>OZ007591.1:259406827-259766827 GCA_963931845.1 Maratus michaelseni
AAACACAGAAAGAATTTTTTTAAAAAAAAACATTAGAACAAAGTGAGCAACAAGGAGCCCCTTTGGCAAGGGTGATACCCTCACAATATAGTGAATATCAAATTATTAGGATCCTCACAATATTGTGATAATACAGAACGATAATGTACAGGATTTATAAACATATATGAGTTCTGGGGGACTCATTAGCCAGTTCTACTATTTGCTTTACAAATATAATATTAATATATAGTTGAGAAGTTTAGAAATGTCAATACTAAAATTGTTTGGATGTTTTGTAAATCACTTTTCAAACATTTATAGTTTTGCCTAATCGTATCAAAATTATGTTTTTATTTAAGCTGTCTGTTGAGAAAGGAGGAAAAATATTTTTATTAAAATAATAAATGCTTCTGCTATTCTTAATTTAGTAAATTATAGAAGTATTTTTGTTCTTTTCACTATGGGAAAGACAAATATACCCTCCGAAATTCATATGTTTTCGATAAAAATGAATTTTATCTTTTTGGTTTATTGTATTACGTTTTAGGCGACAGAAATATATAGAAATGTTGAAAAGGAATATCTTTTCTTCTTTTGTTTTTTCAACCGCAGCAGTAAAAAGAAATTAATAATGACACATGACAAAAAAAAGTTAAATTACCTTCTGCATAAATAAAATGTTTTTAGCTGGGATAAAAGGGTATAAACTATTGAAAATAGTGTAGAAGGAAAGGGATTTTAAATTTTTAATCCGCTTAAAAATGTTTAAAGAATTTAATTTAGGGCATCAATTAATTTTTAATATTTAATTTTAACAAATGTGTGGTCTTATCATAATGTGATTGTTAATAAATTAAGTATGTTAATTATTTGGGTGTATTTATGTAATTTAAATGTTTAAGTTGAGAAAGATACTTAATTATTTCATGAAACTCATTATTTACACATTTAACAATTATTATATACCATTCATAAAAAAAATAATACTTACATAAATATTAAATATATTTGTAATTAAAATATGTATATATCCTCGAAAAATGCTTACAATAAATAAATTAGATTTTAAGGGGGGGGGAATATTGATATATTTCATTTGAAAACATTTGAATTTGTCTTTTTCAGCATTAAAATATATTAAAAAGAATTCAAATTCTCAACCCTAATTAATTACCTGTTTATACGACATATCCTCTGTATTTTTCTTGCATATCTCATATATTTTTATATTAAAAACGTGTTTAAAAAGTTAATATTTACATATACATTAAATATTTTTATAATTAAGTAATATTTTTTTTCGCTTCACAAATATTTAAGGTGAATAAATTTGATTTAAGGAGAAAAATATCTTTATATGTACTCCACTTGATAACATTTGAAAAATATTGTTTTAAATGTATTAAAGTATCTCAATTAAAATAAAATTTAGCTGAAGTAATGGTGTATTATATATATGCGCCCTTCTTTATCTACTCTTTGGAAAGAAAAGCAATGCACTGCTACTGTGACGTCACACTCTCCAATTGGAGCAGGCGCCATAGCCTTTTCTGAAGGTAGCCGTGTACGAGCACGAAGCAGACGGTGCTACGTATTTATAGAATTACGAACGCACCTAAAAAGACTATTTTTTGACATCCTGTTTTATAGGCTATTTTAATTGCGACAAGGGGTCTCTCAATAGAGTGTAATCTCGTACAACACCTCCTGTAATCAGTGTAATCGTAATGTAATTAATTCTTAATCATGTCATCACATATAATCGGTGGTAATCAAAGAAATCTTAATATAATCACATGTAATCAATTGTAATCGATATAATCATAGTATAATCAAGTATAATCTTGAAGTAACTGTCTATTAGATGGAATTTAAGAACGTGGGATTTTTCAAGGTTCCTTCGGAGCAACGCCACCTAGATAAGAAAGCCGTGACACGCGTCACGAAAATGTCATACAAGCAGGCAAAACAAAGAAAAAAATTCGAATAACTTGCATGCTTCGATTTCGATGGCGCGTGGAATTATTCACCATTAGTCGTAAACAATAATTATTAATTTTATGAGAGCCAATGAAATCGAAAAATGCAAGATGTTCGAATGTTTTTCTTAGTTTTGCCTGCTTGGTATGACGCTTTCGTGACGCGAGTCACGGCTTTCTTATCTAGGGGACGTTGGTTGGAGACGACAAGTGCAACACACACTTAATAGTCTAAGAGCTAGCAACGTTTTCGTCACCTGATTTTAGCAAGGCTCATTTTTCTATATAGTCTCCCTCTCTATTGTGTAGTACGAATGCGGCCGGTCTGGCTGGTGGAAGTGGTTGCGTTTACCTGTGGGGGGAGGGGTAAAGCAGGTAAAAAAGTGACAAAATTACGTCATTTTAGCATGAATTTTGATTATAAAACTTGTTTCTGCTCACTATTTGTGATATTAAGTTATTAGTCTGGCACCGTTTTAACGTTGCCAACACCGCGCCAGACCCTCATTTATAGGCAAAATAAGGTGTCAAATTCACGTCATTTTAGCAAAGCTGAAATTTTAGTATGTTATACTTTGGCTATCAGATAAGCTATAATTAATTTGCCAGACCGAAATTCCGTTGCTAAATTACTGCCAGACGCCGATTTAAATCTGGCAGAGAAAGAAGCCTATTAGAAGGGTTGGTAGCTTTTGTAGTGCTTTGGCTACTTCCAATACACTTCCAAGCCATGATTGTTGCCAAAGCAACGATCCTTGCTTTCTATAAAAGTATATATATATATATATGATTTGTCGAAATAAATGTTTAAATAAAAATATTTGTTACACTTAGTTAACGTGTCTTCACTGAAAATTTTTTTTTCCTTGATTATCGCTACAAAACACACACGTTTTTCCATTACTAGCCTACGAATTAAATTTCCTTTCAATAACACAGAGAACATGATATGAACGTATTATTTCCAGTGCCGAAACTAGCCTTTTTGGCGCCCCCCCCCCTCCTCCGAAAAGAAAATTTCCAAAGCGAATTTTTTCTAAGTTTCTAAAATTTAAAGTATATAATCAGATAATCTGTAATACTGAACTAAGTAATCAGCTTTGTCAAATACTGATTCATTAAAACCTTGAAAATGGAATCGAAAGGAACCGAAAACTATTCCGCTTTATACAGGTTTTCATCTTAGGAAGTATAATTATTGATATTCTCAGGGGCGGAATTTAAGGGGTCGTGATGATCTCGATCACAAGGGGCCCCCAAAATCCTCTTTTGAGTTCAACGAGAAAAATTATTTTTTGATCAAAGGATTTTCTTAGCACTTTTTTTTAATTAGTATTACTACATAATTTTCATGTAATTTAAATAGAATAT
Organism: Maratus michaelseni; assembly: GCA_963931845.1. Classification (NCBI taxonomy): domain Eukaryota; kingdom Metazoa; phylum Arthropoda; class Arachnida; order Araneae; family Salticidae; genus Maratus; species Maratus michaelseni. The sequence continues at coordinate 259,410,160 of OZ007591.1, forward strand.
TTTTTATACCATTTGCTATTCCCAGAAATGTTTTAGTTATGTTTAAATGTTTTTCCTTGTCTTCTTTTCTATTAGCAATTATCAGAATTGTGAACGGTTGTGGAGGGTTGGGATGAGACTCAAAAACTTGGATCTGAGCTGAAAGGAACCCTGTTACTGTTAGAGACTTTTATGACGATTTAATTACACAGATTCAGAGTCTAATTAAATCAGATCTGATAAATCTAAATCTGGATCGTGACACTGGGGCCCCTGATTTAGGGGTGCCCCATACTTGGTATGCTGTTTACATAAAGCTGATATTTAGAATGCATTTGACTTTGTTACTGATTATAATCGATATTTTGCAGTTTTAGAGTATGATAATATTAAAAACAAAAAGAAATTCAGCTTGACTATTACAGGGGCACACGATGTATTTGTCCCGGAAATTTACATCTGGATCTAAAAAAATAATTACAGCTAAAGGATGGGGCGGAAAAACACGTAAGAATGGGTAAAAGACGAATATATATATATATATAATATATATATATATATTTTTTTGCAAAGATAAAGGCAGAGACGACTTTATTCTCCATGTCACCCTGTGCGAAGTTCTTTTATGCGTCTCTACAAATGCTATATTCTTAAGAAAGAAAAAAGGGGAGGAGAGGTTACTATTTTATCTTGCATATGTTTTGTCCCCTTAGACTTTAGTGTCATTAGCAATAGCCAACTTCGCGCCCTTTAAAGCCGGATCTGTATGTAAAAAAGTAATTGTAACAAATGGTATGGTGGCATTTTTCATTTATCTGGAAATGGTCAAAGGACGAGAAAATAATTTGGGAGAATAGAGGCAGGGGCGGCTGCGGTTTTATTAGTCATAGAAACTTGGGTATGGTTTTCTCCCTGCACCCCTACAAATGACATTTTTTTTTTCAAAAAAAGTTTTAACAAAGAGTTTTATTTTGCGTATTTTTCAAATTATTCTTTCAAATATTATTTGTTTTTAGTATCCAAGGCAGTCGCCCAACCTCGCCCCCTCTAATAATACTAGATTGGATCTGGATAAAAAAGTAATTTCAGCAAAATTAACAGGCCGGCATATTCCAGTTGCCGCCAACGGCGCAAAACGCTTAGAAAACTTTCGCAAAAAGACGAGTAAAAAACTTTTTGGAAGTTAAAGCCAGGGGCAGCTCCGTCTTTACTAGCCATGGCGCGCTGTACGAGATTTTTTACTGTACCTCTACAAAGGCTATACTTAAAAGAAAAAGATTTTACTGAGAATTTTACTTTGGGCATTCATCCTCCAATTTGTGTTTATTGTCCAGGGCAGTCACCCCTCGCTCATGACAAAATGGAAAAAGAAGAAAGCTCCACGCTGGGAGAAAAGGAAAAAAATAGAACAGCCTTCATGGAATATTTTTATCTAATAGAAAATCAAAGTGAAGGAATCGTTTGCCAATTATCCATGCTGGACAGTGCAGTACCGTATCCAGACGACGTTGAACAGTGTCATATACAGACACGAGTAGGGACTGACCTTGAAAAATGTTAGTGATTCTCCTAAACCACAGGAAGAGATTTAAATGATAGACGACATAGACATGATACATTTGGAATGGGAGAAAGAAAATAGCCTAAGAGAACAGTTCGTCTTTTATTCATTCGCTATCTTGTATTGTAGACGAATCTTTTTGTCTATTTTAATGCATTTGGTTCATTTTTCTTTTGGATTTTCCGGCTGCGAGACTTTTTATACAAATTTCATATATATATACCTTTCTATATCAAACAACAAACAAAACCTGCAGTTGGCGCCCCCTCAACCTTCAGTTCTGCTGGCGCCCGGGGCACGTGCCCCCTCTGCCCCCCCTTAGTTTCGGCCCTGATTATTTCAAACCACAAATGACCTATTGACCTTGAAAAGTAGCAGTTGACATTGCCTATTTCTTGCTAGCCACTATAAGTTTATTCAGAAAATTAAGGGAAAATATTATATATTGTATTATTTAAAATTAAAAGCAAATATTAATAAACCCTAATTATAATATTACTTAAAAATTAAGGGAGAAATTAAATAAACATAACGGTTGACAATTTACGCCATGAAGTTCTTGTTTTGCTCTTTTTTCGCTTCTTTGGCGATTTCATAAATCTCTATACTTATAAAAGAACATGTCCTGATGACTGAGAATCAATGCCGAGCTTCAACCGCTGCTCCTAGGATTATGAAATTTGGAAGATATGTTCCCTTACACAATATAAGCACTCACTAAGAAAGGATTTTTGAAAATTCACCCCTAAGAAAGTTAAATAGGGGCTCGAAATTTTTAGGTCATTTTGTCTTTTCGCCATATCTTAGCAGAAGTTTTAAGTAGAAGCAAAAAATTCAGGATAACAAATCTACTAAAAAAATAGTTAAACATGTATTTCAGCAATTTTAATAATTCAAATACTAAGGAGGTTAAATGAGTGCTCGAATGTTTTAGGTGATTACGCCATATCTCAGCAGGAGTTTTAGGTAGAGGCGTGAAATTCAGGTTACCCAATCTACTAAAAAAAATAGTTAAACACGTATTTCAGCTATATTTTAGAAGTTCAACCACTAAGTGGGTTAAATGGGGGGGGGGGGGCGAACGTTTTAGGTCCTTTGGTCTTTTCACCATATCTCAGCAGCAGTTTTAGGTAGGAGCTTGAAATTCAGGATAAAAAATTTACTAAAAAAATAGTTAAACACGTATTTTAGCGATTTCCGAAATTCAGCCACTAAAAGGATTTAAATGAGAGTTGAATGTTTTAAGTCATTTTGCCATAACTCAGTAGAAGTTATAGGTAGGAGCGTGAAATTAAGGCTAACAAATGTACTAAAAATATTTAAATAGATATGTCAGCGATTTAAAATATTCATCAACCAAGGGGGTTAAACGGTGGTAGAACGTTTTAGATCATTTTGGCCTTCTCAACTGCAGCTTTAAGTACGAGAGTGAAATTCTAGCATTACAAATCTACTAAAAAATAGTTAAACACGTAATTCAGCTATTTAAGCTGAAGCGAGTTTGTCGCCAACATCAGCTATGAACCCGATCATGGAAGATTAGACGAATAAGACAACTATAGCTGATTTTTTATTAGATATTTTGCGTGAATTTTTCCAAGGAAATTTTTTTTTTAATTTTCATATTTTATAAATTGTTTTTACGCTTTTTTTTCGTAAAATTAAAATTTAATTAAAAATAAGATTCAAATTTTTATACAGAATAGAATACATTTCCTTCTCTGTTCAAAATACATTTTTGAATTTAAAGATTTGCGATGTAAGTACTAGTCGCCATATTTATGTGCTCGGGTATGCACAAGGCTGCGTTACAGTGATTGTCGCATAATCAGTTGACAGGCGTGCAACCCAAAGGGCTTTGTTAAAATAATTTAATTTTAAGGATTTATGAACGCATAATGACTGAACCTCTTTATAATGATCGCTGTATTAACGATATATGGGTGAGAATACAGGTCATTGTATTTTTGACCACGACATTAACAATTTATGGGCGTGAAACCACACTGCCATGTATCTTAGCCAATCTCATTTTTTTATCTGAAAGCTCTCCCTTCCCCTTAGATAATCACGGGCAGGGCCGAGCAGTACTTTCTCAGGGGGCTCATGGAAAAAAAACATATTATTTTTGTCACGAAATTTTTACTTGCGTGATTTTTTTTATATATTCTTATTAGTTATTTTCATATAGTTTAAAATAAAGTATTTTATTTACATTTTTCTTTTTGCATGTAAAATGCACTTTCTAGGCCCCAAACAAAGGCAGCGCTGTACGCTGCAAAAGGTATCTGGGCCCCACTCGGAAGCGACCGGCTAGCTAACGATATATGGCTTGAAACACCCAACCGGGACACCAACCGTAAAAGGTATAGGATACAATGTCCCGGCGGAAAAATACCCAGAGCTAGCCAGCAAATCACCCCAACAAGACAGACTCAGAACAATGAGCAAATATAAAACCATACAACAAGAGCTCCGAAATGGAGTCACAAGAAGGCTAAACAAACCTTAGCCCAGACTATATATTAAAATACAAACTAAAAATGAAAAACTAACCTACTGAATTATACAAAGTTTAATGACAATTTCAGTTACAATTGTCAACTAATATTAAAGTAACCTAAAATAATAACAACTTTAAGGACAATTGAAGTTACAAGTGTCCGACTAAACTAAACAAAAATAAGATACAATCTAATTGAAATATAATATAACTTTACAATCAGACAATCTTCAACTGTAAAACATTAAGAGCTTTATTAGGACAATGCCATTTCCATCACTATTATCTCACTTCGTCATAGATAATTGTAAATGTCTCCATTCACTTGATTGAAGACCAAATGTCCAGACTTTACCAATTCCTTCTACAGACGATATATGGCTGAGAAGCACACAAGACCCCGTTATTTTGAACACCGTATTAACAATTTATGGGAGTAATATCACAGTGCCCATTTACAACGATCGCCATGTATCTTATGCTATCTCATTTTTGTATATTTTATCTGAAAGCTCTTCCATTCCCATGGGCAGTGCCGAGCGTGTCATTGTCAGGGGCTAATGGAGAAAAACGTATTATTTATGTCGCGAAAGCTTTATTTATGTACTTTATTGATATACTTATTAGTTATTTTCGTATAGTTTAAAATAAAGTATTTTATTTATAGTTTTTTGTTTGCATGTAAAATGCACTTTCTGGTTCCACAGCGAAGTCCGGGCTAAACGCTGCAGAAGGAAACTTGGCCCCACACGGAAGTGACTGGCTAGACGGGCAAAGACCGGCTTGTTAATAAATGTTTCTTTTAAAAAAATTAGAAAAAATTGTGGATAAATATTTTATTCTCAAAATTTAACTAAGCCAAATAAGAATTACAATTAATTGATACATTAATTACATAAATTAAGCCTTTTTTTGACAAATCATATATATATATACTTCTATAGAAAGTAACAATCATTGCTTTGGCAACAATCACGGCTTGGCAGTGTACAGACAATAGCCAAAGCACTACAAAAGCTGCCAACTCTTCTAATTGGGGCTTTCTCTATCAGATTTAAATCGGCGTCTGGCAGTAATTAATTTAGCAACGGAATTTCGGTCTGGCCAATTAATTATAGCTTATCTGATAGCCAAAGTATAACATACTAAAATTTCAGCTTTGCTAAAATGACGTGAATTTGACACCTTATTTTACCTATAAATGAGGGTCTGGCCGGGGCCTCCGAGATGTCGCTGTGTGTCCTACACCGGGCCTGCTACAAGTATTAATGACGTCACAATAGTGATCCACTTTGGTCAATGTATCGCAGCAGAAAGATGTAATAAAAAGAGCATTTTCGCTCTTATAATTTGTGATTACATAAATAATATTAAATTTCATAATCGTGAAATAAAAGGGAATTAATATACTTGTTTTATTAAAGGAAATTAAAAGTTTTAAATTAAAAAAATGCTAAGATTAATAAATCAGATTGAACCCATTGACTTACCTTTTCCTAAACACATTATTTTACAATAAATATACGTACAAAAAATATAATAAATCTACCAAAAACTTTACAAAATCAATCCCATTCCTCCCTTTTACAACTACATACCATAATTTAACCATCAAAACACAATAAATGTCAATTTAAATACAGAAATCGACATTTTTTAACTATAGAGACCTTGGCACTTTTTTTTAACGCTTTGGCGTAATCCGGGCTTCAGAAAGTTAGATATGTTTTAAAATTATATACACAATTATGAAAACAAACCTAATGTACTTTTATGTTTATTTATATATGTATAAAATTATTTATATATACAATTCTGTTCTACCTGCATATAATAAGAGATAAATGGCTTCTTTGTATTAAATAAATTATATAAATATTGAAAAAAAAAATACTTATTTATATGAAACTACGAATAGGTTGCCAGAAAATATGTTGCAAGTTTCCTTCTCTCGCCATAAGCCTTTTTCGGTACTTTTCGGTTAGCCGGGTGCCAGTGATACATGTACATATATAAATATATATATTAATTCATACATATATGTGTGTGTAGATATGTGTATATATATATATGTGTGTGTGTAGATATATGTGTATATATATGTGTGTGTATATATGTATATATATCACTGGCGCCCGGCTAACCGAAAAGTACCCAATTTTCTATCTTGACTTTGTAATTGATTTGTAATATTTTAAAAATTGTCTATTTATTGTACTTGGGTGTCTAGGACCTAATAACCACTCAAATTAACTTATCAAAAGATTTATTTTCATAATATATTTGTACACTTAAGTTAGGTAAAATGTTAAATTGAACTACGTAGAATTACTAAGTTGTGTAAATCAGTTACTTTTAATTTTATAAACAAAGCACATCACTCACTTCTAACTAAATGTATCCAGATATTAGTCAATTTATTACAGTATTTCTTTCAAAATCATTTTTTAAACTGTTTATCGTCTGCTTCTTTTATTATTATTTTTTTTTTCTAAAGATCATTTGACTCTTTTCGATTTGGAAGTACAAATTCAGAATATTTCCATTACAGTAGGCTAGACATTTGTTGTTAGGATTTTTTTCTCTGCACAAGTTCAATACCATCATATTAATTCTAGCTTCACAAATTATGAAAAGTATATCGAAACATTTAATGCAGACCACTTCTGTTGAAATGTAAAAATAATTATCACAAGGTAATTTTCGTAGCTAAAATTTCTTCTTTTCATTATCAGTAGCGAATTTGAAGACTTAGATTAGAAACTAGGAGCACAACATTTTCTTCTCTTTATTTTATTGTCGGAGCAAAGCTCCGGCTTCCCATGAAAAATTACACTTTTGTGTACACGATAGCGGCCAAAATATTTGCCGCATTGATACCAAAATTGGACTGGAAGTCGGTAGTGGCAAAATCTCGCCGGGGATTGAAAAACAGAAATATTCGTCAACTCTAACGCCCGGAATCGTCTGCTCTAGAATTTTCCATTTCCCCATAGAGATAACATTGCGATTGTTTGAATTAAATAAAAAGAAAATTGAAATAATTTATATTGTTGCCATTTTTTATCATGAGAAACTTATTTAAATAACAATATACTCGGAAACAACCTTTTAGTAAAAGCTCTTAATCTCGGTCCCATATATTTTACTTTTATATATTTTACATATATTTTACTTTTCTGAAATAAGGACCCCATACATTTTTATCTTAAAACACGTGCAATGAAGTTTAAATCGTATTAAGTACATGAATTTAGTTTTTTTTAAATCGAACTCAGCAATTGGTGTAATTAAACTTTTTGTTTCCATTTCAAAATATTTTTTTTCTTTTCATTCAAGCTTATTGTATAAAAGAAGTATGAGAGTAAATCTGTTTATTTTGATATAGTCCAGCCAATCCAGGATAAAAAAAATATATATATTAAGAAACATTTTATATATGAACGGATTATATGTTTTTATTATATAGAATTTGCAAGGATGCCAGTTAAGAGAAAGCAATCAGCTGAAATGAGAAGAATTGCGAATCGTAATTCAATGCGGAGAAGTCGCACAAGTCAGTTACCTTCAGATTTTTTGCCGAGTACTGGTATACTGACAACTCAAATGAATGAAGCAATCAGGTTTGATAGAGAGGTAGCGCAAATCACCTATGTGTCCTGTAATACGTGTCACAGAGCTTTCCCTGATATCATATTAAATACTGCTGGGCTCTGCCAGACATGCAAGTGTAGAGACGGTGCTTTCAAGTTTTCTGCCACTAATTCGATGGACCCAGGTCCAGTTTCTATTTGTCTCAAAGATCTGAGCTACATTGAACAAATGATGATAGCTCAAATACATCCAGTGGTTTCTCTTTACCGTATACGAGGCTCACAGTATGGATACAGCGGAAATGTAATCAGCTTTAAACAAAATATTGAGAGTTTTATTTCGCGCCTGCCTGTCAATCCTTCAGATATGACTTCAACTGTGTTAGGGACAAAAGATACTTTATCAGGATGTGCAGAGTTTTCTGTTCGCTCACAACGCCTTCTAGAAGCACTCAGATGGCTTAAAGCTCACAATCCTTATTATTCAAATATCACAATTGATGAAGATTTGATCGCTACATTACCTGAGAATGGTGACGTATCTCAAATGTTACCAACAGCAACCAATATTACTGAGGATATTGATACTTTGAACGAGGAAATAAGGCGCGAGTCATTTAGACCACTACTTGAACCGGTAGATCAAAACAACTTAATAAATGACGCAATTCGTGTGCCTCACCCTTCATTAAATTCACAGCCTATCAACGAATTTCAAGAAGAGGGTTACATAGCACGTGCTTTTCCTCATCTTTTTCCACATGGTACAGCTGACTTACGACAACCTCGTCAAAAAGCAGTCTCTCCTGATGAGTATTTTAAGTTCCTAATGAAGTATGAAGATGGGCGATTTGCTAAAGACCCCCGATTTCGCTACTTTGCCATGAATTCAATTCTTCGGTGGCAGTCTTTGGCTAAAGGGCGTTTTTTCGTTCAGCGAAATAGGTTCAGCAATAAGACGGTAGAGCAGATGCGTGATATTCTGAATAGGCAACCAGAAATGGCAAAACACATTATGATTTATGCTAGCAAATTAAGATCCACAAAAGGATACTGGCGTGCACGTTGGGGGGGAACTCCTTTCCATGGTAGGACAAATTGGAGCACCAACAATTTTTTTTACACTGTCTGCAGCTGATTATCACTGGCCTGATCTTTTCAGACTTTTAGAGCCTAACAGAGATCCAAATGAGCTGACTGATACAGAACGCAGACAATTAATGCACGACAACCCTCTGTTGACTGGTTGGCTCTTTCAAAAACGTTGTGATATATTTTTGAGAAAAATCTTGACGCCGTTGTTTTTAATAGACGACTACTGGGTTCGTTTCGAATGGCAGTGGCGTGGAAGTCCTCACATGCATGGATTGTTGTGGTTAAGAGGGGCGCCAAACATGGAAACACTAGACATGACTAACGCTGAAAATGTAGCAGCCGTAACAGCATATTTTGAAAAATTATGCAGTGCTGTTAATCCTGACAAGGACGTCCTCGTAAATGATATACACCGCTGTCGAGTTCGCTTTTCAGACATTTCCAGTGAAGATCGTGAAAAAGATCTCAGCTCTTAAATCAAGTCCAACGTCACACAAAACATGGAGATTATTGCCTAAGGAAAAAAAGAGGTACAAATAGTTATAGCTGCAGATTTGGTTTTCCAAAAGCAGAGTGCGACTCTCCAAAGCTTCAAGTAGGAAATGGCATAATTAGCTTTTTGCCAAAAAGAAACGATTCTGAAATGAATACCTACAATTGCTTCGTGTCACAAGTTTGGAGAGCTAACACGGATTTCAGTCCTTGCGGTTTTGCATTACATTGCCAAATATGCCTCAAAATCAGAAACAGCTTCTGTTCCTTACAAGAAATTGTTATCTGAGATTTTAAATAAGATGAACGAAACAAATCCAGCGGTTCAAGCAGTCCAAAAACTTATTTTGTCTTCTGTTTCTGAAAGGGATTACTCAGCCCAAGAGGTAGTACACATATTAATGGGATGGCCAATGTATCACAGTAGTCGGGAAGTAGTTACAATACGGCTTCATGATAAGAACTAGGAAGAAATCAACTTTTCAAGCGACGAAAGACCATCAAAAAGCATGCTTCAGAAATATTGCGCGCGGCCGGAGAAACTTATTTCCTGCACGCTTCTTAAGTTTGCAAAATCTTTCTCAGTAAGAGGAGTCGATTATCACCAAAGAAGAAAAGATGCAGTTGTCAGAGTTTTCCTCTTACATCACTCAACCACGACCCAATTCCAGCCGAAGAATACTATAGGCAACAAGTATTACTCAATTATCCTTGGAGAGGTAATTCTGACTCTTTATTGCAAGAAGGTCTGCCGTCTGCATATCACTCATGGGCGGAAGCATTCAATGATCTAAATATTGATGCACACGAAGAAATAAATTTTCCTGCTGTTAGCAGTACACATGAGACAGAAATCCTGCAAGAAGAATACCGCGAGATTGATCCATATATGGCAGCAGCTGCCATAGTTCCTGTGCAGACAAACGAGGATACTTTGGGGCAACGCGTGATTGATCATGCATGTGAGTGGAAAAGTGAGAGTTATAAGTACCCTGATCGCAATTTTACTTCATTTTTAAATTACTGTAAAGTACAACAACTTACAGTGCATCAAAATTACGATACGTCTGAGATCAGATTTACAGATGAGCAGCAAAAAATACTTCACTTATGCACGCAACAGCTTTCGTCTTTGCAATCAAGATTTATAAATTGTCCTAAACGTACTTTTATTATTGGGAAAGCCGGAGCTGGAAAAAGTACGGTAATAAAAGAAATTCGTAAAAGAGTTACCGAGCAGTTAGGACCGGAAGCTATTATGGTTTTGGCTCCAACAGGTGCTGCTGCAATTAATGTCGAGGGCAAAACAATTCACTCTGCACTAAAAGTACCAACATGTTTTAAATCGTTTGCTGATTTAGGAAGTGAAGCAGCAAGAAATCTACAGCTCGCATGAATCCAGTTTCATTTCTCATTATTGACGAATTTTCAATGATCGGATGCCGTCTGATGGCTGCACTTGAGCAAAGATGTCGCGAAGGTAAACCAGACAGCATTGAACCTTTTGGAGGCTTATTTTTTTACCTGATTGGAGATATTAGGCAGCTACAGCCTGTAAAAGACACACCTCTATATAGGTGACATTCTATAAAAGACATTTTGGCTTTACGTGGACAAATAGTTCTTAAGATGTTTGAAAAATGTTTCACCTTAACAAAGTCAATGAGACAAAGCGACGATCAGCAAATACAGTTTAGAGAGACTCTTGATTCGCTTTCTGCAGACGAAGTTACAGGCGACCAATACGCATCCCTTATGCAACGACGTAAAGCTATACAGCCTCCGGTTGAACTTGAAAGATTTCAAGATGCCATACGCCTTTTTCCCACAAACAAGCAAGCTGAAGAACATAATCAAGAAGTACTTCGTAAATCAAAATGGCCAGTGGCAAGAATATTAGCAGACCACAATAATTAAATAGCAAGATGGAGTGAAGATGAGCACGCGTCTGGACTTCAGGCTGAACTTTTTTTAGCAATTGGATGCAGAATTATGTTGCGTACCAATCTGTGGACAGAGGGAGGGTTGGTCAACGGTGCACTTGGTACGGTAAAAGATATTGTCTACGGACCAGGATTACGGCCTCCAGGCTTGCCACAGGCAGTAATGGTCCATTTTGATGATTATCGGGGACCATTTCTCACTGAAAGACTTTTTCCTGTCACACCTATTACAAAGTCTTGGAAAGAAGACAATGTCTCATGCTCCCGTACTCAGTTACCTTTAACAGTTTCATACGCTGTCACCATACACAAATCCCAAGGTTTAACTTTGTCAAAAATAGCTGTGGACATTGGTGAAAAGGAGTTGTCACTTGGAGCAACTTATGTCGCGTTTAGCAGGGTTCGACGTTTAGAGGAGGTTCTGATTGAAGTGCCTTTCGCAAAGGATAGGCTAGACCAAATTAGAAGAATGGGAGAACTTACTGATAGATTAGCATTTGAGCAGTATCTGAGGCAACTGTTGACCGAATAAACACTTGAGGATTCAACAGCTGTTATTGTAAATTTTCTTTTATACTATTAAACAGTAAATATAAAAATAAAAAAAATATATTATATATTGTTAATGTTATATTTTATGTTTATCCCACTCAATGCTCCGACATTTCGGCCTGACGGATTCTAGTAGATATAATCTACACTTTCTTTAATAATTATAATCAATAATTATTGATTGCATTATAATCTAAATACACTGAAAAATATTATTAATTACTATATAAAACAATAAATAAAATCAAAATACTGTCGTAAACAATCCGTACAAACGAACAAAGTACATGAAAATTTTTAAGTTATTATGGATCACTGTTTTGACGTCAGCAGGTTGTGACGTCACTTGTAGCAGTCCCGGTGTAGGACACACAGCGACATCTCGGAGGCCCCGGTCTGGCACGGTGTTGGCAACGTTAAAACGGTGCCAGACTAATAACTTAATATCACAAATAGTGAGCAGAAACAAGTTTTATAATCAAAATTCATGCTAAAATGACGTAATTTTGTCACTTTTTTACCTGCATTGCCCCTCCCCTCACAGGTAAACGCAACCACTTCCACCAGCCAGACCGGCCGCATTCGTGCTACACAATAAAGACGGAGAATATATAGAAAAATGAGCCTTGCTAAAATCACGTGTTTTCTGACGTTGCTAGCTCTTAGACTATAATACACGAGGCATTTTTTCTTTTCTGCTCTGCATCATTTTTCTAATTCTTGAAGAGGAAATTCATCACACAATGGCACAGGTAAGATTAATAACACGCAGAGCCATATTGTGCTTGGTATTATGTATTCCTATAACATAATGCAATACTTTCTAATTTTAAAGATAGAAGAAATAATAATATGAATAATAAATTATAAATGGTTGCTATTCAATTACGGGATAAGTGACCATAAAAATGATGGAGTAATTTTCTACCTTATTATTTTCTTCTATCTTTACAAGAAGAAAGTATTGAATTCATAAAAATTTTCGACTCCCGGTTTTTGACGGATTTATACGTTTTAGAAGGTCCTGAACATGATTTGACTGTTTTTAAAAAGTGTCTGTCTGTATGTATGTGACAAAAATTTTGTGGGCGCTGTATCTCAAGAACTAATGTTCGGAATTTAATAAAACTTTAGATTTAGTTAGACTTTGATATGAATTGGTGCTGATTCATTTTTGGTGTAAATTGCCCGACAGGTGGCGCTGATATGCTGCATTTTTCTCGAATTCCGCAATAGCTCTATCTGAAAAAGTAATGCATGGATTTTCATCAAACTTCAGATTCGGTTATACGTGTTGAATATAATAATCTCTTTCATAGGAATTACCCAAGAACACTTTCATTAATCTAAAGCAATAAATCCTCGAAACCACTCACGATGCTATTTTTAACTGTCAACAAAAAAACTCAATAAACTGACACCCACACAGTAAACAGTGCCGAAAGTGATTTAATGTGTTTTTCTCAGAGGGTTATAAACAAGAGACTAATTAGTGCATTAAAGACAGTAATTCCACACAGAACTTTAATATCATTTAAAAACTATAAACCATATGCTTTAATAACTCTATTGCACCCTATTTCATCATGTTATGAAATGTATTTTCCCACTGTATCACATAATGAGATCAAGAAACTTTAACAAGCTTTCTGTTAGAGTTCTAATATAATTTTTTTTAGTCTTGTGAAATATGGAGACAAAGATGATCAAAAAATGATGTTATAACGTTAGGTTAAATTGTACTGTGTAGAACGTGATTTTAAACTTTATTATGAATAGATATCTTTAACCTAAATTTTGCGGCTTAAATTTGCACGATAATTAGCATAAAACCAATGGTGCACATTGCTGCCGGCACAGTAGATTAATTTCCGAATACGTAGATTACAATAAAGGTTAAAACTCAAGCACATGAATTATTTAAGCAGAAGTCCTATGAATGGAATACACATTAAAAAGTAAGAGAATTTTATTTACCTTCCCTGGATGTTAATAATATTCTGAACAATTCCACCAGGCATTATTTTATCTATTATGATTAGAGAAGTACGCTAATGCGTTACTAACGAGAATTAAATATATCCATCAAGACGTTGACATAAGTTGTTGCTGATTAGGTTTTGCTGTAAATATCTCAACAGGTGGCGCTGCTATGCTGCATTTTACAGGATTTACACGATTTTAACGATAGTCATATCTAAAAAATTAATGTACGTAATTTCAACAAACTTCATATTCTGTTAGACCTGATTAGATTTCGTGTAAATCATATAACAAGTGGCGCTGCTATAATGCCTTTTTGGATTCTAAAATGCATAATAAAAAAAAAAATTATGCTTTTTAAAATATTAACATGCATGAAATAGAAGAAAGTTTTGGGATTGGCATATCCGAGTAGTTTAGTTTGGCATAATTAATCACGAGTGCAGGTATTTCTGTGGATTCCCAACTCAATCTTTGTTTGGCATCAACAACAAGTTTGATTCTGAGGAGGTTTTGCACAGATGGGAATTCATTACAACAGAGTGCAACCAAAGGAACATAACAGTTATTTCTTTTGCAGCAGATGATGATCCTAAAGTGTTAAAAGTTATGATGCTCGTGAATGTGTTATTTGCTTCTCCATCACTGAACACACCAAATATGTGTAACAGTGAAATGAAAAACCACATTGAAAATTGCCAAAGCCTAGGGGGATTCATTTGTAAAAATGTCGAGATGTCTTATCTGTTACAAGATACTGTGCATATAGGTGCTAAGTTGAGATGCTAGTTTTTGAAGCCAGAAATTATTCTCAAAATAGGAAGATCCACGTGTAGTGTAAATCACGTAGGAAGAAGGCAATGCATTGTTTGCAACTCTCAGACTTGCAAAGGGAAGACAAATAAAACTATGCACCTGCAGAGCACTTGTGTTCTACGAATGTAATTGAAGCCACCATCGACCCTAAAGCAGAAGTAACCAAGCTGTATCTGAAGATTATGGGTTATGTTTTAGATTTATTGAGTAGTAAGAAAATTACTCCAGCCAAGCGAATTGAGATGTTTTGGACAGCTGTATTTTGTTTGCAAAAATGGGCATTATGGTTACAGTCCGCAAAAAATCCTGAACCTTTCGGACAACTTCATCACAGCAAATGCCTACTATTGCATAGAGCTGAATGCCCACAGCCTTATTTTAACATGCATGTATCTAGTTGAAATTGATCAACTACATACTCTGCACCCACCTTGATTGGGTTCACAACAATGCGAGTCTATTTCAAGCAATGAGGAGTATGTCTAGTGTCTTTTCTACTACTGTTAACTTCAGTATAATGGGCCACATTTAACGTATTCATTGGCTAGACGTCCAAATTATGGTTATGGCGAACACTAAAAGCATTGTATTCGTAAGAAAAAAAGATTCTTCTCATCGAATAAATCTAAATGCACCTGCGTCAGTCTGTATCACTGAAACAACGAATGAATACTTCTATAAAGAAGTTCAACAAGCTCTGACAGCTGCACAACAAAAGGTGAAACAACTTCTTTCTACAATCGGCATCATTGCTAGTAATGTACAAAATCCCAAAGCAAGTTTCAGGAAACGGAACATTGACCGACAAGCAGAAGATGACATTGGCCTGGAAGATAGTACTGATGAAGATGCAGACGAGGAGACACTTGGGATCACAGATAGTACTACAGTTTATGATGAAACTGATATTTGTCAAGAAGAGGAGGTTAGTACATCAGATGGTCATTGCAAATTTGTGGGCAATAGCTTTCTACCAACGTATACAATTTCAGATGGTCCTTTGCCAGAGAACTGTGCTTTCATTGAATATGAACACCGCGATTATTCAGAAGACTACTGCTTTATGGTTGCTTGGAAGTAAAGAACTGGTTTCAGCAGATCGATTAATAAGAGTCCAAGTTTAAACTTCACTAACTAGCTCAAAGTAAACGTGACAGTAATGGAGAAAATGTATGTCAGAAACAGTCTGAAATTATTTTATTTGTACCTAAATCAAATTGAGGGTCTTCATATGGTTTCTGTTGGGGAGGGTTGTTGCTAAAACTGTACTCAAGTCGTTCAGTAATTGTTTTTCACCTCAACACTGAATTTTATAGAGTCGTACTACTTCTATCTTTCACCTATCGAAAGTTTTGTTTATGTGCAAAAACTCCAAAATATATACTCAGCATCATTTTTAAAGTAGTTACAAAAAATGTTTGTCTCAAATGCAAGGGTGCTGTTCTGAACGTCTGTGGTAGACAACTTTCTGCTTCTGATTTTAATAATGAACTAGACGTACTACATATAGTGACATTAAAGCAATATATTCAGGCATGTTGTAACTCTTTATGGCTTGTGTGAAGAGATTGATGTACTGCCAAGTATTTGTCAAACCGTAGTTTTATTATAGTACTTGCCCAATTGTATCCAGTATAACTAATATTTAACCCCTTAATCGTCGCGCCCGATAGGTGTCGGCTACTTTTTAAAAATTCAGATTGCTTGATTGCCACCAGTATTTTGAAGTAGAAATATTCGCCTTATTTAAAGGCAGATAAAATAGTGCGATAATAAAGCTAATTACACTATTTAAAAAAACTGTTGGGAATCAAACATTCAGAATTTAAAAAAAATAGCCTACACTGCCCGTGAATGTCTCGGGCACGACGCTTAAGGGGTTAAATATTGAACATAATTGTTTGAGAAGAAATCCATGCCCTCCGATTGTTTACGTACCTTTTCTGTCATCAACCACTTACGAGTAGTAACCTATTGATTTTTTGACATATGGAAATAGGGCAGTTGCAATTGACGTCAGGTTGGAGGTCACACACTACAAATAGGCAGTTCTGATTGGTGGAAGTACCCTGACCTCCAAGTAAAGTACAATGGTTGATCAGCTGATTGCAACTTCCCTATACAAGTGTTTTTGAATTAAAATTTATTGTTTTTTGAGTATTTTGTACGGCTGTTTTATTTTTTTCCTTGTTTGCTGTTATATCAGTTTGAAAACCTCTCTGGAAGTTTGTATTTAGAACTATACTATTTTATTATTTTAGACAACTTTAAAAAGTTAAAATGCTTAAAAAACAGCTTTTGCAATGCAGCAAAATCGAGTAAAACTGTTAAATCACAACCTTTAGCAATTTAATCACCTGTAATCAAAGTGTAATCAACTGGAAGCACGTATTTCCGAGTGTAATCAACCATAATTAAATGTAAACAATTGTAATCAGGTATGATCACGTGTGATCACAGTAATCAGCTGAAATCATTGTGATTCCGTAATCTCTTACACAATTTTTCTATCGAGAGCCCCTCGAATTGCGAGGTTGACCACCTGAAGCCCCCATTTTTCTAAAAAGTAAAAATTTCGCAAAAATGCAGGCAGACCCATGAGAATATTGGTTATTCTTGTTTCCGAAATAACAACAAAAATTATCTGGATAATAAACCTTAAAAAGGCAAAAAAAAAAAAAAAAATGTAATAAAAAATTGAATTTAAATGTCGATCGCAGTGACATCTATTAACTCACAGATTTCGCTGCGTTCGATATTTATCGGATTAAATTATTTAACACTTTTTAAAGCATTGGTAGAATCTGCCACACTGTATCTTCTAGATGCTATACCATGCCATTCTAATGAATTAACCATTAAGCTAGAATAAAGTATCGTGTTTAGTAAAATTGTATAAGAAAGTGGCCACATATGCGAGTAAGACCGGGATTGCGGTGCCTCACTATCTTAAATCTACCGAGAAGATCCAGTCTTATGGTGATTTTTCTCCTCTCTAAAATAAAATAAACAGTATAATCATAAACGACAGCTCACTAAGTAGAGAGGACAGTTTAAAGACAGTAATTTATGCTTACATACAAGGCCATAGCGAATGGAGGGGAATCACCGGGGTTTGATCCCTCTCCGAATTTTTTGCCAGGATGAGTATAAAAATAACATTAAATATTAGGCAAAACAAAAAAATTAACTACAGCTAAAATTCAAAATTCTGTGCTAGCATCTTTTTAATGTTTGTTTGCTGCTGAAATGATATAACTTTTAGGATTCTTTTTAAATTATCCGATTATTTCGGAATGGGATTGTGTAAAAGTGGGATTTTAACATTGCCAAACAAAATGGCTGCATCAGCCTCATATAGATTATACAAGTTGTTTAAAGAAATCTTGATTAATTAATTAGAGGGTTTTTTTTCGCGATACTCACAAACTTTTAAAATTTTCTACTAACTCAGCTGTTCCAACTGATGCTTTTGGTAAAACCAAGCTACGCCATTAGGCATACTTCACCGCCGTTTCTAGGTTCACGGAACCATTGAGAGGGGACCAGGTTGGTCTTGTGGACCCGGGACATCATGCAGATATCTTGCAGAATGTGAAAATCTACAGAGATAATCACTAGCCCTTCAGCTATGGATCTGATACTTTCAGTAAAACAAATTTAACAATAACACACTTAAAACATTCCTACTAAACTTTTTAAAACATTAATTTCGTCGACACCAATGTCAATACATCTGCGAAGAAACAACATAAATGATATAAATTTATTTTCAATGAAGAGTGATCCGATACAATTTTCTTTTGTAAAGATATATTGAATTATATTATTCACAATAAAACTTAAGCCTTTACATTTCATTCACTTCTACTAAAAATTATTATTTCTGAAAAAACGTATCTTAAATAAGGAAATAAGAATAAAATTTTGAGCTATAAATCTTTTTCAGGCCACAGCCTTGCTATTACGAAATTTATATTTTCCAGTCAAATTAGCGATTTCTTTTTTTTTTTTTCTCTTTTCTTTTTTTTTTTTTTTTTTTTTTTTTTGTATTTCTTGATAGGTTTGAGAAAATCATATTTCGGACATTTCTTCAGCCATTTTCTCGTAAATAATACGATTTCTTTTTGTTTACACAACAATATTATGCACTATATGGCCAATGATGACCGGTCACTTGCGATTTTAGACATTTTGTTCAATATCTAGAAAAATATATAAGGAATTATCCTGAAACTTCAGGCGTGTAAACAGCCTAGTCGACGTCATATATTTCGGTGAAGATTTTTTCCCGAAACCCCATAGGGGCCGTCAATAAATTGAAGAAAAACGAATATCTTTTGGATAACCCTGTAAAAACTAATATCGCAAAAGCGTTGAAATGGTAGCACATGCTTAGGAGGCTTCTTTTAATAAACTATGTTCATTTTTATGAGGATAGCACGTATACTCGTGGAGAAAATAAGGTTTTTTTAAAAAACAATCCCAAATTTCACCAAGTATTTCGCTTATAATTTTCAGAGTTCTTAATATAAAAAAATGGTTTTTGCAGGAACGATGACACACAACATTATGTACAATACCCTGCAATCAGAATTAAAAATTAATAAATATTGGATGAAAAAGGAGCAGGTTTACTAAATAATGTTTCACTGCGCATGCGCGAATTCAATCAAAATATACTGTGCATAATATATTAGCTAAATGTATAGACCAACTTATGTGAAAGTCTCAAAAACATAGCTTGAAAATTCTGATAGTAATCGTCGATAGAATAAGCTCGAAATTAGCTGTTCCCAAAAGGAAGCAAAAAGATAAGGGGTTGTTGTATCCAAATATACTAGCGTATGAAAGTTGACATAATAAGAATGAAGTGTCTCTCACTGTATATTTGCATTCGTTAATGCAATTTTTTTTTATCACAAAATGACATTTGATGTTTGGCTCACTGCAATCGAGCTTTTTTATGGTGCGGTTTCAAGCATTGTAACCGAGCCATCTTACGGTTTTTCATGTATTTCGATTCTAAATCTCTCCTATGAATAGTTTTTTCGATGTTTGTCCTGAAACTATATTTTTAATTTGAGAAAGATAATAATTACCAGTTGAAGTCAAGTTTCTAATGCGTCGTTCTTCACGGATGTTGGCCACTCGTATTCTTCCTGAACGGGATTTTCGTTTGAAATCTTCATCACGAGCCAAGACTTGATAAATTCTCTGTTTTGATCTTTTTAATGCAATTTCAATTTCAGAAACTCTCGTACTTTCGTTTTCAGCTCACAGGCTATCAAAGCCTGAGAGCTAATGTGCCCACCGGTTCTGTATGTACGTATGTACAGGGTGATCTTTTTTAAAGTGACAGTGTTTGGAGCGCCCTGTAGCGCGATCTAATAGCCGAAATGGCACCAAACTTGGTATTTAGACTAATCGAGACATGGGAAAAAGGATTTCGTGAAAAAAATAGTTCCAAAAATCGCCACTAGGGCATTTTGTGGCGCTGCTGTAGCTTACAATAACGAGAATTAGCATAAAACACGGGTATCAAAGAAAAATGCAAATGTTGTGCGATGACAGCGCTAGTAATAGGGGCTATAAAAGCAAGTAGTAGACAGCTACGACAAAATAATCTCAGCTGATATAAACGAGCTCCAGTGGACATGCCTCTCACGTTACCGGAACGTGCGTTACTGGTAAAGCTGTATTATATGAATCAATGTAATGCATCCGCAGCTCTTCGGGAATTTCGAACCAGAAAAAAATTACGAAAGGGGCCTTTATCGCTGAATGGTCTTAAGAAAATGATTAAGAAGTTCGAGGAAACGGGGTCACTGACCATTCGCGCTGGGAGAGGACGTAAACAAGTATCAGAAGATGTAATAACTGATGTGGCAACTGCAATTGTCGAAGGATTGCAGGGAATCATTGCTGGTACTAGCAGCGCCCGGGGTGTAGCTCGACAATTAGACATGAATTATTCCACGGTATGGAGAGTTTTGCGGCGCGTTATTGGATTTTACCCCTACAAAATCAGCCTCTTGCACGAACTGAAACCAAGTGATTATGATAAGCGAGTGACATTCGCTCTATCGTTTCTTGCCAGGGTAGAAATTGATGATGCTTTCCCATGGCACATTCTGTGGGGAGATGAGTGCCATTTTTATCTCAATGGGTCCGTAAACACACAAAATAGCCGAATTTGGGCTTCTGAGCCTCCCCACACCGTGCATGGAATCCCATTAAATTCCTCAAAAGTCACTGTTTGGTGTGGTTTCACAGCCGAATTCGTAATTGGGTCATTCTTTTTTGAGACCATCACTCCGACAGGACCCGAAACGTGCACCATAAATGCAGAAAGGTACCACGAAATGCTGCAAACGTTTGTTATTCCACAACTTCAGCAAAGAAACCGTCTCCAACAGACAATCTTTATGCAGGATGGTGCTCCGCCACACATTGGTAATAAGGTAAACCAGCTGTTGCGCCAAACCTTCACTGATGATAGAGTCATAAGTCGGAGTTTTCCAGTTGCATGACCGCCTCGTTCCCCTGACCTCACGCCATGCGATTTTTGGCTCTGGGGTTATTTGAAATCTCAAGTTTAGGTTGGTGGAGTATCAAATTTGTCTATTCTAAAGGACAACATAACAAAGACAGTGCGGAATACTCCTCGTGATATGTTACGTACGGCTGTGGAGAACGTTGTGGACAGAATGCATGGTGTTATTTCTGAGAACGGTGCTCACATTGAAGGTGGACTAATTCTTCACCGGGGAAGCTAATGTAGTAAATAAACATTAATAATTTAACTGTACGATTGTATGTGTTAGTATTTTTCTTTTCTCACATTTTGTACATTGCAAAGAGCCACAAAATGCCCTAGTGGCGATTCTTAGAACTAATTTTTTTTCATGGAATCCTTTTTCCTATGTCTTGATTAGTCTAAATACAAAGTTTGGTGCCATTTCGGCCATTAGATCGCGCTACAGGGCGCTCCAAACACTGTCACTTAAAAAAAGATCACCCTGTATGTACGTATGTATGTATGTATGTATGTACGTAACGCGATTACGCTTGATAGAAATATCCGTTTTGCTTCAAATTTTGGTTATAGGTTTATAGTGATAAATTCCCTGATTAACTTTGGGGGTTCATTGGTTAACTATAAAGAGGGAAACGGGGGTCTAATCCCCCCTTAAATTATATAAATGGGTTTTTCATGCAGAATTATCCGATTTGATTCAAATTTTGTTTACAGGTACATTGGGATAAGGCGCTTCCCTGATTAGTTTTGGGGGTTCATTGGTTAAGTATAAGGGGATAAACTGGGGGCTGACCCCCCCCCCCCCCCCCCTTAATTTAGATAAATGGGTTTTTCCTGCAGAATTATCCGATTTGATTAAAATTTTGTTTATAGTCTCATTGTTATAAGACGCTTCCCTGAGTAGTTTTGGGGGTTCATTGGTTAAGTATAAAGGGGGGGGAACGGGGAACTAATCCCCCCCCCTTAATTTATATAAATGGGTTTTTCATGCAGAATTATCCGATTTGATTCAAATTTTGTTTATAGGCACATTGGGATAAGGCGCTTCCCTGATTAGTTTTGAAAGTTCATTGGTTACGTATAAAGGGGGGGGACGGGGGATAATTCCCCTTTAATTTAGATAAATGTGTTTTGCATGTCAAATTATCCGATTTGATTAAAATTTTGTTTATAGTTTCATTGTTATAAGACGCTTCCCTGATTAGTTTTGGGGGTTCATTGGTTAAGTATGAAAGGGGAACGGGAGGGTTAATCCCCCCTTTAATTTAGATAAATGGGTTTTTCATGCAGAATTACCCAATTTACTTCAAATGTCGTATATAGATTCATTGTGTTACGGCGCTACCCTGAGTAGTTTTGGGAGTTCATTGATTAAGTATAAAGGGGGAAACGGGGGGCTAATCCCCCCTTAATTTATTGTCGATCTCTTTCTTTTTCGAGGGACATTATTATTTGAAATAAGAGTATAATATACAATTTAGCCTGTGAGCTCAATGCCATCAGTTTAACTGGGCACTTTTCTTTTTATTTAATACCTCCTCATGTGAGAATTCTTTTAACGTTACTATTTTATATTAACACAAAAACAACATGATTTGCATAAAAATAATTTTAGCTTAAACACTTGACATGGTTATTATTTTTTCTATTCTTAAACTCCATGGTTGGAATAACATTTAAAACATAATTTTGTTGAGTATGGTGTTAAGACTGCAATTATTAACACATATAAATAAAATATTGAAATAAAGTGAATATTTAAAGTTTATTTAAAAAAAAAATGTTGTTATGCTTAAACTTTTGACATAGGCTGTATTGCCTAGGAACATAGTTGATACTTTTATAAAAAGAAGAATTCGACTTGAAATATGTTTAGTAAATATCTTTCAAATAAAATAATGCAAATTTATGACATTTTTTTTAAATTTCAAATGTACAAACTTAATAAATACAATTGTTCTCAATGAACGTAAGTTAAAAACTAAACAAACAAATATCCAATTAAAAAAATACAAAGATAAAATCAAAGAGCAAAAATTTTATGCATAAAGCTGATTATTTGCTCTTTCACATCATTTAATGACATTCAAGAAAGTAACTAAAAAGCACAGTGTAGCGGGGGAAACACTGTAGTTCTTGAAGGAAATTATAATAAGAAAACTGAAAAGCACTTGGACTATTTCTATTGGAATTCTTTAGTGATTTCCTCAATAGTTCGTCCTTTTGTTTCGGGCACTTTCAGCAGAGTGAAGATGAAAAAGATTACCAGAAGCACGGTAAATATAAGGAACGTGTAATGCTCTATCAGGTCCTGAAAAGAAAATCAAGCCAAATGTTTTAACTTTACAACATATTTAATATGTGTTTTTAATGTACATGGTGTCCCAAAAAGATTGAAAGGCACTTCAATTTTTTACCTGTTGGATATAAATAGGCAATGCAAATTGCAAAGGTGCTCAAATAAGGTAGGGAATAAGATTATGTTAATGAAATAGCTCTACCATTAATTTAGAAAACATTACACTTTTTACGCCCCCCCCCCCGTCTTGGTCAATTAGAAAAAAATTCTTTTGCTGCAAAAATATCATTATTACAAAAATTACCTACTTATTTGAATGCTTAATTGAAAAGTGACAATCTTGAATGGAGACCATATATCAAATTAGAAATGTAAATCAGTGGGATACTGCCAGAAAGATCAAACACGGATGATAATACACATGCAGTTAATCTTAAAAAACAAAAGCTTATGAGAATGTTTTGCGAATTGCTTCTTTAGAATCATGTTTCTAGGATTTTAAAATACATTTTTCTCGCTACATGATCTCTGCCTGTGTGTAATTATTTAGACATACTTGTGATGCAAATTTTTCCGCTTCTTAACACATTTTGGATGCAGAAAACTTCATCGTAAATTTGCATATTGTCTCTTTTTTCACTGTTAAAATAGCATTTTAAATGATACGAAAAAGTGGTTTAAGCCAGTTTTTAATCTTCATTATAACTCGCTTAATTTTTACGTAGAGGTTTACAGTTTTTTTGTAATAATCATGTTACAGCAAAAAAAAAAAAAAAAAAAAAAAAAATCTATTTAAACAATTTTGTCTAGGACAGGTTGTAGGATCGTATACAAATTTAAAAGTGTAACTTTTTCAAAATTAATGGGAGGGCTATTTCATTAACATATTTCTATTTGCTACCTTACTTCATGAGTCATAACCATTATCAAATGTATTTTTTAGATTTATTTTTCAATTTAGAAAATTTATTTTAGCACAAAATATTAAGAAATTGAATTTTATCCTTTTATTCTTAGATATATCAAGTTGATTTTATGTAAGTCAGGATGGTAAGTTAAGTTATTTGTGTTAAAAAAATATGAAGAATGTACTTTACTTTATTCTCCCCTTGTCCTTTCTTACTGACATTCAAAATCAATAATACTTGCTCTCTCTCTTAATTTATAACGAGGTATTTCCTGAAATAATCTTTAGTCAAGTAAATTTTATTATGTGTTTGTGTCCCCAAGTGTTCAACAAATTTGTAAGAATGAGTCTTTGTTATGAAATCAGCCTCCAGTCTTAAATTACAAATTAAATTAAAAGCAAGAGGTATGGTTAAAGTAGAATAGATATGTTAAACAAAATATTTGATAATTGAACTAGCATATACAATATATAACAACACAAAGTTCTACAACTTACTCAGCATGCATTAAAAGCATATACAGAAACTAATAAGAACAATATGAGTGAAGGAAGATGTAAATATAAAAATTATATGTCATAATGGTATGGTAGCATCTGAATAACTCTACATTTTGTGCAATTAAGAATGAAATCGACTTCATGGATGTGTCCATAAAATGGCTAGTTTGAGTGAGAGGAAAACACGGCAAAAAATGAAAAGAAAAATTATTATCCTGAATTTATTCGGCGAGATATCTAGCAATATTTGACAAGAAATCAGCAATATTCGGCCAACTAGCCTTTAATATTAGGCTATCCGAATATTCGTCCCATCCCTAATTTTTATGTGCAAAAATTATAAAATGTTTGCTGTTTCTTATTAAGCTTACAGAAATTGTATTTTTAAATTTCTTTATTTCTTAGTATAAGTAATTTTTTTTGTGATGAAATCGAATAAAAGCTGTAGTCAAAAAATACAATTTAGTGCAAATTATAGCATCATCATCATCATATTTAAAAAAGAAACTCGAATTTGAAAGTATTTACCTGATATTCCCCTAAGAGAGGAAATCGGTGTTTTGCCAAACTTTCCTCTGAATTCTATGGCATATTGTATTCATGGTGAGACCACTGGATCAGTCATCTGAACACTGTCTGTCTATAGCGAGGCGAAGCCCACTTCGAAAACCTTACGCATCCCGAGATAGGTTAATACGCTAATAGTTTGAAATGTTAGTTTATTTCAGGGGAAATAAACGTAGAGCTGAAGAACAAGCGATAGTTTTAGAATTGTCTATAAAGTACTGCATATTTTGGGGTATACTGTAGTTCTCGACAGAGAAATGTTAGACGTAAGCACGGCATGTCAGTAATATGAAAAAAATTGTATGACATAAAAATACAATTCAGTATATATATATATTTTAAAATAATAACAATAACAGTTAAAATAGTGCAATTATTACTGAAGGTGTTTACTGCCATTCATTTTAGATTAGAGATAAAGATTCGATATTCACATTACTCGTTTCAAAAATATATTTTTGGAACTGATATATTTAAGGGATTTCACATGAAATTATAAAACAAGTAACTGAACAATAAAGTTTAAAAAACTGAAAGCGGGTTTCTATTTTAAATTTTGCAAACTCACCGTGAGAGGTAAAAAGCACAATCCTACGAAGAAGTTGGCAAGCCAATTCACTGCAACAGCAATACTAGAAGCGAATGGACGAGGACCTTGCTCAAATAGTTCAGACACCAGGAACCACGGTATCGAGCCTATAATAATTTTTTCATTTTTTGGGAGTTTAATAAACAATATTTACATAATTTTTTTCTCTCTTTTATTTTTTTAAAAATTTCATCTTACCTGGACCAGTAGCAAACATTATGATGAAAACAAAGACTAAAATCATAGCTAAGTATGACAACCCAGGTGCATCAGGCTGTAAATAGAAATAAAACGTAATATATGATTAAACAAGTATTTTACATTTTCATAGTTATCGATAAATAACTAATAAAATTCATTTTTAACACTTGAAGAGTGTTTATAAATAAGGTTTGTCTGTCCGAGCTCTAACTCACGTAAATATACCCGTATTGCCTTGTAATATATATATGTTATTGAGGTTTACTGTGGCATGTTAGGTATTGAAAATGAAGTATGTAGCATTTATAGCTCGTTTACAGGAACACTCAAGAGAATTCCGTTACATTATGTCTATGGGGAAAAATCATTTGCAATATATTTTAATGATGTTACACTATTTCAAACATATTGAAATTTATCTACATCCCTGAGGTGTACTATAAAAAGCTTACATTATAATATGGTGTGCATAACAATTTATCGTTAATTTATAGAGACACACAAAATAATTCGGCTAAAGTACTGTCTATGAGAGATAATTGCCAGAAGTGCGTTTTCAGTTGTGGTATGAGCAGTGCCCGATTAACCCCTGAATCTAGGGGAAGCATGGTATTATTTTGGGGCCCCCTTTTATTTGGCTAAAGTTTTATTCATTCTTCATTCTTCATTCATGAAAACTCACCAATGATACTAATATTATTCCCGGGAGTAGCTTAGCCGAAGTTACATATATTTAATTAAACAGCTTTTTTATGTTCCCTGTGTAGTAAGGTGGGTCGAAAAAACCGAAATTTATATAATCGAAACATAATAGTGCCGGAAAGTTGCCATTGGTAATAAGGAATAAATTCGCAAAATATTACACCAATTGTTTAATATCTTTTACCGCCGCCGCAGGAGAGGCCAAACTTCCGAAAAATCGCAAAAAAACATGATTTTTATATATAAAAAAATAAATTATCCAACCATAGCAAGACAATTTCTAATAGAATGCAACAGATAAATAAAGATGATAGTAATGTCCCAGTAAAATTTCATTATGGCGAAATCATTTCTATTACCGCCGCAGGGATGGCCAAAATTTTGTAAAAACGGCAAAAATTTCAATTTTCCGTTTTTTTTTAAATTTTACCATTTTTATTATATGTCTACAATTAAATAATATTTACATTATATTATTAATAACTTATAAATGTCTAGTAATTTTGATCATGGGCATAGACAACCAAGGGCGAGATGGGCCCGCCCTCTTCCTAAATTTGACATAAAGGGGATTTTTGGGATTTTCCGGGATATTTTACGGATTGTTTTGTAGGGAGGGGGGGTGGAGCGAAAGTGGAAAATTATGAGTAATTTATTTATTGGGCCCCCCCTACAAAAAATCACTAAAATTTCCCGGGAAATTCCCAAAACACCTTCAAAATATCTTCTCTCAAATTTAGAGGGGGGGGGGGGAGCTCTCGCCCTTGGTTGGCAACACCCATGATCAAAATTACTAGACATTTATAAATTATTACTACATATAATGTAAATTTATTTACTAAAAATTATTATTTTTATATAAATTTATATACTAAAAATTGGAAAAATTAGAATTTTTTGGCTTGTTTTTAAAAAAAATTTGGCTGCCCCTGCGGCGGTAATAGAAATGATTTCACCATAATGAAATTTTATTGGAACATTACTAACATCTTGATGTAGCTATTGAATTCTATTAGATATTGTATTGCTATGGTTAGATAATTATTATTATTATTATTTTAACATTTTTTTTTCGATTTCTCGAAACTTTGCACTCCCCCCCCCCCCCCATGCAGCGGTAAAAGACCAAAATTATTAACCATTTGGTGTAATATTTTGCGAATTTATTCCTTTTTACCAATGGTTTTTTCCCGTTTCCGGCGGGTTCAGCTCCAGCTGAGGGGAAACATGTGCTTCACGTGCCTTTTGGATAATCAAGCCCTGGGTATGGGTATGAGTTTTAAATTTAACTAATCTATTACACATTTTTTAGGGTGTATAAATTCCATAGATCATATAGACAAAAGAAATCGAGTACATTTTAGTTTATTGACGAAAATTTCTTGAAAGGGAATTTTCAACTGTGTGTCGTCCCTTTTTTACAAAGATTCCAGCTTTTGGCAGGACTATCCGCTACTGGTTATGGTGATTTGTCACGGTACCTTTAGTGGACAACCGTAACAAATGCATCACGTTGATTCAAAATTTTAAAATATACAGAATAAAGGAATTCCATTTTAGTCATAATAAAGCCGAATGAAAAAAAAAATGCTTACAAACAAAGAAACAAAAACTGGCTTTCTTTATTCTCAACTACAAGAAATCCCAATAAGATGACTGCATGGTGGCAATATTTGAATTAAAATCACATAGCACCGGAACTGATGGCTTGAAATCTCTGTAGTAAGAGGCGTTAACATTAGAGGGTTGTATCCATTCCCATGAGGGGCGCAAAATCTCTTTGCAATTTCATATTCTATTTTTTTTTGTTTAAATTGAAAAGTGTCTATTACTGGTGCAGTGTCCACCACCGGTATCGTTACCTTAAAGGATTTTTATATAATGAAGTACAACATTTGGAACATTTTTGGACCATACTTCTAAAACTAAGGATTTAGGAATTAGTTATTGGTCATTGATAAGAAGGGACACCCTGTATGTAGGATAGATTTGTGTAAGTATGTAACACTATTAAATAGCCTTTGTAAGAAATTGCATACATTGTTAAAAATCTTCAGCTTTTGCTGCAGACACACTCCAACCGCTTTTAGAGAAAACGGTTACTTTACTATAATATGGAGCATTTTCATTGGTCAAAATATTCTATAAAAGCGGTGGAGTGACTATGCAGCAAAAGCTGAAGATTTTTTACAGTGTATGTTATGAATTTTCTTCTAAAAGGCTAATAAATTATGCAAATGGATTTTTAAGTCATTCTGTCACTTACTATGAAAGACATACATATAGTGAGTAGAAAGGATGCAATAGCCATTCCACCTATTCCAATAAGATGCAAAGTCTTTCGTCCGGCTTTTTCCACTAACACCATGGAGACTATGGTCATCACCACATTAATGATGCCAACACCGAGAGTAGCATACTTAGGCTTCTCCCCCTTTAGTCCTGATTTTATGAAAATTTCAGTGGAGTAGAATACGACCTGAAATATATCAATGACTTTGAAATCACTCATGGGATTAAAATAGTATATAGTATTTCAGATGTCGTACTCATTTTAATAAATCATTTGAATTCTAAACTTGCTTGTTAAGCTTATATTAAATGAACTAGCATAGCATAATAAAAGTAACAGTGTCCTTTTTTGAACACCATTCAATATAAAATTACCGTTCTCAATATTTTTTTTCTATAACTTAGATATTGACAAACCTATAGCAATTTATATGATATTCATTTATCTCAAAATCTATCTATCAAAGCTCCCGCACAACTTATTTTAGAAATGTAATTGTAATAAATGTAGATCAAAGCTTTTTTTTTAGACGAAAATAATATTAGAATCAATTGCCAATTTTCCTGAATCAGTGCGGCGTACTCAGACCGTAGCGACTATCATGCTGGCCACAATATGAGGATCTTGGACCGGTGTTCGCGGATTCGATACCAGCATGGTCTGGCCAGGATGACTGCGCAAGTTTTTCAGGGCTTTCCTTGGACGAGAACGATAATTCGGGTCACTTTGCCTTCAATTCTTCTTTAGATATATGGCATCCCTCCTATAGCAAAATGAGCAAAACTGGCCGATACTCAACCCGTTGGGGACGAGCGACACTTATACGTGACGCATAAGATGCTCAGAATCCTTCATTATTCCCACCAGTTAATTTTTATTGCAAGCTTTGCCTTATTTAATCTTAGCATTTCTGCGATTCAATTAGGCGCAAATTTCTGTTTTGAAAAACCGGTGGTAAAAGATTAAAAATTCTGTAAAGGACGCTCGTCGCGTAGGAGTTAACAAAATCCCCACTTCCCGTGTCAGTTCGTATTTGACATATGGAATTACCATTGCAGCTTGATACACTTAAGAGAATTCGGCACCAAGTAAAAAAAAAAAAAAAAAAAAAAAAGAAAAAAAAAATATATATTCTGTAAATAACATCTATATTAATGGTTGTGGATTATGTTTCAATAAAGCAAAATCATTACAGATAATAAAAGGTTATAAATTGTTTATAAACTAATGAGTTTTTTTTAACAAAATTGAATTTTTTTTTAAATTTAAAAATTTTATTTTTTTTCTCCTATTGCAATTCTGGTATTTCAAACTAAAATTTTTTATCTTATACTTCGAATACTTTGTTCTACAAACTTAAGTATCGGGTTTTTGTTACAAAGAAGAAAAAAAAAAGAAGAAGAAAAATATTGGATGTATGGGGAATAAACCTATCAAAATCGCTTACATTTAAGTTCAGATTTTTTTAATTTAAAACTAAAATTTCAAAGATATAAAAAAAATCAGTACTTAGTTACCTTCTCCATAGAATCTAAATATATATTAAAAAGATTTCAAACAATTTGCTCAATTAATGTGGAAGCCTTAGCATTTTGATTACATAGAGAATACGAAAAAGTTCTGAGAAAAATGAGTTTAAACGTTTCATTTACAAAAAACAGAAATTAAGAGAAATACGTAAAATTAACCATATCTTTTTTACTATTTATCAGATCATCAATAAATTTAGGCACAATGTTTTAGAGATGTTAAGGTTCATTTCAGAATAAAAATTTGAAATTCTATAATTTTGTCATTTTTTTTTTTTTTTCAAGGTACCGAGTTTCCTTAAATCTATGCTTTTATTTTCGCCAGAAAAGTATGACCGGAGTTTACCAACAACTACCCCAATTGTTTATCAGCTGCTATTATTTACCAAAGAAAAACGCATTCAGTTATTAGAATTTATGTTAGAGAAAAGTACTTACAGCGTTGATACCAGAAAACTGCTGGGAAAGCATCATGACCACAGAGATAATGAGCGGCTTTCGGAGTGAGCGGTCAGTAAACAAATCCCTTAGCCTCACCTGGTGAATCAATCAATCAAAAACATAAATAATTTAAATACATTGAAAATTGAAACTTTACAGCATCTTACAATAACAGTGCATGGTTTATCCTCCATCTGTTCTCCATGAATACATGCAAGATAAAATGACACAGCCTCTACATAAGAGGATTAAGAGCGATATATTTGCCCTTCTGTTATATAGAGATAAACTCTTTTTAAAGTATGACTGTGAAATGTACAATTCATTTCATTATATCAATACTTTGAATAAAAGAATGCTCATTCAAGCATCCAGTTGTTCTATCATCTGTTTTATACTTGCATGGATCCATGGATACATGGATTTTATACTTGCGTTTACTTTGATGAAACAGAAAACAAACATTCATCGAATAGGAGGGCCTACCAAATATAGAAGAATACAATTAGAATTAAAAAAATCCCTGACGGCTCGGACTACAGACACAGGTAGATTTCGAAGACGCAGACCGTGGGGCACCTGTTTCATGGGAATTGCGGAAGAAATGACCTTTTTGCCATGATGCCACAGTTGGGACCGCCCACTTCGTAACCTAACAGGCGGAGCCGGCAGGGATTTTTTTGTTTTTAATTTTTTTTTGCTATAAGGATTGGTCTTATAAAAAACTTGTCAATATAAAAGTTTTAGATAATATTAAGAGGATTTATAATAAATCTAAGCGGATTTGATATCTTGTGAACTGACGAAGTTATGAATTTTTTTCTTCTAATCCCTCACCGCCCTCCCCCTTGGGGTCATTTTTAATTATTTCAAAAATCTGTCATATATTCGGCCCTTTTCCTAGAAGTAATAATAACTGTAAACGGATTCGATACGTATCATAATTAAGAAGTTATGGTTTTTTTCTGTTTTCATAAAAAAGCCCCCCATCCATTTCCTCCCCCCCCCCTGGTTCGATTTTGCCCATTCACGAACTTGACCGAGATTTTATGCCCCCTGATTGTATGTATCAGTTTGGAAGAGATTTGTGCAGCATTATTGACGTTATCGTGTCCATAAAAAAGTGACATAGATAGATAGATAGATAGAGTTTTGAACTGGGGGTGGTTTTGGGTTCCGGGAGTCATGATCGGCGTAGATCTGCGAAAATTTTTCAAAAATTCCAACTTAGGGGAGAATGTAATAGGTAGTACACTGCTCAAAACAATTAAAGGATATTGCAGTTTTAGGTGGATTTTGTATCTGGGAAACTTTTTAGCTGATTGATACATGGTCGACAGACATAGTAGGTTATATGAGAATAAATTACACATGTTTGGCAGAAAAAATGCATTTTATTGCGCATTTGTGTACAAAAGGAAAAAAACACAATTTGTGCATATGAGAAAAAAAGAATAAGAAAAGGTGTGCTCTTCAAAGAAAATCATTTTCAGTAGGGGGTATGGTTTCCACGGGCGGCCAGCAACGTTGAACACCTTTGAGGCATGGACTCAATGAGGCTATTAATGACGAGTTGGGGTATTCTGCCCCACTCTTCCAGAAGAGCTCTTTCCAGTTCTTGGAGAGTTTGTGGGGGTTGTTGGCGGCCAGAAACTCGTCTTCTTAGAGCGTCCCAAACGTGCTCGATTGGATTCATGTCTGGAGAACACGCTGGCCATTCCATTCGAACGATTCCTTCCTCGAAAAGGAAATCCTCCACCAGGTTTGCACGATGTGGCCTGCAGTTATCGTCCATTAAAATGAAGTTATCTCCGATTGCTGCAGTGTAAGGGACTACAATAGGTCTGAGGATCTCATCCCTATATCGGCGACCAGTCAGAGCTCCATCTCAAATGATGTAGAGGTCAGTGCGCCCGTTAATGGAGATGCCACCATACACCAACACTCCTCCACCGCCAAATCTGACACTTTCGTGCAGGAACGCAGGATTATTCCTACTGCCACGGTCCCTCCAGATGAAAATACGCCTATTATCCGGATGCACAGAAAAACGGGACTCGTCAGAAAACAGAATATTGCTCCATTCATTTCTCCTCCAGTTGACATGCTCGGTTGCCCACTCCCTGCGGTCGCGACGATGCCTTGATGTTAATCTAACACATACCATCGGTCGGCGAGCATACAGACCTACAGCATGGAGCCGGTTTCGGACAGTCTGAGTTGAAATCGTGGTGCCTGTAGCCGAGCGAAGGTGTTGTTGGAGAAGAGTAGCGTTCATGTTTCGGTGTCTCCGAGCTGTTAACGCTAAATACCGATCTTCACTGGGCGTTGTTGCCCGTCTACGACCTTGCCCTGGTCTTCGGCCTGCACATCCACTCTCCAAAAAACGGTTCCAGATCCTGGAAATGACACTTTGTGACACTCCAATGGCTTGCGCTACTTCGGCTTGAGTTTGGCCCCCTTCTAACCTACCAACAATTCTCCAAGCTTCTGAATCTGTCAAATGACTTCGCTGAGACATCGTACTCATCGAAACAAAGCAATCACTGAATGCCGATCATCCTTGTCTTCATTCTCTTTTATCCAGTTGAAAGTCAAATTTCATTCGCTGCCGCTGAAGCGACGTTTTGGACGTCGAACTCAAAATTTGCATACTCCACAGTTTGAAAACCAGAAAAATTTGCATTTGTGATTCTCTTCTTCTATTTTCGGCAAAAAAAATTTCGTTTATATCTTTATTTTATATAAAACTTCAAATATCCTTTAATTGTTTTGAGCAGTGTATTTCTTACGGAATCTTCCTAAAAATACGTCAAGTGTTTTTCGAAATAGTTTTTTCTGCACCTTTACTTTTGAAGGCGGGCTTATATATGGATACAAAAATTACACAGGTCTATTTAACCCTTGTTACTCATTGGGCATAGTAAAATTATCTTTACTGGACATTAGTAAAATTATGTGGTTTTTGCAGGTACTCACAGATGCACACTTACAAGGGGAGGTTTCGAGGTCGGGGACACAGAACGCGGTGAACGTTTCTGTATCGATAGAGTATAGTTAGTATATAAATATATGAAAGCCAAAGCGCAATGCCCAGGGGGCTCTTGCAAAATAAGTCTGAAAGTTTACGTTGCAGTTTATAATCGGATAAATTTCTTCTTTAGACAAACGGCGCAGCGGCTCGGTTGACAGCACGCTGGATTCAAGACTTTTCTGTTTGGGTTAAAATCCCTCTGAAACTTATTTTTCGCAGCGAAAATTTCTTTCAACCCGCAGTAGAAAAGAAAAAAATCTATAATCATTGAAGTTTACGAAAAATATAAATTAAATATATGTTTTGTAGCACAGTTTTAACTATGAAATTTTGCATGTTTAAATGGATAATGAAAATTAAAAGGAAAGAAGTAGGGCATGTATATTTCTATAAACTAGAAATTTTTGCTGTTATTCAAAATTATTTACAGTTATTTAAATGAATAAAATACTGTTTTTCACACAGAAATAAATTAAAATACGTCATATAAATCTATAATATATTATTTTAGACTTGTTTCATTACACAAACATTAAAAAAATTTCATGATTTTTTAAAAATATGCTTTTAGATTTTTAATACGATTTTTTTAAATCTTGGATTCTTTATTTTGTAATCAGAATAACTGTCTACGTAAGAATTATTTTTAACAATTCATATTCTTTTTTCTTGTTTAATATGTTTTTATAATACAGTTTAATGTTCTATTTATAAAACACGCAAGCAGGGAGGTGACGATTCCGGGCAGAATCCCCCCATCTAACAGCAATTTCCTATCAAATTTAAACATTTTTCGTTACAGCAACTGCCAACAATTAAAAATCCACAATAAAATTCTTTCCACAACAATTAATTTTCTATTGACCAATAATCAGTTTTATTTTCAAAAATTAAAATAAAATAAAAAGTTTCAAGAATAAAAAAGAAGATAAATATGACGTCATATTGGGAGTATACGAGGGAGTATACCGCCGGAGTCACGTGATGCTCGAATGCACCAATGCAGGTGTACGAAAAGAGCATCACGTCACTCTAGCGGTCTGTAAAAAATGATAAATGGAATGTACCGCGGTAGCCTGTCTTTTTCGTTAGCCTCGGGGAGTATAACAGAGATTTTCAAAGAGTTCTAAATAATACAAGCAGCATAAATATGAGAAAGTACAAAAAGCAGGTGAATATGACGTCAGCAGGTGATTATATAACGTCAAATGAGTTTGAGGAACGTATTGAATCATGATAAAAACCCGAATATGTAAATTCTGGCACATTTTAACATTTTGAGGTTCTCTGAATTCGTTTTCGCTATTTTTAAATCTATTTCACAGACGTATATACGTGTTTATATGTATGTATATTAGAATTTCTGCAAATATCCAGGCCTCCAGAACTCAGAGTTTACTTTTAGTGGAGAAATCAAATAAAAAAGATTTCAGATCTTTTTAAAAATAAATTTCATATGCTTATATTTTTTTCAATACAAGTCAGTAAAAGCTATTTTTACTGATATTGCCTTTAATCTATATTTCCCCACCTTTATTAATTACCGTATATACTCGTGTATAAGCCGACCCCCAAATTCGAGACAAAAACACGTTTAATACCAGTAATTCAAAGTGGTTTTCTGCAACTTATTTAATCTCATTTAATTCTAAATTATTTAAGACGGAGAAAACCATTGTAAATTATTGGTATTAAATGTCTTTTCATTTCGAATTTGGGGGTCGGCTTATACACGAGTATATACGGTAAGATAGATCTGTAATTTTTCCTCTGTTTTGCCATCTTATTTACATCAAATAGCAAATTTATTGTTAAAACCCCAGAAGCTCATGCATTAATCCGGCCCTGAACTTAAGGAAAACTGACATGAAACGTTATTGTCGATGAATAGTATATAAATATTTTTATAAACAATTGCAAATTTTAAATGAAAATCATGATTTCTAACTGCCTAGGACGGTTGTTGGCAAAAAATGTTTTTCATTTATTATTGTCTTTAATGGACTCAATACGTTTCGAAAAAATGTATCAGTACATCCCTGTACAAGGTCACTCATTTTTATTGAATGACCGTAATTTTGGACTCAGGAAAGCATGATCCTATGTGTATACATTCCAAAGAGTATGAATAGAAAATTCAATTAAACAATTACAGCGACAGAACTGCAAACGTAAGACTTTTAGAATTTAAGAAATAGTAGCCAATGCTATACAAAAAATTATCTTTTGTCAAAAGAATCTTACGGAAAAGAGGTCCGCAAGGATAAAAGAAAACGTTTGCCTTTTTGCGTTCTCACCATGTTGCTGATATAAAGGAGATCCTCTTATCTCAGGAGTTTATGGACGTATTTTCAAAAGACACATTTGCGTTAAAAATGATATTAATATTGTGTTACTCCCGTTGACTGACGCTTATGATGGACTAAATGTTCCAATTATCAGATAAAAAACTGGCGATCTAAAATGAATTCAGTATAGTATTTTAAAAGAGTTTCTGAGATTTTACCTAATTATATTTCAATGCCCAATAAAAGAACCCCGAAGAAAATGTGTTCGAACACGATGGTAAATAGGATTATGTGTGTCCTTACCTTAAGATGAAGTGTTAAGAAGTTTTTGGTGTCGGCCTTTATCGGTGGGAAATGTATTGATTGATGTTAAAAATACATTTCTTACCGATAGAAGGAGACACCAAAAATTATTTTACAGAATTCTTCTAAAACAATATAGTCAATAAAAACCACCCTTTTCTATTACCACGTCTACTCCAACACGCTTTCAAAATGAAGTCCCCCTCAAAATATATTCCCCCTTCTTCAATCTACTTCCGACCGGAAACCACCAACTTATCACCCTCTTCCTGTAGTACCCTCAACACATCCGGCTCCGGCTCCAGGAGGATAGAGCTTCCGGCCCCGCGGCTCCGGCACTTCATCTTCATCCCGATCATCGATCCTGCTGGGGTTAGAGGAACACTCCTCTACTACTAGAAATTAAATTATAACATAACTCTATTGTGATAAAAATTTATGTTGCAGAATCCTTTGAAAGATGGAACTTTGGATCCTTTGGAACATTCCTCTACTACTAGAAATTAAATTATAACATAACACTCAACTGTGATAAAAATTTATATTTCAGAATCCTTTGGAAGCAGTTTGCTAAGAAACTTAATTTTTTTTTTTTTATCACAATTGAGTGTTATCTTATAATTTAATTTCTATTTCAGAATCCTTTGAAAGTAGTAAGTAAGAAATTTTTTATCACAATTTCATGATATGTTTTAATTAAAATTCTTTTATAGGTCCCCGAAACTACCTCGTTATAACCCTCTTCCTGTAGTACCCTCAACACTTCTGGCTCCGGCTCCAGGATGATCGAATTTCGGGCTCCATGGCTGAGGCTCTTCATCCCGATCATCGATCCTGCTGGTGTCGAAGGAACATTCCTCTATTACTAATGTTATTTTTTTCTTTGTTTTTGTTTCTCTGAATAATCACTCTTTCAATTTAATTCATGTTTGTAGTTTGAATTATGTACGTAATTTTTTTTAAATTTCTTTTTTTCACGGGTTGCGCGACTCTCCGATCATCCTGTATAGGATTTCAATTAAAAATGTAAAAGAATGTTTTTGTCTCTACAGCCTGTCCTTATGAAGTATGAACTTGAAAATACACGAATACAGCATTGTTATCGACAATGAACTTGTGTGCAACATTTGAACAAAATCGGTCAAATATCGATTTGAAGATTTGGTCCAGGCATATATAAACAAATGAAGTTAAAAAACAGCATGAAAAAGATGAAAACGCATCAGTTTGAATGAAATTGTTTTCTATTTAAGTTATTGACAGGTTATAATCATCTGCAATCTATAAAAGGAAATCTACAGATTGAACTTTATTGAATTATTTATTCCGGTTCACGGAATTTACATTTAAACTCACTTTTGGAACTTGACACATGCTTTCATATTCACCTTGCATAATTTCCATTTCATCTTCAACATCATCTGTCCCACGAAACCACTTCAGCGCTAATAAGAAAATCAGTTAAACATGCTGAAACCAATTACAATAAATAAATGAAGATTTAAATAGCTCCTTAGCAGAACTCATTAATGATGTTTTGTGTTCATTTGATGACAATTCAGGCAATTCATACCTCAGGATGGCCTGCGTTAAAAGTTTTATTATTAAAATATCACGTCATCAAAAACTTACATTACAAATTCATTGACACTGCGTTTAATCTGATGTATTAATTTTTATTTCTGAACTGGTACTATTTTCAGATAAATCTTATCCGAAGGTAAAATGGTAATCCCCAAATAAGTGCAATATAAGATACTTTTTCCTATATGCAAATACAAAGTCATTTTTCGATCGCAAATTGCTGAGATTTATTACGTGGAGCCAAAGTTGAACGAAATTTTCCCAACAGAGTGAAAATGGTTCCGTTAATCAAATATGTAGACCTTAAAGTTCTTTTATAAGGACACACAAAAGAAAAACATGCAAAACATGTCATCACGATAATGTCCGAAACATTGAACCAATTCAAATCTAGGGACAGTGTCTTGATCTTGAAAGTATCTTGGATGAATTCATTAACCAAGAATTGTTCTAACGCTTCTAGGCGATCACCTAATGGAAAAACCAGCATTGTTCAAAGCAAAGACTATAAAATAAACAGACACATTTTTATTTTGGGTTGTTAGATTGCATGACATTTTTGCACAAATTTTGTTATTTGTTTTTTATACCGAACGACGAACGAAATCTTCTCTTAGCGCACCGTTTTCTTTGGTACCCGTGGCATATGCCCCGCTCGCTAACTCCTAATTTTGGACCTGATTATATATGCAAATACCAGTCATTTTTCATGTGATTTATTGTTGAAAAAGGACTTCATATTTGCATATATAATTTACCCATGGGGTAATGAAGTTCCCGCGTGTATCGATATTTCATCGGTAAAACGTTGTGGGTTAGCAGATCTGATGATACCAACATGTGAGTGAATTGTGTCAGACTAGATCGTTTGAGTAGTTCAGGTGGCAGAGCATTGGCACAGAGAGCTAAAGTTTGAGTTTTGGCATGAATACTTGTGTAGGGTACATTTCGTTCAGCTAAAGCATGTAAGTAAGGTTCAGTCTTGAAAAAAAAAGTATTGACCCCAACAAATCTGCTGAAGATAATCGTATAATAAAAAACTTTAGATACCAATCGACTGAGAATAATGTCTACTATTTAATTCTATGCATAAATTAACCTTCGGAGGCAATCTATATTTTAAAATTGCACCAGCTTTCATTTTTCAAATTCAACCCACTTTTAACACTTCATTTGAATTTATTAGATCAAATTAATCCCAAAAGCATATGAATAGAGAATTTTTCCTAAATCTTCATAATATAAGAAGGGTTCAAAATTTGAGAATGCTAATGTTAAAGCTACACCACAAACTTTAATTTACACCTACTCGAAATGTATTTCGATAGAAATATATACATTTTTAATGAGATAAAAATAATGGATCGCAAATATGACTCAGGTATTTTTTTTTAAATTCAAAAACGTATTTTTAATTATGAAAATTATTAATATTACATTTCGACGGTCTAAGTTTAAGGTAAGAAAGAGGACTGTTTCTCGTTATTGTTTGCATCGCAAAACTTAAATATTTGAACATTACCGAAAAAAAAAAAATGTGCAATAGATCAAATTAATCCCAAAAGCATATGAACAGTGAATTTTCCCCAAATCTTCATAAAATAAGAAGGGTTCAGAATTTGAGAATGCTAATGTTAAAGCTACACCACAAACTTTAATTTATACCTACTCGAAATGTATTTCGATAGAAATATATACATATTTAATGAGATAAAAATAATGGATCGCAAATATGACTCAGGCATTTTTAAAAAAAATTCAAAAACGTGTTTTTAATTATGAAAATTATTAATATTAAATTTCGACGGTCTAAGTTTAAGGTAAGAAAGAGGACTGTTTCTCGTTATCGTTTGCATGACAAAACTTAAATATTTGAACATTACCGAAAAAAAATGCGCAATATTTCTTTTTATGTAATGTTAGTTAATTTTAATTTATATGTAAAAT
Organism: Maratus michaelseni; assembly: GCA_963931845.1. Classification (NCBI taxonomy): domain Eukaryota; kingdom Metazoa; phylum Arthropoda; class Arachnida; order Araneae; family Salticidae; genus Maratus; species Maratus michaelseni. Next base: position 259,450,403 of record OZ007591.1, read on the forward strand.
TTCCATAACAATTTTCCGGTTACTAATTGAATGTTTCCGCTACGTTTCCACTTGAAATCTGAATTGTATATATATTTTTAATTGATAGATAAACTACTCACATTTCCTTTTATAACTCTATGAAACAAAATATGCACAAACTATATTGGTTTACAATCTTCTTTGATCCAAAAACGCATAGTGTCAAAAGTGGGTGTTACGGTTTAGAAAATGAAAGTTGGTGCAATTTTTAATATGTAGACGGCCCCCGAAGCATAACTTATGTTTAACATTAAATAGTAGGCATTATTCTCTGTCGATTGGTAAATTAGTTTTTTTTCAGGAGATTATTTATAGCAGGATTAACAGGAATGATCATTTTTTTTTCTCCAGAACTTTACCTAAAACCCAACTCAATTTCCAACTATTTCAGCTGTCAACAAGCCATGGCTATTTTTGAATACAATACTTTTTTATACGCTTGAGAAAAATACTTGAAATTAAAAAAAAAAATTTCAATACATTTCAAAACGTTATTATTTGAACATATAGTTGATATCTTTCATGTAAAACAATGCTTGAAAAAATTTTAAGAGTTTTAATAAATTTCAAAACGTCATTATTTGAACATATAGTTGATAGATTTCATGTAAAAATAGTACTATTTGGTGTAGTTGGTAGGCATAAATTATTAAGCGCATTTCAGAGTCCCAAGAAACAAAAACAAAGTATTGTACTTACATGTTTAATGTTTTATTGACAAGCAGATTTTAAACAGTTTTATGTAACGCATTGAATAAATTCTACATGAGCTTCATTTGTCGCACGTAACATATCAAGTCTATAGTCAATTTCACGCCAAACGTTGTGGAGCATCTCAGCCGTTATTTCTCCAATAACCTCAGTGATTCGTCGCTTTAGTTCATCAATATTGCGAACGTTTGTTGCGTACACCCGGTCTTTGACACATCCCCAAAGAAAAAAAAAATCTAAGGGTGTTATGTCGGGTGATCGTGCAGGCCAAGGAATCGGTACACCTCGACCAATCCATCGTTGGGAAAATGTTTCCTGCAGGTAGTCTCGAACAGTGATACTCCAATGTGGTGGCGCCCATCTTGCTGGAAGTAAACTTGCGGCTGACGATGTTCTGAGGCACAGCGTAACACTGTAACACTGCTGGTTACTGTGAATTACTTGTAAATGAAATGAAAAATGACCTTATCATTTCATCCACACCAACGTTAACCTTTGGACTATCACGTTGGTGTTCTCTTACTACATGCGGTTTTTCTGACCCCCACATACGACAATTATGACGGTTGACATAACCGGAAACGTGAAACGCTGCTTAATCCGAGAAGATGACTTTCGATAAGAAAGAGTTATCTGTGTTAGTTTCGTCAAGAATACGCACAGCGGAGTTTTAAAACAAACTGTTTAAACCACTCTCTCGTCTAAACGACAACAGCGGTTGCTACATTGCTTTGTTTTGATTTTATAGAACTCTGAAATGCGCTCATTAATTTATGCTCACCCTGTATATTAAATGTAAAAGACTAATTAGAGTTTCCATTTGAAAAATGATTTCGACCTATGTTCAGCAACCCGGGTAGCTCGGGAGGGATCCCTTGGTTATTTTAAGCAAGAATTAGATTTACCTGCTTTAGCATGTAAATCCTTTCCTTCTTTGATGAGAATGTGTCTGGGAGATTCCGGGCAAAATGGCAGAGTGATCCACATGAGGACGGCTGGGACAAATATTATCCCTATGAATAATAATTACAAGATGGTAAATAAACTCACTGTTAATTATATTTTCTTAACAAAAATTTTAAAAGATTGTTGTATACAGTGTGTAGGTAATATAATGACAATAACTTTGTATTTCCTTATTTCACGTATTTCTTTGTTTTTAAGGTGGTGATTTAACACATTTTTTACACTTAACACATAAGTACTAAGTTATCAGTGTCTACGAAGTTAGAGCAACCGTTATTTTTTAACTGCGTGTAGACAAATTGCTAAGGTAAATTGTGGACGACATTAATTACATCTCTTAAAGCAGGGGCGGATCATCGGGGTGGGGGGGGCGGCTTTACCTCCATCGTAATACTGATTTAAAACAAACAAAAACTAAATTAAACTATTTCCAATATAAATAAAATTTAAAATGACGGTATGGAACACTTCCCTGTTATGTCACTTTAAATTTCTCAGTGAAAAGTCCATGACTAATAATAGAACTAAGTGGGAGATTTCTTTTCGGTGACTGAGGCTAAAAAGAAAAAATCTTTTAGTTTCATTGGTGGCCCTATAAGTATAGGTGACGGGAGCAAAATTTTAGGAGCGTAGCATTTTATAAAATAGGTTAAAGAAAAAAAAATCTTTCAGCCTCGTTGGTGTCTCCTATAAGCACGAAGGCCAGTGCTTTTCTGACGCCCTCTTCTATTCCCGTTAGGACCCACTCTGAAAAAAGATTTTTATCAATTGTGATAAAAAAAAACAGTGTAAATATTAATTAGTGCTTTTATTCAGACGTCGTTATGTTTTTACATGTTCCTAACAAATATTAAAAAAATAAAATACATTGTACAAGCGTGTAACATCTTATTTCAGTAACATGAAATAACATTTTAACAACATGTTAGTCACATGAATGCACTTGATAACACGTGTTTCAAATAGCGTTACCAAGTGTCCCGACATACGTGGGACATCCCGATTTTCAGGGATTCTATAACCCGTCCCGCGAAACCACTACGCGGGACGCCAAAAGTCTAGATTTTTCACGGTACACAAAATCTCTTAAATCTCTTTTAGTACTACTTTATTCATTAGTCGGCCTGTAGCGGAGCGTAATACAGTAAAACTTGTGTAAACAGAAGCTGACTAGAACGAAAAATTTTTATGGTCCTGCTGAAAGGAATTTCGTAGAAATCTACTTCCTAAAACGTTATCCTGTCAAAAAACAAAATATTTTTACGGTTTCTAACGATTTTGTTTTCTCAAGTTTTAATGTACATGGTTCAATAAAAGCTGGAATAACGGAAAGTATTTATAACGTAATCCTGTCTTAAATGTAAAAATTCATCTTCCTTACTGAAGGAATACCATACATTTATGATTGCTCATTCAGAAACCTTCCCAAAAACTGAATTTTATTTTGGTCCCTAGCGATTCCGCTTTCACATATTTTGCTGTGTGAGATTATTAAGTTTATTTAGTACAGTGAAACCTACTAAGAGGAGAGGAAATCGCAAGTAGCAGGAGAAAGATTCCGTTTAAGAAAGGTTTCCGTTTTAGCGGGTATAATTTTATGGTATTTCTTGCATACAGATTATGAAATTTTTGCGCTATAGTCAGGATTCCGTTTATAGACAGGTTTATAGACAGGTTCCGTTTGCATAGGATTTACTGTATTTTTATGTTCCGATTTAGAAACCGCTGTTCGGCTTTTTTTTGTCGCGTCGCTGACGTCTCGCTTTTTGTAAAAGTGGAACTGGCAACACTAGATGCTGGAAGATGGTCTCTCTTTTGCCATTAGTTACAGCCTCCTGTCTTATTCGGCTCACCGTCCACCACTGCCTTTGAAGTACAGTTTACAACTTGATATATGTGCATGATGCGGATCCTGATTTCGCTGCAACAGCAAGGAAAAAAAGCATAAGGTAATGTAAGGATTTCACAATTCCAGATATCTTGACATAATCTGCCAATGAAGATCCGGAGAATCAATGCGCTTCATAGTCAGATAACAAGATAAATTATCTGTAAATGCAACGGTTCGCAAAATTGCTGCTGAAGACATCAGATACAGATGGTATGTTCATAGAAGAGGCCAGTTTGTAACATAGCAGATTAAATTTTTGCTAATTTATCGTGAGCACCCTGTGCTTTAAATTCAGATCTGCATAAAAATTTTCTGACATTAAAAATATGGGATATATAAAAATTATCTTTGCATCTTTTACATTCAATAAAACCTTATTTCATCACCTTTCCGAATGCCTAAACTTCTGACATTTATAAGCGGCTAAAGCCCCAAATTCTGAGAGGAGTGTTCCCCAGAATTTTGATCATAATATTACTATTCTACTTGCCAACCTACGAGCAAGAGGTCTCTCCATACTTCTGATTATAAATGGAGATATATGGTATATGACATCTACGCAGAAAACAACAGCACGAAATGTTCCAAGGTGGCCACACACGCAAATACGAACCTTGTAGGATACCTTGTAGGATGTGTTGTTTTCATGCTACTTTACTTTTGAAATAGATGTTAAACGGTGTTTTACAGAATAGTTGGCTGATAGTTTTTCAATAAAACTTTAAACATAAAGGCTTGCAAAGTTATGTTTGTACGCGTAACAGTATTACACAAATATTTATTTCTGCGTATTTTTTAAAACCTTTATTCGTAATTCAGTAAGGAATTCTCAGATCCATATATTGGGCGTGACATGACGGTGATGGTCCAATACTTAGCCTGCTAAACCGTTATTTTCAATGGGGACATTATATAATATATATATATATATATATAAATGAATATATTGTATTAAAGCAAAAACAACAACTAATTTTCCTACTAAATGAGAAAATTTTCAATTTTTGTTTCTTTCAGAATACAATTTTTTAAACATTTTATTTGTTTTTAAAACATTGAAATATGCCAGAATGTTTTTCGAATGAATTTCACACATCAAATAATCATAAGTAGAACTTTTTTTTTTAACCGGAAGATTAACAAAACCAATGCTTTTGTAAAACATTTACTTTGCAGCGCAGGTTATTTCAACACTGTGCGGATATGAAAACAAATACATTTTCTCGACATAATGACCCTCTTCAAACCACAGAAAAAGATCGTTATAAAAGAAGGTAGCTGTGATGACAGTTTTTAAAAAGATTGTGTTTTTATGCATTATTTAAAAATTAAATGTATTAAAAAATAGCCAAAAATATATAAAAAAACAAAACAAAAAAAACAACAACCTTGATAAAAAAAAATATTGTTAACTTTGATTTTTATTGTTTGTATAAAAAAAGGTATTTCTAAAATAAAAATCTCTGAAAAAGTCATACTTATGATAATTATTCAATAATGGAGTAAAGTGCCAAAAATCCACCACGTCGTCTAAATTTTCTCTTTATTAACTTTTATGCTTATTTCTGCTACATATTTGCAAGTTTATAATATACCTCTGTACTTCTCAATCGAACATTGATAGTGAGATGAAAAGAAATGTCTTTTAGCGCAGTATTTCTCAGTAATAGTTTGGAGAGAAATTTGTTATAAATTTTATTCAACGACAGAATATTAATTATTCTGATGAATGTACCTTGGGAAATGTTATTCCTCAAGGTACATTTTCTTTTACAGCAGTGTATGATTGACTGTAGAATATGCTACCTTCAAAGTCTTGATGGCTTGTGAAGTTCACCGTTAGACTAGTGGCAAAAATATTTTTAATCTTCTAGTCCTAAATCCGTCCCTTTAAATCCCAAAATAAAATAGTCAACCAAAAGTGACAAATCTAAAAAATATCAAGAAAGTTCCAACAATCCAACCTTCTACCTATAGCCGAGCTGACAATTCATTTTTTTTCTTGGCCAATATATCCTCGATAAGAGTCACAAAACACTCCACAAGAGAAAAAAAGCAACTTCAAGAGCACCCGAAGAAACAAATAAATTTTAAATATAATAAATTTCGTTATGGGAGTTACCTGTTTTTTTTTTTTTTTCAGATGTTTCCTACTTTAAAAAAATGTATAACTTGTAAATTTCAGAAGGGGGTGGTATTGAACCACCAGTTACATACCGGTTCATACATTGTTTAGGGAGGGGGGATATATTGTTACATTATTAAATCTTCCTTCGCGATGTTTCTCTGTTTTATAATAAATTATCACCAGTGTTTCACTAATTCCTTATTCCTTAATAATATCTATCATTAATTCTATTTAATTCTATTAAATTCCCCTTAAATTCATTATTATTTTGCCCAATTTACTTAAATATAAAGCCCTAAGTTACTCCTAAATGATATAATAAATTCTGATCATTTCTGTGAATTCGAATGTTTTTTCGAAAGCCATTTTATTTTATTTTTTCCCCTTTACTCTTTCCGAGTTTCGCGCGATCGTTTCTTTTTACTTTAAAATGCATCCGCTTGGAATGTGTTAGAACTATTTACTTCATCATCCTCATTGGTCATGACGTAGATTGTACACGTATTCCATATTATCTCATTGGGTAGAACGCGCGCTACGTCATGATTTAGTATCTTTCCGCTAATTCACAAAAAGCGAGTGTAATCATGCTTCACTCAGATTTTGGCCAAGTTTGCAACTGTTAACAGCCCCCTGGCTGCGTCTTTTACTCATCCTGTATTCTAAATAATTTAAACCTAATAGTTTGTCAGGAGTTATGATCATGTTCGACGTATTTTAAAAACAGCTTGTGACAACTAATTCAGTGAGAGATGGCACTGCCCATATAAATCATGTGAGGACTGCTTTCATGACGATTATTTAAATAAAAACATGGAATTCTGAATCTCGTGTTTTTTACATCCTGGAGAAACACCCACGGTCAATTCATTGCCTGGATCCTCTACGACGACTGCCTTTATGTTTATGCTTCGAATAAACGACGACTGCGACCATATTTATTCTACGAAAGAACAACTAGTTTCACTTATATCATGCTGCTGCAATTTCATACAGCTTATCGCCAATCTTCTTCGACGATTGCACAAATTATAACACACACACACACACACACACACACATATATATATATATTGATGAAGGTACTGCATGTGTATGTGTTTTTAATGTTAGATTTAATAATATTAGCTCAATGCATTTTTAATATACTGTTTTAAGCTGACTATTACACACGAAAAAAAAAAAAGAATATTTTCTATAGTTGTAATTAAAATAAGTTTTTATACCTAACAGCCATGGCCATGTTTCTTTAGTGCCTAAAATTTGCGGTAGACCCAGTATCTGGGAGATCAAGATAGAAATGGTGATCAACAACTGGTATATTGTGCCAATTGCTCCTCTTAAGGCAATCGGTGAAATTTCTGTCAAATACATTGGTGCAAGGCCTGCACATAATCCTGTTAAACGATAGAAAGGAAATATGAGATTTTATGAAATGCTAATTAAAACCCGTCAAGTATGACGGGTGGAGCAAAGTATTTAAAAGTTTGTAAAACAGTTTTTTCCGTATTACATTCACTGAAAAGTTTTGGAAAGTATCATATACGTATTATGAAAATAGTGCAAAAAATCGCATTTTACATCAGCTGTTCCCAATACTCATTGTTTCGCGACCCATGTAATAAAAGACTTCTTACATTATGGTATACTATTTACATTTGTGGCAATATCACAGGCCGATATTGTTTAAAACCCGAAAACCGATTACAATTGCAATTTTCAACTATCTTTAGTTATTTATAGACAAAAAATATTTTGCAAAATGTCAATAAATGCAAACAAATATCAATAATAAATTCATTCAGAGGATATTCTGAGAAAGTTGGGTAATACACTATATTGCCAAAGGTGACCGGTCACTTGCGATTTTAGACGTTTTGTTAACTATCTTGAAAAATACATGAGGAATTGAAACTGCAGGTGTGTAAACAGTATAGTATAGGTTATATATTTCCGCGAAGATTTTTTCACGAAACCCCATAAGGGACTGTCAACAAATTGAAAAAGAACGAATATCTTTTGGATAACCCTGTAAAAACTAATGTATCAAAGTCGTTCAAACTCGAGATTATTAATAAGTGGCTTATTGTAATACACTGTGTTCATTTTTCTGAGGATAGCATGTATACTCGTAGAGAAATTAAGGTTTTTATAAAAACAGTCCCAAATTTCGCCTAGTTTTTTGCTTATAATTTGCAGAGTTCTTAATATAAAAAAAAGTTCTTTTCAGAAAATATGACAAAAAACATTGTACATAATACTCTGCAATCAGAGTTAAAAAATAATAAAAATTGGATGAAAAATGAGCAGGTTTACTAAAAACTGTTTCACTGCGCATGCGCGAATGCAATCAAAACATAATATGCATAATGTATTAGCTAAGTATATAGAGCAACTTTTGTGAAAGTCTCAAAATCATAGCTTGAAAATTCTGAAAATTATCGTCGATAGAATAAGCTCGAAATCCGTTGTTCCCAAAAAGAAGCAAAAAGATGAGGGGTTGTATCAAATATCTGTTGATTAGTGCCAAGATAGCGTACACAATATTGCACGTTCTTACTATATTTGGATACAACCCCTCATATTTTTGCTTCCTTTTGGGAACAACGGATTTCGAACTTATTCTATCGACGATAATTTTCAGAATTTTCAAGCTATGATTTTGAGACTTTCACAAAAGTTGCTCTATATACTTAGCTAATACATTATGCATATTATGTTTTGATTGCATTCGCGCATGCGCAGTGAAACAGTTTTTAGTAAACCTGCTCATTTTTCATCCAATTATTATTATTTTTAAATTCTGATTGCAGAGTATTATGTACAATGTTTTTTGTCATATTTTCTGAAAAGAACTTTTTTTTATATTAAGAACTCTGCAAATTATAAGCAAAAAACTAGGCGAAATTTGGGACTGTTTTTATAAAAACCTTAATTTCTCTACAAGTATACATGCTATTCTCATAAAAATGAACACAATATATTACAATAAGCCACTTATTAATAATCTCGAGTTTGAACGCATTTGCTGCATTAGTTTTTACAGGGTTATCCAAAAGATATTCGTTCTTTTTCAATTTGTTGACAGTCCCCTATGGGGTTTCGTGAAAAAATCTTCGCGGAAATATATAACCTGTACTATACTGTTTACACACCTGTAGTTTCAGGTTAATTCCTCATGTATTTTTCTAGATAGGTAACAAAACGTCTAAAATCGCAAGTGACCGGTCTCCTTTGGCAATATAGTGTATATGGTATAGGGGGAAAAAAGAAGAAAACAAACAAAATATGGGAAAAAAGAGATTTAATGTCCCCGAGGGAGCATGACCAAATATAGTATCTAGGTAGTCACTCAACATAGTTCAGTTCATTTGCACAAATCATAAATATAAGGATCTGTCTCTGCGCCAGCAAAATCAAGGTGGGCCCTTGAGGGAAAACTAAGAGAAAAAAAATCACCCAAATTTATCCGTTGTTATTCTAGGAAAATTACCTATTGCAGAACATACATTATGCATCTGTATCGTCCAGTATATCAGAAACCAGTATATCGAAATGTTTATCGTTTATAAAAATAACGGTTTTGCAGCCCGTGTAAAAATTTCGCGAATGTTATCCAGTTGTAAAAGAAATATGTTTTCTTCTCCTTTTTTTTTGGGGGGGGGGGGGGGAGCGGAGGGGTAGGGTCCTTTAACATAACAAAATAAAAAGTTCTCATCGTCCGAACTCTGAAATTTTCATAGGTTATAAATATAACTATATCCAAGCTCTCTTTAAAATTTCGTGGGGAAATATGCATATTTAGTAGTGAAAACGTGAGCTAAGGCCAGGCCGAAACAGCCCGTGTTTTGTCGTTTACATCGAAAATTTCTCAGATTTTATTTTATTTTAAATCCATCCGAACGTTTCGAAATTTTTGTAGAAGATGTAAATCTGGTCTGGCGAGATGCTCTAAAAAGATTATGTCGAAATACGGACGTTTAGTTAATTTTAGCGTAGAAAAAATATCGTTTCCCGGAGGCTCGAAGTGACCTGCGGTCGCAAATATTTTGAAACGATTAAAATTCATATTTTTGAAAGCCGATTGCACCATCTAAAAGAAGAAGTTCTCAGCTTTAAATAGGTATGTTTTGTGAATTGGTATCTCTGAAATCGAACCCTAGGGGAGCGTTCCCAAAAGGGAGAAAAGTCAATTGCGAAAACGACTCTTTTGGATTTTTTACTTTGAAAGAGTTAACAGTATTTTTTCGAACTGATTGCGGCGTTTAAGACGTAAAAGTACGAAATTTAAGACTATGTCTTCCTTTTTTCCGTATCACGAACGGCTCGGCCGATGGACATTAAGGCAAACGGTCAAAATAAAACAACATATGGTTTTTCCCTTCTATGCGTTCGGAAAAGCAGACTGAGCGCATGCGTGGCCGCATCTCCGCCGATTTGAAAAAAAAAAAATGTTTATGAGTTTTTAATTAATATCTCGGCTAATTATCAAAAAATTAAAAATCTGAGCCTCAGATGCATCAAGACCTTCCTTGGACTATCCGCATGCAACTTTTCAGACTTCTGCACACGGTAGATATTTCTAGACATCGTCGACAGACAGATACACACACACACACAGAGAGAGCGAAACTTTATTTTATTAGTATAGATAGATATATGCAACATGAACATGACTAACATTCAAGAACGAATTAAAGCTTCTCCGCAATTTGACATGCATATACAGTTAAAAATCTGAAACTTAATCCACTATCTACAATGAAAAAAGATATAGGGATAATAATAATAAATAATACATATACCGTTTTTTATCTATGATCGTTCATAATGTCATTTTTAACATAATAATTCTTTGTATTACCCATTTTTACAGACATTATTTTACTTACAAATACATAACAAGCCGTGTACATTGCTTGTTTATGTGTTTGTAAATAAAATAATGTCTGTAAAAATGGGTAGTACAAAGAATTATTATAATACATATACCTTTAGTTTATAGAAAAAGTGAAAATTCCAAAATGAAATATTCATTTAAGGTTTATGATTATACTGAACTGAAATAAAATACACTGACAGTCTCTTAAGATAAAAAATGTTTTATGCTATACATAAAAATTGCTGGACTACAGTGCATTAAGTGACGTTGCATTTAATCAGAAATTACGTTCATTGTTTGTGTAGGAATGTAATACATATATAATGTTTCAGAAGAACGATCAAAATGAGATGCTAATGTTATATTGTTAATATTATATATACAATAATTAAATATTTCAAAACAATTAACTATTTCAATTTTAAGAATCAGAAATTAAAAAAATATTTGTCTTTTGAGACATTGTGCAAATTACTCATTTGATGTAAAGATTTTATTAAAAACCAGAGTATTGTAAAAATAAATAGTTTTTGTATCGAATCCTCGTTATGTGCGGTGAGAAAATTTCTGTTATTCACAGAAAACTTCCAGAATATTCATTTCTATAGACGTGGACCTGTCCAGATTTTTCTCACAGGGTCCTGTTTTTGTGAAAATTGTAAACGCATTTTTATACTTGTGAAAAAGCTAATCATAATTGTGTGAATCTCAATTTAGTGTTATATTCAGGTTCCTATTTAGACAGTTGAACTTTAACAAGATCATGTTTTTATGAGAAAATATAGATAACGCATTAAATTTTGATGCATACCGGGTGGTTATAATATAAGTATCCGTATTTGGAGATGTCTGTAGGTTGAAGGATAACCGGAATGAAATCAAAATAGGTACACTTACTATTCGAGAAGGGGGAAGAAGAATGGAACAATAAAAAAATAATTACAATAATCGCCGACAGATGGCCCTTTTGAACCAGGAATACCTTTTATACGTGAAATGTAAAGTGTAATATTGTGTACCGTGGAGATGTCGCAAACCTCAATAACTTTACCGCATATCACAACTTGTGCGAAACATGACTCCTGATGTGTTGCATTCCGCAGTTGAGCACGTTGTGCACCGCCTGCATTATGTCCTCCAGCACAATGACCATGTGGAACCTGAACATGATCGGCATCACTATGCAAAAGCGTAACCACGTTCACTGTGACATTTTCCAATAAATTAGGTGTTCCATCCGGTTTGAAGCCTTAAATTTTTGTTCTTGTATTACACACTAGCAAGCTACGCCCGCTACGCTGGTCGATTTCTTTTAACGAACCTTTAATCAAACAAAATATTGACATTTCATAAATAACTTTTATATTTTAACAGAATAATAAGGCTACTATAATTTGTGACTCGTGCTATAGCCAATATACACGTCAGGACACGTCGCCCTTATCATTATCTTTTTACGCATGAAGGTTTCACTATGGTTACTCCATTGGAAAATTTGGTAATTTTTGAAATTCAATATTTGAAAAACGGCATAATCATTAGATTTCAAATTTATATCAAGAAAAATACAATTTTTTACCTTTCAAACGCAGTTTGTCTAACAATTTTCTGACAAATACTTTTTGAGCTATCATTTTTTTCAGTAACTTCAAATGTTTCATTTTCTGAGATTAATCTGTGGCAACAATTAGCGAAAAACCCAGTCGTCAGCAACGCATAGTTTTTTATTAAAGAGGCTGTTGGAGCACGGATTGTCACCACCAATTTGCCACCATCACTTTTGAAATCGGTTCCGTGGTTCCACAGATTCCATAGAAATTGTAATTTAGAATGACTTCAGAACGCTTTTCGCTCATTTCACCCATTTAAATTTCGATTTTTTTTAAAAAATTTATTCTTAGAGAGCATTTACATCTTATAAGTAACTACAATGCTAAATTTCAAATTTCTTGCCCTTTCAGTATAAAAAAGTCGCAATTTTCGAACATTTTTCGATCCTGCACCCCATTGATGTTAGTGGCACCGACATAAAATATAGCCTATGTTGGAGTTAGGGATTGTCCCCATCAATTTGCCACCATTACTGTTGAAATCGGTTCTGTAGTTCCAGAGATTTCATAGAAATTGTAATTTAGACTGTTTTTAGAACGCTTTTCGCTCATTTCACTCTTTTAAATTTCAATTTCTTTTTTATTTTGTTCTTAGAGAGCATTTACATCTTATAAGTAACTACAATGACAAATTTCAAATTTCTAGCTCCTTCAGTATAAAAAATAAAAATAAAACTGCCCAGTTAAACTGAGGGCATTGAGTTCACAGGCTATTCACACTAATTGTATATTATACTCTCTTATTTCAAAGAATTCGAAATAAGCCCATCGAAAAATAAAGAAATAAACAATATATTAAGGGGGGGGGGTCATCCCCCCGTTACCCCCCTCATAGTTAACTAATCCCCTTAAACTAATCAGGTAAATCTCTAATTACAATGAATATATATACAAAATTTGAAGAAAATCGGATAATTCTGCATGAAAAACCCATTTATATAAATTAAGGCGGGATTAGCCGGGGCCTCCGAGATGTCGCTGTGTGTCCTACACCGGGCCTGCTACAAGTATTAGTGACGTCACAGTAGTGATCCACTTTGGTCAAAGTATCGCAGCAGAAAGATGTAATAAAAAGAGCATTTTCGCTCTTATAATTTGTGATTACATAAATAATATTAAATTTCATAATCGTGAAATAAAAGGGAATTAATATACTTGTTTTATTAAAGGAAATTAAAAGTTTTAAATTAAAAAAATGCTAAGATTAATAAATCAGATTGAACCCATTGACTTACCTTTTCCTAAACACATTATTTTACAATAAATATACGTACAAAAAATATAATAAATCTACCAAAAACTTTACAAAATCAATCCCATTCCTCCCTTTTACAACTACATACCATAATTTAACCATCAAAACACAATAAATGTCAATTTAAATACAGAAATCGACATTTTTTAACTATAGAGACCTTGGCACTTTTTTTTAACGCTTTGGCGTAATCCGGGCTTCAGAAAGTTAGATATGTTTTAAAATTATATACACAATTATGAAAACAAACCTAATGTACTTTTATGTTTATTTATATATGTATAAAATTATTTATATATACAATTCTGTTCTACCTGCATATAAAAAGAGATAAATGGCTTCTTTATATTAAATAAATTATATAAATATTGAAAAAAAAAAACTTATTTATATGAAACTACGAATAGGTTGCCAGAAAATATGTTGCAACTTTCCTTCTCTCGCCATAAGCCTTTTTCGGTACTTTTCGGTTAGCCGGGCGCCAGTGATACATGCACATATATAAATATATATATTAATTCATACATATATGTGTGTGTAGATATGTGTATATATTTATATATGTGTGTGTGTGTAGATATATGTGTATATATATGTGTGTGTATATATGTGTATATATCACTGGCGCCCGGCTAACCGAAAAGTACCCAATTTTCTATCTTGACTTTGTAACTGATTTGTAATATTTTAAAAATTGTCTATTTATTGTACTTGGGTCTAGGACATAATAACCACTCAAAATAACTTATCAAAAGATTTATTTTCATATATTTGTTCACTTAAGTTAGCTAAAATGTTAAATTGAACTACGTAGAATTACTAAGTTGTGTAAATCAGTTACTTTTAATTTTATAAACAAAGCACATCACTCACTTCTAACTAAATGTATCCAGATATTAGTCAATTTATTACAGTATTTCTTTCAAAATCATTTTTTAAACTGTTTATCGTCTGCTTCTTTTATTTATTTATTTTTTTTCTAAAGATCATTTGACTCTTTTTTCGATTTGGAAATACAAATTCAATCAAATATGCCAGATTATTTCCATTACAGTAGGCTAGACATTTGTTGTTAGGTTTTTTTTCTCTGCACAAGTTCAATACCATCATATTAATTCTAGCTTCACGAATTATGAAAAGTATATCGAAACATTTAATGCAAACCACTTCTGTTGAATTGTAAAAATAATTATCACAAGGTAATTTTCGTAGCTAAAATTTCTTCTTTTCTTTATCAGTAGCGAATTTGAAGACTTAGATTAGAAACTAGGAGCACAGCATTTTCTTCTCTTTATTTTATAGATATAATCTACACTTTCTTTAATAATTATAATCAATAATTATTGATAGCATTATAATCTAAATACACTGAAAAATATTATTAATTACTATATAAAACAATAAATAAAATCAAAATACTGTCGTAAACAATCCGTACAAACGAACAAAGTACATGAAAATTTTTAAGTTATTATGGATCACTGTTTTGACGTCAGCAGGTTGTGGCGTCACCTGTAGCAGGCCCGGTGTAGGACACACAGCGACATCTCGGAGGCCCGGGATTAGCCCCCTCCGTTCCCCCCCCCTTTTATACTTAACCAATCAATCCCGAAAACTAATCAGGGAAGCGTCTTAACCCAATGAACCGATAAACAAATTTTGAAGCAAATGGGATAATTCTGCATGAAAAACCCATTTATATAAATTAAGGGGGGGGGGGATTAGCCCGCCCTCCCTTTATACTTAACCAATCAATCCCGAAAACTAATCAGGAAAGTGCCTTAATACAGTGAACCTATAAACAAAATTTGAAGGAAAACGGGTTGGGTTGGGTTGGGTTGATTATTGACGGCCAATTATCTACACTTGGGATATAGGCCCGAGGGAAGTGCCCTTCGTGGGGGTCTTTCTAAGGGAACCTAACCCGTATTTACGCATGGATAAATCCATGGCTCGAAGAAAACCACGAAAACTCGGAACGATTAGGCCAACGGGCGTGATTGGGATCGAACCCAGCACTTCCCGTCTACCAGCTTCGAGAGCATAACCTCTCAGCCACTGGTGGGGCTGAAGGAAAACGGAATAATTCTGCATGAAAAACCCATTTTTATAAAATAAGGGAGGATTAGCCCTCCGTTCCCCCCCCCTTTATACTTAACCAATCAATCCCGAAAACTAATCAGGGATGCGCCTTAACACAGTGAACCTATAAATAAAATTTGAAGGAAATGGGATAATTCTGAATGAAAAACCCATTTATATAAATTAAGGGGGTATTAGCCCCCCCCTTCCCCCCTTTATACTTAATCAATCAATCCCGAAAACTAATCACGGAAGCGTCTTAACCCAATGAACCTATAAACAATTTTTGAAGCAAATAGAATAATTCTGCATGAAAAATCCATTTATATAAATTAAGGGGGGATTATCCCCCCGTTCCCCCCCTTTATACTTAACCAATCAATCCCGAAAACTAATCAGGGAAGCGCCTGAACACAGTGAACCTATAAACAAAATTTGAAGGAAAACGGAATAATTCTGCATGAAAAACCCATTTATATAAATTAAGGGGGGGGGATTAGCCCCTTGTTCCCCCCCTTTATACTTAACCAATCAATCCCGAAAACTAATCAGGGAAGCGCCTTAACCAATGAACCTATAAACAAAATTTGAAGGAAAACGGAATAATTCTGCATGAAAAACCCATTTATATAAAATAAGGGGGGGGAGTATCCCCCGTTCCCCCCTTTATACTTAACCAATCAATCCCGAAAACTAATTAGGGAAGCGTCTTAACAAAGTGAACCTTTAATCAAAATTTGAAGGAAATGGGATAATTCTGCATGAAAAACCCATTTATATAAATTAAGGGGGGGATTAGCCCCCCCTCCTTTTATACTTAACCAATCAATCCCGAAAACTAATCAGGAAAGTGCCTTAACACAGTGAACCTATAAACAAAATTTGAAGGAAAACGGGTTGGGTTGGGTTGGGTTGATTATTGAAGGCCAATTATCTACACTTGGGATATAGGCCCGAGGGAAGTGCCCTTCGTGGGGGTCTTTCTAAGGGAACCTAACCCGTATTTACGCATGGATAAATCCATGGCTCGAAGAAAACCACGAAAACTCGGAACGATTAGGCCAACGGGCGTGATTGGGATCGAACCCAGCACTTCCCGTCTACCAGCTTCGAGAGCATAACCTCTCAGCCACTGGTGGGGCTGAAGGAAAACGGAATAATTCTGCATGAAAAACCCATTTTTATCAAATAAGGGAGGATTAGCCCTCCGTCCCCCCCCCCTTTATACTTAACCAATCAATCCCGAAAACTAATCAGGGATGCGCCTTAACACAGTGAACCTATAAATAAAATTTGAAGGAAATGGGATAATTCTGCATGAAAAACCCATTTATATAAATTAAGGGGGTATTAGCCCCCCCCTTCCCCCCTTTATACTTAATCAATCAATCCCGAAAACTAATCACGGAAGCGTCTTAACCCAATGAACCTATAAACAATTTTTGAAGCAAATAGAATAATTCTGCATGAAAAACCCATTTATATAAATTAAGGGGGGATTATCCCCCCGTTCCCCCCCTTTATACTTAACCAATCAATCCCGAAAACTAATCAGGGAAGCGCCTGAACACAGTGAACCTATAAACAAAATTTGAAGAAAAACGGAATAATTCTGCATGAAAAACCCATTTATATAAATTAAGGGGGGGGGATTAGCCCCTTGTTCCCCCCCTTTATACTTAACCAATCAATCCCGAAAACTAATCAGGGAAGCGCCTTAACCAATGAACCTATAAACAAAATTTGAAGGAAAACGGAATAATTCTGCATGAAAAACCCATTTATATAAAATAAGGGGGGGATTAGCCCCCCGTTCCCCCCTTTATACTTAACCAATCAATCCCGAAAACTAATTAGGGAAGCGTCTTAACAAAGTGAACCTTTAATCAAAATTTGAAGGAAATGGGATAATTCTGCATGAAAAACCCATTTATATAAATTAAGGGGGGGATTAGCCCCCCCCCCCCCCCGTTCCCCCCTTTATACTCAGCCAATCGATCCCGAAAATTATCAGGGAAGTGCCTTAACACAGTGAACCTAGAAAACAAAATTTGAAGGAAAACGGAATAATTCTGCTTGAAAAACCCATTTATATAAAATAAGGGGGGGGATTAGCCCCCCGTTCCCCCCTTTATACTTAACCAATCAATCCCGAAAAGTAATCAGGGAAGCGTCTTAACCCAATGAACCCCTAAACAAAATTTGAAGAAAACGGAATAATTCTGCATGAAAAACCCATTTATATAATTTAAGGGGGGGATTAGCCCCCCGATCCCCCCCCTTTATACTTAACTAATCAATCCCGAAAACTAATCAGGGAAGCGCCTTAATTCAGTGAACATATAAACAAAATTTGAAGGAAAACGGAATAATTCTGCATGAAAAACCCATTTATATAAATTAAGGGGGGGAATTAGCCCATTGTTCCCCCCCTTTATACTTAACCAATCAATCCCGAAAACTAATCAAGGAAGCGCCTTAACACAGTGAACCTATAAACAAAATTTGAAAGAAAACGGAACAATTCTGCATGAAAAACCCATTTATATAAAATAAGGGGGGGGGTTAGCCCCCCGTTCCCCCCCTTTATACTTAACCAATCAATCCCGACAACTAATTAGGGAAGCGTCTTAACACAGTGAACCTTTAACCAAAATTTGAAGGAAATGGGATAATTCTGCATGAAAAACCCATTCATATAAATTAAGGGGGGGGATTAGCCCCCCCCCGTTCCCCCCTTTATACTCAGCCAATCAATCCCGAAAATTATCAGGGAAGCGCCTTAACACAGTGAACCTAGAAAACAAAATTTGAAGGAAAACGGAATAATTCTGCTTGAAAAACCCATTTATATAAAATAAGGGGGGGGATTAGCCCCCCGTTCCCTCCTTTATACTTAGCCAATCAATCCCGAAAAGTAATCAGGGAAGCGTCTTAACCCAATGAACCTATAAACAAAATTTGAAGGAAAACGGAATAATTCTGCATGAAAAACCCATTTATATAAAATAAGGGGGGATATGCCCCCCGTTCCCTCCTTGATACTTAACCAATTAATCCCGAAAACTAACCAGGGAAGCGCATTAACTCAGTGAACCTATAAACAAAATTTGAAGGAAAACGGAATAATTCTGCATGAAAAACCCATTTATATAAAATAAGGGGGGGATTAGCCCCCCGTTCCCCCCCTTTATACTTAACCAATCAATCCCGAAAACTAATTAGGGAAGCGTCTTAACAAAGTGAACCTTTAATCAAAATTTGAAGGAAATGGGATAATTCTGCATGAAAAACCCATTTATATAAATTAAGGGGGGGATTAGCCCCCCCCGTTCCCCCCTTTATACTCAGCCAATCGATCCCGAAAATTATCAGGGAAGCGCCTTAACACAGTGAACCTAGAAAACAAAATTTGAAGGAAAACGGAATAATTCTCCTTGAAAAACCCATTTATATAAAATAAGGGGGGGGGATTAGCCCCCCGTTCCCCCCTTTATACTTAACCAATCAATCCCGAAAAGTAATCAGGGAAGCGTCTTAACCCAATGAACCTCTAAACAAAATTTGAAGAAAACGGAATAATTCTGCATGAAAAACCCATTTATATAATTTAAGGGGGGATTAGCCCCCCGATCCCCCCCCTTTATACTTAACTAATCAATCCCGAAAACTAATCAGGGAAGCGCCTTAATTCAGTGAACCTATAAACAAAATTTGTAGGAAAACGGAATAATTCTGCATGAAAAACCCATTTATATAAATTAAGGGGGGGAATTAGCCCATTGTCCCCCCCCTTTATACTTAACCAATCAATCCCGAAAACTAATCAAGGAAGCGCCTTAACACAGTGAACCTATAAACAAAATTTGAAAGAAAACGGAATAATTCTGCATGAAAAACCCATTTATATAAAATAAGGGGGGGGGGGTTAGCCCCCCGTTCCCCCCCTTTATACTTAACCAATCAATCCCGACAACTAATTAGGGAAGCGTCTTAACACAGTGAACCTTTAACCAAAATTTGAAGGAAATGGGATAATTCTGCATGAAAAACCCATTCATATAAATTAAGGGGGGGGATTAGCCCCCCCCCCCGTTCCCCCCTTTATACTCAGCCAATCAATCCCGAAAATTATCAGGGAAGCGCCTTAACACAGTGAACCTAGAAAACAAAATTTGAAGGAAAACGGAATAATTCTGCTTGAAAAACCCATTTATATAAAATAAGGGGGGGGGGATTAGCCCCCCGTTCCCTCCTTTATACTTAGCCAATCAATCCCGAAAAGTAATCAGGGAAGCGTCTTAACCCAATGAACCTATAAACAAAATTTGAAGGAAAACGGAATAATTCTGCATGAAAAACCCATTTATATAAAATAAGGGGGGATATGCCCCCCCGTTCCCTCCTTGATACTTAACCAATTAATCCCGAAAACTAACCAGGGAAGCGCCTTAACTCAGTGAACCTATAAACAAAATTTGAAGGAAAACGGAATAATTCTGCATGAAAAACTCATTTATATAAAATAAGGTGGGGATTAGCCCCCCGTTCCCCTCTTTATACTTAACCAATCAATCCCGAAGACTAATTAGGGAAGCGTCTTAACACAGTGAACCTTTAATCAAAATTTGAAGGAAATGGGATAATTTTGCATGAAAAACCCATTTATATAAATTAAGGGGGGGGGGGATTAGCTCCCCCCGTTCCCCCCTTTATACTCAGCCAATCGATCCCGAAAATTATCAGGGAAGCGCCTTAACAGAGTGAACCTAGAAAACAAAATTTGAAGGAAAACGGAATAATTCTGCTTGAAAAACCCATTTATATAAAATAAGGGGGGATTAGCCCCCCGTTCCCCCCTTTATACTTAACCAATCAATCCCGAAAAGTAATCAGGGAAGCGTCTTAACCCAATGAACCTATAAACAAAATTTGAAGGAAAACGGAATAATTCTGCATGAAAAACCCATTTATATAAATTAAGGGGGGGGGGGGTTTAGCCCCCGACCCCCATCCAACTAATCAATCCCGAAAACTAATCAGGGAAGCGCCTTAACTCAGTGAACCTATAAACAAAATTTGAAATAAAACGGAATAATTCTGCATGAAAAACCCATTTATATAAATTTAGGGGGGGGGATTAGCCCCTTGTTCCCCCCCTTTATACTTAACCAATCAATCCCGAAAACTAATCAGGGAAGCGCCTTAACACAGTGAACCTATAAACAAAATTTGAAGGAAAACGGATATTTCTATGAAGAGTTATCGCATTACGTACGTACATACATACACACAGAACCGGCTGGCAAGCTCTCAGGGCTTGATAGCCAGTTTGATAGCTAAAAAATCGTAATTTTAGAACGTTTTTTGCTCCTGCACCCCCTGGGGTTAGTGGCACCGACATAAAATATAGCCTATGTTGGAGCAGGGGTTGTCACCATCAATTTGCCACCATCACTTTTGAAATCGGTTCGGTAGATCCAGAGATTACTCCCTACAAACAAACAAACAAGCAATCTTTACTGCTTTATAATATTAGTATAGATTACATTTCACACTCAGTAATGCCATCTGTCGGTGATTATTGCAATTTTTTTATTGCTCCATTCTTCTTCCCCCTTCTCGAATAGTAAGTGTACCAATTTTGGTTTCATTCGGATCATTCCTTCGAGCTACAGACAACTACAAATAGAGATATTTATATTATAACCACCCTGTACATTTACATGTACTACGGGACGTTGGCCCTTACAAGCTACGCTTGCCACAGTTCGTCCAGACCAGGTTCTAAAAACCCGCTGATTTTATCTGTTTTAAAAAAGATTGCCATATTACGGGAGATAGAATGATATTATCAATAACCGGTGGTATTGATAATATCATTCGCTGCCGCGCATGCGCGGCAGCGTATTACTGCTTATTTTACTGTTTATTACTGTTAATTTTACGGTATAATACTAACAGCTGGGGTGCCAGTATTATACTGTAAAATCAACACTTTTTTTGCAGTGTAGTGTATTTTAATGATTTTACACTATTTCAAACATAATGAAATTGATATAAATCACTGAGGTGTACTACAAAATGATTACGGTAGGGTATGGTGTGCATACCATTTATCGTTCATTTACGGAAACACACAAAAGAAATTAATTACAGTACTGTCTATGCAATAATTCCTGGAAGTGCGTTTTCAATTGTGGCATACGTATTTAAATTCAACTAATTTTTTGCCTATTACTTGGTGTTTATAAATTCTATAGATCATATACAGGCCTGCACAAAAGAATTCGAGTACATTTCGTTTATAGACGGACGTTGCTGAAGGGGAATTTTCTATTGTGTTATGCGTTTCCTAACTGAACTAAATTTTAGCATACTATGTAGAATATAAGGAAATCTATAGATCATATACAGGGCTGCACAGAATAATTCGGATATTTCTTTGTCTATAGAGATGGTAATTGCTGAAATTGAGTTTTCTAATGTGTTTTCTAAATTTTTTACTTAGACATCATCTTTCCCCTTATTAAACGGTGAAGTTTTGTTATAGTAAAAAGTAAATGAATGTGTTGAAAAGTGTTTCATAATCTATACTAGACGCGTGATCTTTCTTTCTTGTTTTTTTAGCAACTAGATTTGAAAAAAAAAGAAACATTTTTATCAGTACTTCAAATTAAAAATCATTGCTTTATTTATACTAATTTTCATTAAAAACAGAAATTGAGATCGCAGTTTAGCTGTAGGCCGACACTTCCATACTGGAAGTGAATATTCTGTCCTATTATTATTCTGTGCCTGTTATGTGCTTGGGACACTCGGGTTTGGACGTTCTGCATAAATAAAGAGTATTTTAGAAATTTACCTGAATTCACTCCGACAATGAATCTGCCAATAATGAGCATTTCGTATGATTGAGCCGATTGGGAGAACCCAAGTAGAGCAGCCCCAGCGAAGATCAAAGCATTGTTGCACAGCAGTCCTCCTCGGCTCCCAAATACTTGGGCCACAGACGCCGTTAACAAACCTCCTATCATGCCGCCTATTGCATAAATAGATACAAAGACAGAAAATATGAGAGTAATGATATTTTGGGTAGGATACTCCTTCCATCGGTAATGGTAAGTTTCATTGATGAAATCTGACACTAACTGCAAAATAAAATAACACAATTAATTAATTAATAAGCACCTTTGCATTAGAAAGTATCTATACTGTACAGTTCGTGTAAAAATGAGAAAAAAAAGAAAAAAAAATGATAGATTATTCGCAGATTGTTAAGAATAAAATACCTAAAAAGGTGTCATTACACTAGAAATAATGTTAGTTTTCTTTCAGAAAATGAATGTAAGTTTTGAAATAGGGTAATTTATATATTATAAATTGTTGTTTTTTTCAAATCGTAACACCCACTTCTGATACTATATTTGAGTTCCTTGAATCAAAGCAGTCTACAAAAAGATATAGTTTATATACTTTTTCTTAAACCTTCATAGAGTTAAAAGGGACAAAAATTTAAGGATTCTAATGTTAAATCCACGTGACAAACTTTAATTTATATCTTCCCGAAAAATATCTTTATTGAAATCTGTCTTTCTAATGACATACAAAGAATGAACCCAAACATAACCTAAAGCGTTTTTTATTCAAAAACTTATTTTTAATTATGAAAATTATTAATACATTTCTATGAAAAAATATGAATTATGACCTACATTATTTTGTTACATAAACATAATGGGCGTCATCTAAAGCTGGGTGCTTAAGTTTACAGTTTATTCCAATCATTAATTTTTCGAGATACAGGGTGATTTTTTTTAAAGTTGTAAAAGTGAAACATTATAACAAAAAAAACCACTGATCCAAATGACCTAAAATTTCACCAGTATGCTCCCAAAGCAATGGGTATTTTTTAGGCATGTTTAAAAAAAACTTAAAATCGCACCGACAGATGGCGCTGTAAGGTAGCAGAAACAAAGAATATCGTCTGTGGGAGGAAAACAATGGACGGTACTTTGAAAAACCATCTTCCGTAGACCCTCTGTCATCATTGGACCTTCTCTTAAATTCTTAAGTGTCCTAAATCTCCTAAGACCAGTTGCTGCGCTGTTATTTTTCTGATAATACAGTTTCACTAACAACGCACGGTCCGTCAATGGCGCAGTCATTGCGAGGATTTCCGTAGAATAATGAACACGAGATGTGCGTAGTTCACGTTTTTAAGCCAATGTGCGTGTGCCAGGCGCAAGTTTGTCTCCCGACTTTACTGCATGTACAGCGCCACCTGTCGGTGCGATTTTAAGTTTTTTTTAACCACGCCTAAAAAATCCGTATTGCTTTGGGAGCATACTGGTGAAATTTTAGGTCATTTGGATCAGTGGTTCATTTGTTATAGGGTTTTACTTTCACAACTTAAAAAAAAATCACCCTGTATAAAGAAATTTTACTTTTCGACTGTCTAAATTAGTGGTTTCCAAACATTCTGAGTTAATTTCCTCCCTAAGAGTAGGAGGTATGGTATGGCATTTTTTATCTCGCCCACTATAATGGTCGAAGTTATGATATATATATATATATATATATATATACGAGGGGCAGTCGGAAAATAAGTTTCCCCTGGCGACTGTGGACAGAGGTGTGTATGAAAGACAAAAATGTAATGAGACATTAAAGATAAAACATAACTTTATTTTTCCACATAAGTACCAAGTACATTGAGACATTTGTCATACCGCTTTATAAGATTCAAAAAGCCCTCCAGGAAAAAAATCAGGGCTTTGCATACGGACGAAGCGTTGAATGGCTATGGGCGAAATACGACACAGCAGGTGAACACGAATGTGCAAGACACCGATACCATTGGATAGAGGTCGACTGCGATCAAGCAGATGGCGTTGTTGCAGTGCCTGCGCAGATGGCACTGTTGACTGCAAATGCGCTGATAACTATGCGCTAAACCCCATGTCATTCCAAGCATGTGTGTCAATTTTTACCTCTGTACCTACATTATTCCGTGAATTATTAATTTTTCAAATGTATACTCATTTTCTAATCACCCTGTATATATAAATATAAATATAAGGGCAATTTCATAAAAAGCGTATATTCATAATAATAATAATAAAAATAAATTATACATTATCTTACCTTTTGTGGCGCATTAACAACTCCAGTATTGTATCCATGTTGGAAGCCAGAGCCAATAGCTGCAGCAGCAATAGCAATCACTAAATGAGAAGTCAGTCCCTAAAAAGGAAAATGACGTAATACTTTCCATGTCTCGAGATAAAGTGGAGCTTGAAGTAGGTAGACAGATGTTGAAGAGAACGGATATTGCAGAATAATTTAAAAATATATATATTATTACGAATTGTCAAAAATTGTTTACATGCGCTGACGTTGTTGTAGGTATCCTCTTTAATACAAAGCTACGCGTTGCTGATGTCTGGGTTTTTCGCTAATCGTTGCCACAGGTTAATCTCGGAAAATGAAACATTTGAAGTTACTGAAAAAATTAATAGCTCGAAAAGTATTTGTCACAAAATTGTTAGACAAACCGCGTTAGAAAGGTAAAAAATTGTATTTTTCTTGATTAATTTTAAATCTAATGATTATGCCGTTTTTCAAATATTGAATTTCAAACATTGCCAAACTTCACAATGAAGTACCATAGCAAAACCTTCACGCGTAAAAAGATAATGATAACGACAATGTGTCTCGACGTGTATCGAGTATACTGGCTATAGCATGAGTAAAAAATTAAACTAGACTAGGGGGCTCTGCCCCCTGCTCGCTACGCTCACCAACCCCCGTTCTGATTTCACAGCCTCTTTAGAACCTGCTAATGTATCCTGTTTTAAAAAGATGTTGATGATGATATCACGAACGGCGACTTTCTTCTGTAATCAGGTTATAATGCTTTTTCATTTAACTGGTTATACTGCTTTTTCACTTAATTCATCTTTTTTATTTTTAATATTCATGTGTAAACACAATTTTTATGACGTAATTTTCTTTATTTCCTGCTTTCAACACATGATCATTTAATTATTATTTCAAACTTTCATTATTGATTTTAATAGTCTCGCGCAAATACATTTTTTTATTTGAGATAAAACATAATCCTTTGCGCTTATTTAGAAATTGGCAACAATATAAAAAAATGACTTTTTCAATAAAAGATTTTTTACTCGATTTTTAAGGATTTTTTGAGTTTTTATTGTCCGACCGTGATAATTTTTTTAATTTCTGAAAGCTTGTTATATTTTGCGTCTGGTGATATGATTTTCGAATACGTAGGATGGCTAGAAAAAAAGTAATAGCTCCTCAAAAAAGTCCCTAGTAAAAAAGCGATGAGAATAACCTGGAATATCTACGCAGAATTTGATTGGTCCATTTCGTTTTTGGCTCAGTTCCAGATTACTTTTTTTTAAATATAGAAGGACTTATTATTCTGTTAAAATATAAAAGTGAATTATGATGTCACGAGTGCATGATTTTTATTTAATTCTCGAGAAATAGCATATTTTAGTCCACCTCAGTGAGGCATATCAATTTCATCATATTTGAAGTATTGTTTCTTCATTAAAATTCAACGGAAATGATTTTTCTCCATAGACTCCATAATGTAAACCCTATAGACACCATATGTAACACAATTGTTCATTTTTTTTTTAAGCTGACCTATTCCATAATAGAGTCTACAGAGAATTGGCCTAATTTGGAAGGAAGTTTTTTGGATATCTTTCGGTACTTTTCCGTTATACCAACATCATGCCAAAATGTATGCTAATGCGCCATTTATTTCAACCCTGAATGACAAATAATTTTTATTTCAAACCGTGCTTAGCGCTGTTACTCACTATTTATTCAACGGAATCTCCCTCTTTTTTGAAAATTATTTAATCGTAAGCATGAAAAATATTTTAATTTACTATTTTTTGAATCGTAAATACTTTTTATTAAGTTATAACTTACATTTTTCGCTGATTCAAAAATGAAATGTTTACTCACCTTGTGGAATGGATTTTGGCATGACTTGCACAGTTATATAATTTATCAGAGATGGTTTTAGTATCTCGCATATTGTTCTACTTTGCTTAGTTATGGAATTATGGGGGAAAGTTTTATAATCAGAGGAACCCGGTTATGAAATCTCAGCCTTTTAAAAATATTCTGCCGAATGGATTTTGACGGAACCTTCACTGTTAGTTAGATGAGTTTTCAAGGATGGTTATAGTATATAGCGTATGGTTTTATCGTTCTTTACCAAATCCTACTGTAAATCATCAACTAAAAGAGTTTGTCCTTAACAGCCCAAATTTTGTCTGACACTTTAAAAATGCAATAACGCAATGGCGTTCGTATCGTTTTCAGAAATGCAGAAGGACATTCTAAGTAATGGTCCATATGATTTTAAAACACGAGGTCAAATTCAAGGTAAATATTTCGTTTGATTAAAGGTACGTTAAGAGAAATTGACCAGCGTAGCAGGCGTAACTTGCTAGTAAAACTATAAGATATACCAATAAAATTCGATGAATATGTTCAGAAAAAGAAGATTCTTACACGGGTACCACTTTTGGCGAAGCTAGCACGTAGCATTGAGACCTGATGCATTTTATAGCCCTATAGGCCAAAGTTAGAGAACCAACAAAATTTGTCTGCAAAATTCGTATTATACATATTTTGGTATACATCTAATTTTAAAGTAATGAATTTTTGATTGTTAAAATTTCACGTGAAAGATGGTTAAACCACCAAATAAGGTGCTACGAATCCAAACTACTACTCACACACACAGCGGACGACTATGACATTCGGCCATGGTTACCAGAGGAAATTAATTCTATGGTGTAACGAATAAAGCCAATTTCGCCCCGCCAAAAATGTAATTATAATGTTGTATTTTTCCAAAATGAATTTCTTAGATACTTGAAAGAATTTTTAAACTTTATTCAAGGTTTTAATCTTATTTTAAACTAATTTGTATTTTAAAGTATTTAAAAAAAACTTCTATGTTAAGAGTCCGATAAGTGGTTTCAAAAATTGCATCTTCAGAAAGTTATGCTGCTGTAAAATCAATAAATACGATTTTTGCTGACAGATTTTATAGGTTCTCTAACTTTCGCCTATAGAGGTATAAAATTCCCCGTGTCTTAATGCTAGGTGCGAGCTGTTTCACGCAAAAGTGGTTCCCTTGCTGATTAAAAACGCTTTATATTCCTTTAAAGTGATGTTTGTCGTTAGCAATGCACTTCCTACAATGACTGTAGAGTTTCTGAAAATTGCAGACAAGCTCGTTTTCGGTACGGCATGGAAATAAAGAACCCTCGTCTCGTCATACGGTTTTAAAAGGTGCAGGAACAGAGAGAAGCGTGCTGATGAATGCTATAACTTCTCTATGGTAATAAACTTTCCACGAGACGGCCGCATGTGGTTGGGTAAATTGAAAACAATGTGACAAGACTTCTCCCATGCAATACTGAAAATGGACTTTTCCCGGAATTTTCATGAATTGTACAGTCGTTTCCAAAACGATCGGTATTACTTCGAAGGAAATAAAGCAGTTTTCCTGATTTAGGAAAAAGTCTTTTATTTATGAACTCATTCACCGAACTTTATTGCCATACCTTGTAGATTTACAGGCAATGTAGTCAGGCACTGGCATATCAACATTTTATTTCTGCGATATTTATATGTTTGTGCAATAAATGTGTAGGTATATACCTTTTATTTTGTAATACAAGGGTAGACCTTAAAGTAAGACATATATTTTAGAATTTAGGTATAATATTGCCTATTTCAATTAGAGGAAATTTTACTGCCACAGATAATTCAAATATTACTAATTAAGCCACATTTTGAGTAAACTTCATTCTTATACTGCATTAGACGAATACGAGACTTAAATGATTGAGAAGAGCCAAAATTAATTCCAAATTGACGGAGAAACCTTTTTATGCCGTTAATAATCTCCACGTGTTGTGAACGATCGAAAGTACACTTAGAACATGTTAAAAACCAGACCCCAATTAACTATAAGTACTTCAAGTGATAACCGCAGCTGCAAACCAAGCCAAAGTGAATAAAACAAGAGACTGTCGAAACTGATCAGCTGAGAAATTCTGCAGACCTCCCTACTTCAACCTACAGCTGATACCGTGCGCTAGAACTCAATAACAATTCTCCCTCAGAATCAAAAATGTAGTCGAACAGTTAAGACTCCCTTGTAAATATCCCAAATAAAATGTAAAATTGGAGCACTTTTATGCAGTCTCCAAAACGCGATTTAAATGTGTATATAAAGCCAAGAATTACAATAATAATATTATATTCAAAGAAAAATGGATCTACTTCTTACTTCACGCAATATTACTTTCTTCTAATAATGTTGTTTATTACTCCCATACAGCGACACTTCAATGAATCAAAAGAATAAATATCAGTGCATTATTGTGGATATTACTTTGCGCAAAAGCAGTTCTCAGGTAAGCTGAACAAACCTTTTTTACCATTATCAAGAGATGAAAATGTATATTAAAATATAGAAGACTGATATAAGAATTAACAAAGATAGAAAATTAATTATGCTACCGACGGTTCCCCTAACAAAGATTATGAAAGACTGAAAAAAGAATATCCCAGTATTAAAAACGATAATTTAACCATTTTCTAAAAAATATAATAATATAATAAAAGAACACTAAAAAAGAAATAATGAATGCGATAAAAGAAAATACTCAATTTATTGAAAAACTCAATTCTACGAATACTCAATTTCTACGCAATTGTACATGGAAGTTCAACATGCAGATGTTCCTGATTAAAGAGGAACTCGACGATATTATAGCACAAGATCCACCGGATCCACCCGACCCCGCATGGAATAAAAAGGATCGAAAGACTAGGGCTCTAATAAACTTAAGCATCCATGATTCTCAAATCGTAAATGTAAAAAACTTAGATACTGCCAAATTAACGTGGGAAGCTCTGAAAATATATACATGAGAGAAGCAATTTATCTAGTAAGCTTTACCTGTTACGAAAATTATACAGTACTAAATTAGCGGAGGGTGGAAACATGATCACGCATATCACTAATATCTTGCAAATTATAGATAAACTTAATGCCATAGGAGAAAATATTAGCGATTCACATATTTCCGCGCTATTTCTGTGTTCTCTTCCCCCCAGTTACAATACTTTGATAACTGCGTTGGAGGCGAGACCGGAAAATGAGCTCACCCCTGATTTTATCAAAAACAAATTAACTGATGAATATAATCGTAGACATGAAATGTCTGAACAATCACATAGCGGATATAACAACAATGAGAGAGCATTTAAAACAAATAGGAGATATACACACACTGAAAATAAAAGAGAACAAAAATATTGCAATAACTGTAAAATGAAAAATCATTCCACTTACGAATGCTGGCACTACAAGAGCAGAAACACGGTACAATCCGGAAATCTTCGTAATAATCAAATCAAAAATAAAAAGAATTTCTCATCTTCATTATGTTATGAAAAGACCGAAGCTCGTAGAGAAAATAAAATTCCAAACGAAAGAAAATACGCAAATGATCAGACTCAAGATAAAGCATTAATCACCGAAAAAATAGGCAAAAATAAATGGATTCTCGATTCAGGATCTACCTCGCACATTTGTAACGATAAAAGCCTATTTAGTAAATTTATTGATTATAATAAAACTTCAGTAACGATCGCGAATAGTAATAAACTGACAGCGTTAGGTTCAGGAGAAGTTTTTATAAAAACATTAACCCCCGAAGTAAAAGAAAAACTAACGAAATTACGCGAAGTACTTTATGTCCCAGACTTAGAGTCGAACCTAATTTCGGTTAGTAAAGCCGCTAAAAACGGGTGTAAACTAATCTTCGACGATAATAAATGCGATTTGATTTTTGATGAAGAAATATATATTAGGGCGAAAAATGAGAAAAATTTATACATTATTGAGGAAATAGACGATGTGGAAGAACCACAAAATTATGTAAACATATAACGTATAACTGTGACAGCAAACAATGCATGGATCTCTGGCATCGCAGACTCGGTCACAGAGATTATGACGCGATTAAATCTATAATAACAAATCAACTTGCGGACGGAATAAAGATAGGAAATTGTAAACATAAAAATAAAACATGCGTAACTTGTATCGAAACTAAATTAACTAACATGCCGTATCCTAAATCAGCAACAAACCGAGCTACTAATATTGTGGATTTGATCCACAGTGACGTATGTGGTCCTCTAGACACACCGACTTTAGGCGGAAAAATTATTTTATGATTCTCATTGATGATTATTCCCGATATACTACGATATATTTATTATCTAAAAAGAGCGAAGTTGCTGAAAAGATAAAAGAGTATATAACGATGATATACAATCAGTTCGGTAAAAAAACCTAAGGAAATTAGATCGGATAACGGTCGTGAATATGTAAATCAAGAAATAGATGAATACCTAAAACAGAACGGAATTTTACACCAATTGACTGTCCCGCATAATCCGAGCCAGAATAGAGTTGCGGAGAGAAAAAATAAAAGTTTATTAGATATGACTAGAAGTATGCTATCACAAGCAAAATTAAGCAAACATTTTTGGGGTGAAGCCATAAACACCGCAACATACTTACAAAACCGACTCCCAACCAAAGCAAATAACAACAGAACACCTTACGAATTATGGAAAGGAATTAAACCGCATTTAAAACACTTAAGAACATTCGGTTGTAAAGCGCTATTTTACGTCGATAAAGTAAATAGAGGAAAACTTGATAACAGGGCTCAAACCGGAACGTTCGTAGGTTATGACACACGATCGACTGGTTATAGAATTCACATACAAGGAAAAGAAATTATAATAGCGAGAACGGTGAAATTTCTTGAAAATGAAAATGTACACTCAGATAACATTGAGGAGATACAAAACACCACAAAAACATCCGATGACAATTCACAATTACCGGATAGACATGAAAATCACTTAGAAATAAAACTTGACAGTGAGGAGACACCATCCGTGCCCAAACAGCAACCAATTGAACCAAGAAGGTCTAATAGAACAAATAGAGGTATTCCTCCTGACAGATATGTTTGTCTTATAAATAGTTCATCTGAAAACATTCCCGAAAATTGGGATGATATCGAAAAAATGGAAAATACTAATGATAAACAAAATTGGATAAAAGCAACACAAAATGAAATCCAATGCCTAAGAAAAAATAACACTTGGACTTTAACAGATCCACCACCCGGAACAAAAATTATCGGTTCCAAATGGACTTTTAAACTGAAAAAGGACAATTTAGGAAATGTTCAAAGCTATAAAGCACGTTTAGTAGCACAAGGATATAGTCAAAGATTCGGGATTGACTATGATCAAACCTTCGCACCTGTAGTTTCGCACGCTACAATACGTGCATTTCTCATCTCCGTATTGCACAAAAATTTGAACGTGAAACATGTTGACACCACCACAGCATTCTTGCATGGTGAATTAACTGAAACTGTTTATATGAGTCAACCAGACGGGTATATTAAACCCGGCGATGAAAGAAAAGTTTGTAAACTTCAAAAGGCCATCTACGGTCTTAAGCAAGCCGCAAAGTCCTGGTACACCAAAATATCGGAAACACTCACAAACAATAATTTCATACAGAGCAAAAATGATCCCTGTCTGTAGTTTAAATCAGATCATGAAAATCCGATATATATCATCATCTACGTAGATGATATCCTGATAGCAAGAAAGTGACAGTGACATCGAAGAAACAATAAACCAACTTAAGAAAGAATATGAACTGAAAAACTTAGGAGAAGTGAATAATTACCTAGGCATAAACATTAATAAAATCAACGATACATATTACCTAAATCAAAACAATAAAATACAGGAACTAGTGAAAAAACTGAATTTAAACGACATGAAACCTCATTACACACCCATGATTGCTGGATTCAACAGACTTGAGGACGACGATAATCTTTTACCTAATAACACGAAATATCGACAAGCCACAGGCACATTACTTTACATATCAACAATCACGCGTCCTAACATATCTGCCGCAGTCAACATACTATGTCGTAGAAACGAAACACCACGCCAAAAGGACTGGTCAGCAGTGAAAAGAATCATTTCATACCTTGAAACTACAGAAAATTTGAATTTAACTCTTAACGCAAACAGAAAGCCCATCCTAACAGCATACGCCGATGCAGACTGGGCTGGTGACTTGAAAACACGTAAATCAACGTCAGGAAATCTATTCATGCTAGGCAAATCACCGATTTACTGGATTACAAAAGGGCAGAATTGCATTGCACTTTCGTCAGCCGAAGCCGAATACGTTTCAGCTAGCAACGCAGCACAAGAATTAAGCTGGATAACAAACTTGCTTAGCGACCTCAACATTCCACAAAAACTACCAATCACGATATTTGAGGATAATATGTCCTGTATAAAAATGTCTGAAAATGATAAAGATACTAAGCGATCCAAGCATATCGACATACGTTTCCACAACATCAAACTTATGAAAGAAGAAGGAAAAATTGATTTACAATACTGCCCCACTGAAGAAATGATAGCCGACACCCTCACCAAACCCACTCCCAAACCTGTGTACGAAAAACACCGTAAGAAACTGAACCTTCAACCATTCCCCACACAGGAGATTACGGGGGAGTGACGGAAAAACATTTTTATGCCGTTAATAATCTCCACGTGTTGTGAACGATCGAAAGTACACTTAGAACATGTTAAAAACCAGACCCCAATTAACTATAAGTACTTCAAGTGATAACCGCAGCTGCAAACCAAGCCAAAGTGAATAAAACCAGAGACTGTCGAAACTGATCAGCTGAGAAATTCTGCAGACCTCCCTACTTCAACCTACAGCTGATACCGTGCGCTAGAACTTAATAACAATTCTCCCTCAGAATCAAAAATGTAGTCGAACAGTTAAGACGCCCTTGTAAATATCCCAAATAAAATGTAAAATTGGAGCACTTTTATGCAGTCTCCAAAACGCGATTTAAATGTGTATATAAAGCCAAGAATTACAATAATAATATTATATTCAAAGAAAAATGGATCTACTTCTTACTTCACGCAATATTACTTTCTTCTAATAATGTTGTTTATTACTCCCATACAGCGACACTTCAATGAATCAAAAGAATAAATATCAGTGCATTATTGTGGATATTAGTTTGCGCAAAAGCAGTTCTCAGGTAAGCTGAACAAACCTTTTTTACCATTATCAAGAGATGAAAATGTATATTAAAATATAGAAGACTGATATAAGAATTAACAAAGATAGAAAATTAATTATGCTACCGACGGTTCCCCTAACACAAATAAATGATAATTTCTAATGTATTTTGAAGGTTTTCCATTTTTTTCATTTGAAATGTAGTAATTTTTAAAAAACATTCTTAGCGAGAATTTACATGTTAAATCTAATCGCCATGCCAAATTCCAAACTTGTAGTTATTCAAGCTTCTATAAGAACTATATCACAGAAATCGCAATTTTAGAACGTATTTCGTCGTTTTTATCACACTTAAAAAATTCTAAATTTTAAAGTTTCTATCCCTAACAATTTCAGATAAATCATAGTTTAGAAGGTTTTTAGAATGCTCCCTATTCATTTCACCCTTTTAAATTCCGAATTTTTTAGAAATCGTTTTCAACCTGCACTTACATCTTAAAAATAACCACCATGCCAAATTTCAAGTTTCTAGCTCTAGCAGCATCACAAATATCGCAATTTTAGAACTTTTTTGTGCGTTTTTAGAACGTAATTTTCGAATTTTGTAAAAACTGTTCTGTGCGAGCATTTACGGCTTAAACATAACAGATATGTCAAAATGTCAAATTTTAAGTTTCTATCTTTAACAATTCTGAATAAACCGCAACTAAGAACGTTTTCAGCTCATTTCACACCTTTAAATTTCGAATTTTTAATCAACTGTTCATACTGTTCATCCGTATCTTAAAAGTAACCACTATACAAAATTTCAAGTTTCTAACCCAAATAAATCCAACTAAATCGTAATTTAGAACGTTTTCCGCTCATTTCATCCTTAAGATTTCGAATTTTTCAGAAACCGTTCTTAGAGAGCATTTACATTTTAAATGTATCAATTTCCAAATTTCTGTACCAGCTGTATCGCATAAATCGCAATTTTGGAACGTTTTTTGCTACCGCAACTTTTTAAATTTCGAATTTTTAGAAAAGTCTTCTGAGCCAGCATTTACATCTCTAGAGTAACAGCCACGCCGAATTTCAATATTTTAGATTTAACAGTTCCAAATAAATAGTAATTCAGAACGTTTTAGAACATTTTTAGCTCATTTAAATTCGGCCTTTTAAATTTTGAATTAAAAAAAAAGTTCTTAGTGAACATTTACATCTTAAATGTAACCACCATGCCAAATTTCAGGCTTCTATACCAACTGTATCACATAAATCACAATTTTAGAGCATTTTTTGCTCCTGTACCCTTTTAAATTTCGAATTTTTAGAAAACTGTTCTAATCCAGCATTTGCATCTTAAAAGTAGCAGCCATGTCAAATTTGAAGTTTCTATCCTTAACAATTACACAGAAATTGTAATTTCAACGGTTTTCGCGCTTTCAATCTTTAAAATTTCAATGTTTTTAGGGTTCTCACGAAACCCTATTCGTCCCGCTGCGTTGTCTGTCCGTCACAGAGCTTGTTCTCAGAAACTATATAACTTATAGACCTGAAATTTTCTGTACTTATAGCTGAATACCAACTATGAAGCTCAAAATAATAAAAATTGAAAAAATCGTTATAATTTTAATATAGAGAGATAAAAAATCAAAAATCTAACAGCCTTTTCCTATTAAATTTAAACATTTTTTGTTATAGCAGTTGCCAACAATTATAAATCCACAATAAAATTCTTTCTACAATAATTAATTTTCTATTGAAAAATTTCCACGTGAAAAAATGAAAATGAAATAAAAAGTTTCACCAATTGAAAAAAAAGATTAATATGACGTCATATTGGTAATAAAACTAACATTTTTTCTAACATTTCTCAATAATACAAGGAGTATGACTATGTGTAAATACAGAAAGCAGCTTAATATTACGTCATTAGAGAATTAAAAAGAAAATTAATCTGACGTCATATTGGAAGTTTATCGGGATTTTTCAAATGTTTAAGAATAATACAAAGAGAGTATCAATATGAATAATAGAGAAAGCAAGTAGATATGACGTCAGCAAGTGATTATAACGTCATATGAGTTTGAGGAACGTATTGAATCATAAAAACCCGATTATGGAAATATTGGCATATTTTAACATTTTGAAGGTCTCTATACAACATGTTTAATTTTGAAATTGATTTTTTTTTTAATATCGTATTTAGTCCACATGACAGATATTATTATGACAGAGTATAATAGCGGGCCGGTTCAGATATTAAAAAAAACGAGAAAATAGACTGGAAAATTTTTACTTTATAAAAAACATAACTTTTTTTCCTTTTCTTTTCTTTTCTTTTTCTTTCTTTTTTTTTTTTTTAATGAAATTTATTTGGATTTATTAAAGAAAGTACCGGGTGCGTCATAAATTCCTGCAAACTTTAAAAATTCATAATAAAAGAAGTAATGCTCGGAAAATTTTTCGGTTTGCGCGAGTATGATCAGAGGGATTTTGGATTTTTTTTTTCCATGCATAATAAAAAATGATTCCAAAAGTAACCGATAGAAGGCGCTCACACGTCATACTGAGGCGTTTTGAGCAAATCAGGCAAACACAAACAGGCAATGAAATAAATCACAATAACATGACACTGTGCATTTATTTTAAGGTAAAAGATCTTCATCATGACCACCACCACCAGGTATTAGGCAAGTGAGGCGCGTCAATACGCCTGTTACAGCTGAGTGTAACATGTCGGCATCGATGTCACCGGCGGCGGTCCATCGAATGGCATCTTTCAGTTCCACCAAAGTGGCTGGGGAGTCCCGGTATACACAAGACTTTAAGTATCTCCACAGCCAAAAATCTGCCGGGGCAAGTCTGGAGATCGTGCGGGCCACTCAAACTTACAACCTCGACGTCGCGCGTCGCCCAGATACGACTGTTTTGCGTATTGACGTCACTATGCAGTGAAAAGTGTGCTTCATCCGTCCACAGGACGTTCAGCAACCATTGTGGGTCCCGCTCCATTTGTGCCAGCGCCCATGTAGCAATTTTTAGTCTTTTATCTGTATCTGCCGGTAATAATTGGTGAAGTGCCTGTATCTTGTACGGATACAGATCCAAGATTCCGTGCAGAATACGTCGAATCGACGATTCCGGAATCCCCGTTATTCTTCCAGCTTTACGAGCATTGCTACTCCCCGTTGAAGTCTCGGCTGCCTATTCTTCCATGACACTTTTTACAACATGGACGCGATCCGCGCTGGAGGATTGTCTTCCGCTACGTGGACGATCCTCCAAACTCCCCGTTTCCTCAAAACGTCGTACTAAATTTAGTATCCCATTCAATGAAATAAGACTTTTTTGCGCCTTAAGTCCTTCCTCTGTGCGAAACATTTTGAATGCAATAGTTGTGGATTCACCATTCTTGTAGAAAAGTTTAACCACCAGCGCTCGATCTGGTAACGATAGCATGCTGCCGAGATCGAATGAGGAATCCATTTCCAGCCAGGTGTTTTATTGCGAGCCTGATTTGCATAAAACGCCTCAGTATGACGTGTGAGCGCCCTCTATCGGTTACTTTTGGAATCATTTTTTATTATACATGGAAAAAAAATCCAAAATCCTTCTGATCATTTTCGCGTAAACCGAAAATTTTTCCGAGCATTACTTCTTTTATTATGAATTTTTAAAGTTTGCACGAATTTATGACGCACCCGGTATTAAGTGTTTTAAAAGGAATATTAAACGAAACCCTTTGTGCGATCTTCGATCACACTTACCCACTTGTTTTAAACTGCTCTTAGTGAGCATTTACATCTTAAAAGTAACCACCAAGCAAAATTCCTTTCTTCTATACCAACTGTATGACATAAATTGTAATTTTAGAACTCTTTTTCCTCTTTCACCTTTTTAAATTTCGAATTTTTAGGAAACTGTTTTAAGGGAGCGATTTTCAGTTTCTTTCTTTAACAATTTTATAGAAAAAAATCCTAATTTAGAACGTTTTTAGAACGCTGTTCGCTCATTTCACACTTTTAAATTTCGAATTTTTTAGAAACCATTCTTAGAGCACATATTTATCTTAAATGTAAAAGCCATACTAAATTCTAAGTTTCTAGTCCTTTCAAGTATCACAGAAATCGTAATTTAGAAGGTTTTTTACACCCCTATTAAATTTCGATTAATATAAAAAACAGTGTTGTATGTGTGCGTTTGCGTCTTAAGAGCTTACACTAGTCATCAGAAGAAACACCCAAGCTAATGTTAAGGCTACGGGAAGGTTCTTTCCAGAGATCTCGCTCGCATTTTAATGTTTTTAAATGATTTTTTTTTCTGCATAGGATAGCTGAAGTCGATCTCTAACGTTGTTAGTTTATTCTTTTTCCATTTTGGTTAGTTTTTTTTTATAAGCGGACATTTTCAATTTTGGAACCGCTTGAAACCGGTTCTGAAAGTGAAAGTACCCTTATATTAAAAAAAAAAAATTGAAACAAAAATCGAAAAAGTGAAAAATAACAACGTTAGAGATCGACCTCAGCTATCCTATGCAAAAAAAAAAAAAAAAATATATATATATATATATATATATATATATATATATATATATATATATATATATATATATATATATATATATTAAAACGCGAGCGACAAACCTGTCAAGAACCTTCCCACAGACTTAACATTAACGTTCGAGTTTCTTTGGATGTCTAGCGTAGGCTCTTAAAAGAAGCAGCAATGTCAAATTTCAAGTTTCTTTCCTTAACAATTCCATAGAAATCATAATTTAGTACGTTTCTAGAACGCTTTCTGCTCATTTCACCCTTTTAAATTTTGAATTTTTTTAGAAACTGTTCTTCGAGAGCATTTTTATCTTAAAAGTTACCGTCAAGCGAAATTTCAAATCTCTATTCCTTTCAGGAACACAAAAACCTTAATTTAGGACGTTTTTTAATGCTTTCTTCGAGAGCATTTTTATCTTAAAAGTTACCGTCAAGCGAAATTTCAAATCTCTATTCCTTTCAGGAACACAAAAACCTTAATTTAAGACGTTTTTTACTCCTGCAACCTTTTAAATTTCAATTAAAAAAAACAAAAAAAAAAACAGTGTTGTGTGTGCATTTGCGTTTTAAAAGTAGCAGTCATGTCAAATTTCAAATTTTTATCTTTAACAATTCCACAGAAATCGTAATTTAGAACGTTTTTAGAACGCTTTTCCTTCATTTTACCCTTTTCAATGTCAATTTTTTTTAAAAATCTGTTCTTAGAGAACATTTCCGTGTTATAAGTAACTACCATACCGAATTTCAAGTTTCTAACTCCTTCAGTATCACGAAAATCGCAATTTTAGAAAGTTTTTCGCTCCTGCAGCCCCTTGGGGGTGGTGGCACCGACATAAAATGTAGCCTATGTTGGAGCAGGGATTGTCACCATCACTTTTGAAATCGGTTCGGTAGTTCCAGAGATTACCCCCTACAAACAAGCAAACAATACTTCTTTATAATATTAGTATAGATAAATTGTCCAAATATTGAAAAAAAAAAAAATTGCATGCCTGTATGAAACAGTGTCAAGGTTGCCAGAAAACATGCATGGATTATTTTCTCTATCTCGCCAAGGACCTTATAACAAACAAGTACCAAAATAACTATTTTTTATGAAAGTTTTAACATAAATCGAGAACGTTTAGTTTATAAACAAAGCAGCATTTGTAACGCACACATGGGAAAGCTCAAAGAAGCATCCGTTTTTCTTATTAAAATAAATAAATAAATAAATAAATAAATAAATAATAAAAATAAAAATAAAAAATAAAAAATAAAATAAATAAAATAAATTAACATTGTATTTTTTTGCGCAAATTTCATTAGTTGGAAAATTGGCTTTTTCTGGGCAAAATGTTATGACTTTTTCCTCCGTCGCAGACAAACTTATATTTCGTTTAAAAACAAAATAAACGTACTTGATTCCTTGTAAATTTACCAAACATTTGATTTCAGTAATTTGGAGGACAGTAAATTTTTTAAATGTAAATGGTGGCTATTGAAATAATATTTTGTAATTCATCCCCTGCGCTGGGTTAACGGAGAAGTACCAAATATTTATCCATTTCTGCTGTTTTTATTAGTTTGATTGGGAAAAGTCCCGTATCCTGTGCTGGAAAATTATACTTTTTTCTTGCGATAAATGTTTCGATTTTGTTGTTGCGATCCATTGGCGTTTGGTAAGGTGATTTGATAAATATAATAATAATAATAATAAATACATAAATAATATGGAACAGATGTCGCAGACGCACTAGGGTTTGCCCCATTGTTTTTTAGTACTATTTTGGTGCTAAACATTTTTATTTAACACACACATTTATTTTTATTTTATTTTATTTATTTACACACACATTTAATCCTAATAATATTATAAATCCGATTGTGTGCAAATGTTAGGCTGAAGCCAGCGTCAAAATGGAGAATTTAATTACCCTGTATCTTTGCATATAAGTTGATTATAACCCGGGAATGAACATAGGCTAGATTTTATTTATTTTATTCAAATATTTTCTTTAATAATTAAAAATTTCATTAATTTCATAGAGAATAAATGGACATTTTTCCATAAAATTTAACCATTTTACTTTATCGTTGCTAGGGCTTTGATCGTTGCCAATACATAAAAACACGGAAAAATATTTTTTCCTCAACAATTAATTTTAAATTGAACGATTTTCACGTGAAAAATGAAAATTAAAAAGAATTCAAAAGATGAATTTCCGTGATATTTGAAATATGGAGTATTTGTTATTATACATGAAGTATGAATATCGGTTACATTAAAAAGATCGTTTTCTGTCAAAAACTGCGTTATAATTCGAAGGAAAAATGAACAATAATTATATTATTAAAAATAGATTTCGCTTGGACCATGGAACTATGAAAAGGATCCTCCTCGGCTTGGACACATATGACGTCATAAATAAAACATGTATTTTCAAATGTTCGTAATAATACAATGAGCATGAAATACATGTTTAATGAAAGTAGATAGATAATGGACGTAATATTTAAGATGAAAAACTGAAATATTTTTTATCGATACTGATTAATAATTAGCTTGAATACCAGTTACATACAAATGTGAGTTTTCCGCTAAAATGTACGCCTTGATTGCTAGAAAAAGAAAATTAACAAGAATTATGCCATTAAAAAGAGAATTCTGTGAGGAAAAAAGTGACGTCATATTAGAAATAAAACGGAAATTTTCAAATGTTTTTTACTAGGAGCGTGAATCAATTCCTTACATTAATAATACAAGGATCGGTAAGTTTAGAAAGTAGATGAGTTTCACGCCATATTTAAAACGAAAAATTTAAATATTTTTTTTTATCTATACCGATTATTAAGCATGAATATCAGTTACATACAGATGAGAGTTTTTTGCCAAAAACCACATCATGATTATTAGGAAAAGAAAAATAAATACAAATCTATTATATTAAAATCTGATCGCCTGTTTGTATTTCGCAACTACTCCTTTCATATTGTCAAACGCAACGCGATTTACTTAACACCGGTATTAACACCGGTTATCATTGATCCGAGGATGTCATAAACCCTCAGAATTTAAAAAAAATGATTTAAATTTCGAGATATTATTATTATTATTATTATTATTATTATTATTATTATTATTATTTGTAAATTTTAACGAAGTTTCTCTAAAAATTGCAAATAAATTATTCCATTTTTGGGGATAAAAAAGAAGAAATAAAACGGATTAATATATTTTTCCTCATTAAAACTGAAAAAAAAAAAGAATTTATTTTCAATTTGAATAGATGGTGAAAGAAAAAAAAAAATCTTGATTACAGTAAAATTTTTGAAAAATAAAAACGTATTTTTACATATTCAAACTTCATGAATCAATTTATTCTGGGGAACAAAAATCGTCTGTCAACATATTTTCATTTAGAAATAGATTTTTTTTTTTTTCAGTTATAGATTAAATCAAGGAGGCAAATTTAAGCTCCTTGCATTTAGGTCTATAATTATTGCTCCCTATTCACAAGACTTGAATTTAATGAAAAATAATATACTATTTCCATTTTCTTTGAAGGATGGCTATTAAAACATTTCACAAAGGCGTTGAAAGTAAAATGGTTTACCAGGTAAACTTGACATATGTTTTTACACAATTCGCCGATTTCCACGATTTTATTTGACCCACCTTTTTTCATTGGTTGCAGTTTCCTTTTCGTAATTATTTGTCACAAAATTTCACTTTTTTAAAACTGAGTTATGTCAAGGCCTCTACAACATAGAAATACTGTATTGTCTCCTATGGAATGTGATAAAGAGTTAGTTAATTATTTACGTTTCTAATTATCGGGAATGAAATATTTTGCTTAATTAATTCATTTATGCTTCTTTTAATGATACGTGAACGAAGTCACGGGTAACTGCTAGTTTTATTATAAAACACCAAATTGCCAGAAGCAAAAATCACAGAGTTATCACGCCAGAAAAAAATTGTCATTTTGACGCCAAAAAGAAACCACTGTATGTCTGCGACATCTGTACCGAAGATTTTTTAAAAAAGTTATCAGCACTTTTGTTAGCTGAGTGTAAATTTCGCCTATAAAATATTTTCCTATCGCCAATAGAAACTTTTATTTTTAGCGTGTGTAAATTAGTGAAAACAATGTTGTGATTTTGAAATAAAACCTTTTGGTTTATGGGTTTTTTTTTTCGTATTTTAGACGAAATGGGTGAAAGACAAGTATTGTAAATAGGTACTTACGTATTATCCGGGGCATGTCAGATACAACTGCGCCAATTATACTAATTACAGTAACCCTAATTTTTTGACAACTGTATAGTTTATTTATTATAATTTATAATTTTTTATTGTTTATAGATTTTGTTATTTTATTTATTTATTTGATATTATTTACTATTTTTAACAATGTTATGTATTTAATAATGTTAAATTACTGTTTTAAACATGATTGGCAACGATAAACAATATTGACAAGCATTTTTGGCGATCTATCCCCCGGCCCGGATAATACGTAAGTACCTTTAAATATATGAAA
Organism: Maratus michaelseni; assembly: GCA_963931845.1. Taxonomy (NCBI): domain Eukaryota; kingdom Metazoa; phylum Arthropoda; class Arachnida; order Araneae; family Salticidae; genus Maratus; species Maratus michaelseni. Next base: position 259,493,269 of record OZ007591.1, read on the forward strand.
AAATGTATTTAAAATGAAATGTGTGAAGGATGTAAATGAAATGAATGCAATACAATTGAATGGGGATGGGAACAATATTTGGCGATTTATCACTTGCGCCCGGCCAACATAAAGTACCAAGTTATCAACCCTTTAGTGTCATATTGTTTGCATCGAGATATATTTACCTTATCAAAATTTTAAAGCGGAAAATACTTGAGTCTCTGTTTAAAATAATCCTATAACGCTAAAAAGAAAAACAAATATATGTATGGATATATTAAATTAAAACCACAATACCTCAGTGATTTTAGATGACATCTAGAATTATTCCGTAAAAAGTTCTATTTAATATACACGCTTCGTTTTATGCAGGAAAAAAAATATTTCAAATCAGTAACATAATTGGAAAACATTCAGAGTTAAAATGTTGCAGTTAAAATATAAGATACACGTGAAAAAAATTTGCTTATTTAAAACATGTTTTTTCGTCCAAGATTTCTGTGGTGTGACAATCGGCTATTCCAAAAGTAAAAAAAAAAAAAAAAAAAAAAACCGAAAAAAAAAACCGATAAATGTGTAACGATGCTGAACAATAAATGCCGATCGCAGTGACAACTCGTAGCTCAAACGTAAACATTGTATAAAAAATGAAATGAGAAAACGTTTCGGCCGATGAAGAGCTAGCAGATGTCGTTGGATTCGACATTTACCAGATTTAATTTTTTAATCCTTTTTGAAGCATTACTGGAATAGCTGGTTGCCACATTATATTTTCCAGACGCTATTATATAATTATGATATTTGGCAGCACTAAATTTATTGCAGTAATTTTTTATGTAACTTCAGTGTATGTGATTGACGTAACTGTGTATTCACTGAAAGCGTCGAAATGTTGTATTTGTTTTGCAGATATAACGACGACAACAAAATCAAAATTTTGTAGAAAAAATTACCATCAGGCGATTTTTGTGCTGAGCTCTGTTGTATCCAAGGTTTTCTAGAATGCATTGGTTTATACAAATTTTTAGTAAAAAATAGTTATATATGTTCTCTGATTAATTGAGTTCCTAGCTCAGCTGGTTGGAGCATCTGTTTTACACTCAGGAGGCCGCAGGTTCGAATCCTGCAGGGCCCACGTTGGTTTGTATTTCTAAAGTGTAAAGCTTTAGGGAAGTTATAATAATAGTTAATTGAAGATGAATCTGGCCAATAGGATTGCCTCTATTTTCAGCCATCAATACTTTAAGATGTGTAGAGGATATTTTTTTGCGGCCACTTTTCTTACCACTCACTCGCGCTGCTTCTAAATCTGCCCGCGTTCGTTTCTGGGTAAGGCGTCAGAAACAGTGGCAACGATAGTCGTATACCTTCCAGATTATGCCATTCTAGCTGCTCGCAAAGCGTTTTGTAATCTACATAAAGAAACAAGTAAATCTTTCTCTAGTACTATAAAAAGACTCTATACCTATGTAAATCCTTCAACTGGTCAGAATCCCTTTATATTCCAGGACGTTTATAAAATTGCTAGTCACGCAAAAATTTTACACAATGCCATTGTGCATGAACGGGATTTTACCTATGAACCTTTTGGCTTTAAAACATTAGAACGTTTTTATCTTTTCTTAAAATCAATGGAAAGGTTGTGGAACGTCCTCAGTATGTTGTAGCAGTATACATTAATGGTGATGATCTAGAGGCTGTACTGGACAGCTACCAACTAATGTCTGAAAAGTGGTTTACCCATACCACGGCTACCCTTTTTAATGCAGGTACATCTTATCCACAGCTTTCTTCCTGTTTTATTAACACTTTCCTACCTAGTTGAAAAGTGTTTATGACTTCGGTTTGTTTGGCCGTCTGGCCGTGCTCTAACTCACGTAAAAATGCTCGGATCACCCTGAAATTTTTACTGTAGCATGTCGTTTACTATAACATGTTCCCTATTTCAACTGAAGTGTGTAGCACTTATAGTTTTTTTACAGGGACAGTCAAAAGTATTCTGTTACATTACAGTCAATGGGAAATAAACGTTTCAAGTGCATTTTGATGATGCTACGTCATTTAAAACATGATGAAATTGATATATAATTATGAAGCGCATTAAAACATGCTTTTTGTAGAACTAGGGGGCTCTGCCCCCCTGCTCGCTACGCTCACCAACCCCCGTTCTGATTTCACATCCTCTTAAAACCTGGTAATGTATCCTGTTTTAAAAAGATGATGATGATGATGATATCACGAACGGCGACTATCTTCTGTAATCAGATTATAATGCTTTTTCATTTAACTGGTTATAATGCTTTTTCATTTAATCCATCTTTTTTATTTTTAATATTCATGTGTAAACACAATTTTTATGACGTAATTTTCTTTATTTCCTGATTTCAACACGTGATCATTTAATTATTATTTTAAACTTTCATTATTGTTTTTAATAGTCTCGTGCAAATACATTTTTTATTCGAGTTAAAACATAATCCTTTGCGCTTATTTAGAAATTGGCAACAATATTAAAAAATGACTTTTTCAATAAAAGATTTGTTACTCGTTTTTTAAAAATTTTTTGAGTTTTTATTGTCCGACCGTGATAATTTTTTTAATTTCTGAAAGCTTGTTATATTTTGCGTCTGGTGGTATGATTTTCTAATCCGTAGGATGGCTAGAAAAAAAGTAATAGCTCCTCGAAAAAGTCCCTAGTAAAAAAGCGATGAGAATAACCCGGAATATCTACGCAGAATTTGATTGGTCCATTTCTAAATCGTTTTTGGCTGGTTCCAGATAACCTTTTTTTTAATATAGAAGGATATGGGGTGCAAAGCATTAATTATTCATTTACAGGGTCAAACAAAAGAATTCCGTTACGCATTTTTCTATGGGGAGAAATCGTTTGCAGTGTAATTTAGTGATATTTCACTATTTTAACCCTCTGAGCGTTTTGTAAAAGGGTAAAATTGTAATGTTGTTTTCACTGCATTTTGTTTTAAATGCTAAAAAAATATGATTCTGTCAGCATTATAAATAAAACTTAATTACAAAAATGAATGTAACCCTTGAGAGTATTAATCATTCTTCAATGTTTTGAAAATTCATTAAATCTATAGAATTATATACCTTAAACATTGCATATATTGCAGTGAAACCTGGAGCTTAGTGAACGGAATGTTACGTTCCACACGCTTAGAGGGTTAAACATAATGAAAATTATATGCATTACTGAAGTGCACTATAAATTGCTCTCTTGTGTGCATTGCTAGTTTGGAGGCTCTTTGCTGCTGTTTTTTCTTTATAAATTCCGAACTGTTTGGCATATATGCCTAAGTTTATGTATCATATCTCTATTCCTGAGACAATAGGTCGTTTATATGGCAAATTTGCAAGGGTTATTGGTGCTTTATTCAGTATTTTTATTTCGATTGCTTTTGTTGCTATGCAAATTCGTGTCATGTCCGAGTCTGTAGCTATATGTATATAACTACCATTAATCCATTCTTTATTACCATACTAGCGACTGGAATCATTATTACTTATTCTCAGACTTTCCCACGGGTATTTATAGGATTTGCTTGCGAAAAGCAAGATGTTTGTCAGGTACTTAGTACCATCTGACAAAGGGGTGGTAGTATTGTTAATTGCACGTCTATTAGGGTTAGAGGAGGTTTTAGAGAAGTAGATAGCCAATACTTACTTTCGTTAACTTTAATGGGCCATAGATGGTACCACTCCATGAATAAGTTGAGGTTAAGTAGGTTTTTGTATAGAAAGTAAAGTTAGTGAACACCCATCTTGTTGGAAAGTAAGGTTGGTCATCCGCATAAAGAGCAAATAATGCGAGAAGTGTTCGTGGAATGTCGTTGTAGTATAGGTCAACAGAGAGAGACACAGGACCGGGCCCTGAATTATGCCACATATAATAAAGTGTAGTACAGATGTGTTGTTTATGCGGATGTGATAGCTGCGATTGTCAAGGTGCGAGTGTGGACGGGATATTAAGCCGAATTAAAATGTAAATGAGACCTTTGAGCTTTGTGAAAGATTTTGGCGATGTCTGAGAAGATGGCAGCAGTAGGCATTTTGAATTGAGGTTTTCGCTAAAGAATTCCGTAACACGAAGAAGCTGGTGTTATGTTGAGTACTTGGCGCTGAAGCCGAATTGTTCAAGCATCAGATTGTCGTTGTCGTACAAGAATTCATGGAGCTGGGATCTAATGACGTGCTCGATGACTTTAGATAAAGAGGGGGGAAAACTTATAGGGCGAAAGTTAGTAGGATCATCGATATTATAAGAAGATCATTAAGGTTATAAGAATGTTTAAGAATTGAAGAGATAATAGAAGTTTTCTAAGGTTTTGGAAAGTAACAGAATTTAAGTATGGAGTTAAGCTTAGTAAGCAAGTCTATATCTATAAAAATCATTGTATGTTTCTTATATAAATCTAAGAGATTTTGACCGATTTGCATGAAACATACATATATACATTTACCCTTTTCTTTCAACCACCTGCCATAATTTATCATTATATAAATATCCCCCTCTCCATTTTCTAATGAAATTATTTCTTTCCTGTTGCCACAAAAAGAAACTGCGTACGGACAATATTTTTATAAGCCAATAAAAATTCAGGCTAGCTCTCAATATTGCCGCATGAGAAATTCACGTCATTCTGAGCAGATAATGCACATTTTTCATATATAGAGAATTTATATCTTTTACTATAAGTGCGTCAAAATGACGCAGCACCTCCATTTTAATGTATCTGAAGTTACAACATCTAACGATACGCACATTTCAATTTAAAGGGGATGGGGAATCAGGAAAATTAAGAAAATAATTTAATATGACGCCACTTTCAATCAGACGCTTTAGTGTTGACTTTAAACAAACTGTTTCTGTGTTTTATTTCCTATTTTGTTTGTATACTACAGCTATACCTTATAATTATACATTTTAGCTAAGTGTTTTAATGCATTGGTAACGTTTTTTTTATGATTTATATTAAATAGGAAATGAAAGATAGCAACCATTTATTCAAAGACAGTTCTTTCTTTTCGAACAAAACTGCATGACTGACGTCACGACTGAAAGAGCCTAGAAAATTCTTTATGAAAGAGCATATCTTGAGGTTTTAAAAACAAATTTTGTATTTGGAAATTGGTTGAAAAATGGTGCTCTGGCAGCCTTTGATACAGGGATGTGCAAAAAGTGAAGCATTCCGCGGTACCAGATGAATCTCGAAATCTATTTATCTGTAACAAAATACCTAATAAAAACCTTAAAATTTACGATATTTTGAATCCTTTCTCGGATGAGTTTATCAATTTTTCGATCCTGAAGAAAATAGCAGTTGTTCAAATTTCAATTACAAAAATTTTCGTATTTAAATCGCGCAAAAAATATTTACAATTCGAATATTGAAAAACGCGTCCATGAAGGACTAAAATGTAGTATATACTAGAAGAGCATAAAATTTCAACCAAATCAGTCGATCTAATCTCGAGTTCTACCTGGTACCGATTTTTAAAACAGTTTTGGGGAAACAGGTTTACAACGTTTTTAAACATAGATAATAGTGACAATTTTCAACTTATATAAAATTATCTATACCAGGCCAATATAATGAACCCTCCTGGACTTCCTCAATTCTTTTGTTTCTACCTGTGCGCCACACACAATACGCTAAATATGAGCCTGTTCACTGCCAACACCGAAAGGCGGATAATTTTTTAACCAATACGAATTTCGAAAAAACTGCTTTAACACAAAGTTTTTGAGGGTTTTGTTTAAGGAGTGAAAACATGCAAAAAAGTTATAACATGCCTTAACAAGGTTAAATAGGGCACGAATAGCGAAGGTCATGATTGGTGAGAATTGCCTTTAATATAAACTGGCGGGGCATTTAGTTTTGCCATCGTCAGTATATGCAGTAACATTATTTACAGTGTAAGAAGGATTATAAGAGTGTTTTTTTAATTTGGTAAAGAAAATTGTCCTCTATAAAGGTGATATTTTCGAGAAATTTATTCCAATTTTTCCCCCTTGTTCTTTATGAATGAGATTTTTGATTTTATTAAGCCCGTTAGTCAGTAGGTCCACAATATCCCCAGCTAATGTTAAACCTATTGGTATAGAATGCATTCGTATATTTAAAATATCTCCTCGGAAAATTAATATTTTTAACTTCTTTTTTCTTTGTACTCTTCTTAAAGGATGTCAGTTTTTTCTTAGTTGTCAATATATTTCTAAAATATATGCTTAATTTAATATTTTATATGTTAATAGCTGAGGAGCTGAGAGTAAAATTTTAATACTTCAAATAAAATTAAGTATATACCTTAGAAATAACAGACATATTTTAAGAAGAGTACGCAGAAAAAAGACAAAAATATTAATTTCCTGAGATATTTTTACACTAGTACGCCCGGAAATTTAACGCGATATGAATAAAAAATATTCAATACCAGAAGTTTTATTTAAAACTATTTAACTTATTTATATAACATTTCTGTGTGTGTGTGTGTGTGTGTGTGTGTGTGTTTTATATTTAACTTATTTTATGAAAAATTTTCTGGTTTGAATCGACATTTAATCATTTGGTTGGAATCAGACTCCTGATGGGCGTTTTAATGTTATATGTACGAAGGCATTCCCCGCTCATAGGTTTAACATTATCCAGGGGAATTGGGGAGCTAACTTACTAACAGCCTTAAGGGTGGGGTCTCTGGAGGAGTGGAAGAGTCGCCGGAAGGTATTACGTTGTTAAAAAAGGTATGGGTATAGTTAGGTAAAAATGAAGAATTATTTTAAAATTTAATATAAGTTACTTACTTTTGGGTGTTATTAATAATATTATTGATTTTGTAACAGCATTATCAATATAAAAAGGTGTTAGGTAAGATTAGAATTAAGGTAATTTAAAAATTTATTCCAGTGCATTGGTACGCAAGAGGTGGACTGTAGTGCGATAGGACTGATTTGTCAATTTGGAAGAAAACAGGAAGGTCTGAACTAAAGATCGTTAATAATAGAATTGGTAATAGGAAATGTAAGGTTTTTAGTTATAGAAAAGTCAATTATAGACGAATGTGCAATCACTTCCCAGATAGCATGTAAATTTGCAGCAAGTTTGATTTTTCCTGGATATTGTCTTGCCATGACAAATTCGCAGCGAAACTTCTACAAGGTAGACGGAACATAATAGATCACCTCCTTGCAAGGCTAGTTTGCTGTGAAACCGATGCAATACTGCCATAATTCATGACAGTAGTAGAGGAATGAGAGTTAGACCCCAGCAGGCGCTATGTGCGCGGAACCGGAGCCGGAGCCGGAAGTCGCAGGTGTGGATAACAGGCATGTTGAGACAGGAAGTTCTGCGAACTGTGAAGGTCACCGGAAGTCGCAGGTGTGGATAGAAGACAGGTTGAGACCGGAAATAAGACCGGAAGGGATTAGAAGATAAGGACAGGATGAGACGTATTTTTTTTTTTTTTTTTTTTTTTTGGGGGGGGGTGGGAGGGGGGGGGGTTGAACAGGTTCTTTCTTGAAAGGGAAATTTTTTTTAAATTGTGGACCCACCATAACCACCCGCTATGAAAACAATTCATAACGCCACAATTTTTTTTTATCTGCCTATCCTCTTACACCAGTCATCTGTGAGAGACCTGTAACGAAATAAAAGGTTTAATTATTATTATGTTTAAGCGAGAGATGTGTCATACGGGAAATCAGATGTGAGATGTCTGCTAAAGATGTAGAGTGTCTATGAGGAAATCCAGCTTCACGGAACCTAGAAATAAAAAAAACAAGTCTTGCTTGATGTATGTGATAGCAATGTGTGATAGGATGTGTGTGATGTGTAGGGGTCGCATGGCCGCCACACCACTCATTGTTGCCTTCGATAATAATGTTAACAGAATGTACAATATTTTTTTTTTTATTGTGGACCCACCATAACCACCCGCTATGAAAAATAATAATATTAACAGAATGCACAATTTTTTTTTTCATAAAAGTTTCTTATGGTTGGTGGGAAATGTTAAAGTTACAGAATGTCAACAGTGCTAGTAGAGTTGAGGGGTAGGAACCCTGCTATAAGAAATAATACCTGTAAAAGAAATATATATGTGGTACCTTTCGCACTCGGCGACCTAACTGTTGAGAGTTTAACACGAAATTTACTTATAATTCACCTGTAAAAGAATTTTTTTCCCTTCTTTAAACATTAACTTAAATGTGAATGAGATTAAAATAGATGTGAAGGCTAAATTCTTAGAGAGTTAAAATGAAAATCCACTGAGGGTTGTGTTAAATAAAAGGAGATGATCGACTTTGACAGCATTTTTCTAAAAGTTTATTTATCGAAAAAGGAATCATACGTTTCGTGTTCGTCGACCTAACTGTTCGGAATTTTCTTCGAACCCATTATTTTTGACTTTATAAAAGTTTCATGTAAATAATTATTCTTTAAGTTTTAACTGAAATGAGATTGAAATAGATGTAATGGCTAAATTTTTAAGGATTTAAAATGAAAATTGTGATAGCCATGTAAATGAAAGTAATGCGATTACTTTGCTTTATAAAAATCTAACACGAAAATAGCAGGTAGATATTCACATATCTAGCGCTCGTCGACCTAACTGTTCGGATTTTTTTTTTCGAACCTTGTGTCAATATGAGTTAGGATCCCTTAGAAAGACCTACATAGAGACACTTATCCCTAACGTATATAATCAACCCTATATTTAACTAACCATAAAAATATAACACGAAAAAAGATACTAGACGTTGAAATTTAAACTTCTTGCGCTCGTCGACCTAACTGTTCAGAGTTTAACATGAAATTTACTTATATTTCACCTGTAAAAGAATTTTTTTTTCCCCTTCTTTAAACATTAACTTAAATGTGAATGAGATTAAAATAGATGTGAAGGCTAAATTTTTAGAGAATTAAAATGAAAATCCACTGAGGGTTGTGTTAAATAAAAGGCGATGATCGACTTTGACAGCATTTTTCTAAAAGTTTATTTATCGAAAAAGGAATCATACGTTTCGATTATATTTGTAAACTGTTATAGTTTAACATTAAAAAGCAGGTAGACATTCACATCTCTAGCGCTCGTCAGCCTAACTGTTCGGAATTTTCTTCGAACCCATTATTTTTGACTTTATAAAAGTTTCATATAAAAAATTATTCTTTAAGTATTACTGAAATGATTAAAATTAACTGAAATGAGATTAAAATAGATGTAATGGCTAAATTTTTAAGGATTTAAAATGAAAATTGTGATAGCCATGTAAATAAAAGTAATGTGATTACTTTGCTTTATAAAAATCTAACACGAAAAAAGCTGGTAGACGTTTACCTTTCGCACTCGTCGACCTAACCGTTCGGAATTTTGTTTAAACTTCTCTCGAGTTCATAGACCTAACCGTTTACAGTTTTCGTCCAAATAAGGATATATATTAACTTACAATAGCTAACTTTTTTAAGGGAAGTTTAAATAACACATTTCCCAAAGTGTCTTAGAAACATTTCAGAATTTATACACACATAAGAACCTCACCTATAGGTGCAAGGTTCTGATTTTAAAGCAACTAGACGTTGAAATTTAAACTTCTTGCGCTCGGCGACCTAACCGTTCAGAGTTTTTTTCAAACCTTGTAGCAATACGAGTTAGGATCCCTTAGAAAGACCTACGTAGAGACACTTATCCCTAACGTAGATAATCAACCCTATATTTAACTAACCAGTTACAACACACAAGACATAATCATTACATTCAGTTAATAAGTGATTTGACATGCAAAATATTAGATATAAAAACATACACTATGATATATACAACACACAAAAAATTTTTAAAGATTTTTTCCCTACAATTTTTAACAAAAATTTAGCAATAATTTAACTTGATAGCAGGTATTTTGTTTAGAGTTATACGATTATAATAAATTTTAACCCTATTTTACTTGATACAACTAACATTTAAAAAAAAGAGAAAGACATCTAGTTTTTATAACGTCACATGTTTGAATTATTAACATATTTTAGTTAAAAGTATGATACTTAAGTGATTTTATTTGAAAAATCAATTCAACATTTTAAAAGCAGTCGAAAGATTTTTACTTTTAAAAAATAACTAGAATTTTATTTAAATTTTTTAAAGCAGTAAGGTAGATGTAGATGACACTAACTTTAAATTAACTTTTAATAGGTCACTTTAAATAAAATACATATTTTTTATTATTATTAAACAAATATAAACTACTTACACATTATTATTATGCTGCATTTTAACCAGTGGTGTAGTCGAGGGGGAACGCGGGGGGACGACGTCCCCTCACTTTTTTATTTTATCTCAAGCGTTCCCCCACTTCTTATTTTCAAGGGGACGGCAAGGGACGCGGGAGGACGCAGACTTTCCAAACTTCCATTTTTTACTTTCCATTTTTTTAAAGGGATAAACAGCACGCTAATAAATAAACAATTTTAAGAAATAAAACATTGATTTTTAATACTTTCCACCATAGTGGAAAACTGCTCAGTTAGAAGTTTTTTCTTTTTGGTGCAGCGAAATTCCTACAAAAAACTGCATATCTGTATGTTTAAAGTTAACAGAAAGAAAGAACAAACAACGGAAACAGATGTCTTATACCCTCTTCTCGAACCGTTTAAACATTATTTTATTAAGGAAAATATGGACTATATATACAAATTCATGATGGCATTAAGTGTGAAATTCTTTTTATCACAAATGCATTTAAATAAAGAGTTACACGGGCAAAGATCATGAAAAAAAAAATACAGTTTTAAAACTTTGAAACATAATTAAAAATAAATAAATAATAAATATAATTCTCTAAGCATTTTCTAAGTGTTTTCCATCAACTTCAGTGTATATCTGAGCTTTTTTTAATAACACTTTTGCAAATATTTTGCATTTCTTCAGCACTGATATTGTTGCAAACAAATAATTTGTTTAGTGTCAATTGCATAAATATTACCGTCTGTTTACCTCTTTCTTGTAACATCTAACAGATTTTCGAATTTATAATGTGTTGTGTAGTCAAATTGTAATTTGATATATTCATAAACGTCAATTTTCAATTAAGAATATCTCATTCAATTTTAAAGACAACAGTTGTTTTTATTTTTTATTTTGTTGTTGTTTTGTAGTAATCTTGATGCAGTAAAAGGAAAAAAATTCTAATTAGGGAGTTTTACCTAGTGGGAATAGGAACAGTGGTTTTAAAGTATCCTTGCGCCTTGCCAAAAATATCTTCGGATAAATCGTGATGATGAATCGATTTTAGAAGATATAACCATCGTTTCACCTTTGTAAAATTCGATTTAAAATTTTTTGGGAGTATGTAAGCCATAAAGGTAACCTTCGTACAAACTTTTAAATTCCTTGCTTGAATAGTTCTAGAAATCGTGATGAAATTACGATTTTAAAAGATTCTACCCACATTTTACCCCTTCTAAATTCGAATTATTAAAAAAGACTTTCACAAATTACATTTACATACTATAAAGTATCTCCTTAACAATTCACAGCTTTTAGTCCAAGTATTTCAGGAGATATCCGGAGGAAACGCAAATTTCAGCAGCGTTCTTTAATAGCATCTTTAACTACTCCAATTCTTTAAAATTTGTTTAAAACAAAATCCGTTCTGGGACAGCATTTGAATCATAAAAGTAGTCTCCCAGCCTGTAAAAGTATTAGTTATTAGTTATTCTCGGCCTCGGTCACATTTCTTTGATTATTTTCTCTCATACAAACAGTACTTATTGGTCGAAAAATATTTAAACAAATTGTTTAGATACGAAGCTCGTTGGCAGATTTGTCCAAAATTCAATACAGTCCTTGCGACAGCGGCACGTAACATCAAATCCTTAAATGCTCTACCCATACATATATAACATACCTGCCAAATATGAGCTCCATAGAAAGAAACGTTTAAATGCTATCATGCTTACTCACTGGTTCTCTCTCACACACACATACAAACCCATCGTAGAAAAAACATATAACCGAACTTTGGGCACTAAAAACGGAAATAGCAACCTGCACAAATGCACACAACATGCAGAATCGTTGCAAAAAATAGTACCAGAACGAAAAATCATGCATCGGGCATAGATTATGAGACATTTTACAACACTAACAGAATATTATTAAGATATTTGATTTTTTAATGCGAAGAAATGAGATAGCTAAATAAGCAATTAAAAAAATACATAACTAGGTAAAAAACCCTTTTCAACAACTGTCTTTCGTGCAGCCCTAGATATGACCTACAGAATTTGTAAACAACACGAAATACACTAAAAATTACATAAAATTGCATACCGCAGCGGAAATAGCACGTCTAGCAATGACCGATCCTAGTTAGTCCTTTAACCGATTTATCTTGTGCGTCGCTGTACATGAACGATAAAGCCTAGGCACTCCATAATTTATAGAAAATAAGTTGTATTGAACCTTAGTGATCTTTCTAAATTTCATTATGTTTCAAGTATCATAACATGTTCAACATGCACCGCAAACAATATATTTCCCCATGATCATAGTGTAAAGGAATCGTTTTGTACGTCCCTGTAATTTAACTATAAACGCTACCCATTGTAATCTTCGGTGAATGCATGCTTTAATCCCCCTCAGTAATGCATATTAATTTCATCATGCTGGAAATAGCGTAACATCCATAAAATGTGCCGCAAACGACTTTTCTCCATAGACCATAATGTAATGAAATTGTTCTAAATGATCTATTAATGCTACACACTTCGTTTTCAATACTGAACATTCTATAGCTAAATTCAATAATGTATAAAAATTTCATGACAATCCGAGTATATTTAAAAGAGTTAGAGTATGGACAGACAGACAAACCGAATTCATAAACACTTTCCAACTATGTTGGAAAGTGTTAAACAGCGGATTCAGAAGACCTCAAAAATTAAAGATATACCAATTTTTTCCATAATTACAATATTTGTTTTGCGCTTTGGAAAGTAAAAATTCATTAATTATCAATGTTGCCAGCAAGTTTCATGTTATAATATGGCTATTTCCAAAACCAATTAAAAGAAGAATCTCGTTGCGCGAATTAGTGTTACTGAATTTCGAATTCTTTTCCAAAAATTTTCAGACACGAAATAAAGTTCTCAACTTTTCTATTATGGCAAGCTATTTAAAAGATTGCAAGTAAAAAAAATCCCTGACGGCTCGGCCTACAGGCACAGGTAGATTTCGAAGACGCAGACCGTGGGGCGCCTGTTTGTCGGGAATTGCGGAATAAATGACCTTTTTGCGATGATGCTGCAGTTGGAACCGCCTACTTCGAAACCAAACTTGTTTGCAGGCGGAGCCAGCAAGGATTTTTTTTTTTTTGCTATAAGAGTTGGTCCTATAAAAAACATGTCAATATAAAAGTTTTAGATAATATTAAGAGGATTTATAATAAATTTAAGCGAATTTGAAATCTTAGGAATTGACGAAGTTATGAATCTTTTTCTTCTAAAACCCCCCTCCCCCCCCCTTAAGGCAATTTTTAATTATATCAAAAATCTGTCATACATAAGTTTTTGGCCCTGTTCCTAGAAGTAATAGTAATAACTTTAAACGGATTCGATACGTATCATAATTAAGAAATTATGGGTTTTTTTCTGTTTTCACAAAAAGCCCCCCCCCCCCCCACTGGTTCAATTTTGCCCATTAACGAACTTGACCGAGATTTTATGCCCCTTGATTTTATGTATCAGTTTCGAAAAGATGCGGGAGTTGGAACCGCCTACTTCGAAAAATAACTTGTTTGCAGGCGGAGCCGGCAGGGATTTTTTTGTTTTTAATTTTTTTGCTATAACGGTTGGTCCTATAAAAAACTTGTCAATATAAAAGTTTTAGATAATACTAAGAGGATTAATAATAAATTTACGCGGATTTGATATCTTGGGAATTGACGAAGCTATGATTTTTTTTCTTCTAAAACCCCCCTTTTTTCCCCCCCTTGGGGCCATTTTTAATTATATCAAAAATCTGTCATACATAAATTTTTGGCCCTTTTCCTAGAAGTAATAATAACTTTAAACGGATTCGATACGTATAATAATAAAGAAATTATGAGGGTTTTTCTGTTTTCACAAAAAGCCCCCCCCCCCATTTCCCCCCCCCGCTTGGTTCGATTTTGCCCATTAACGAACTTGACCGATTTTATAACCCTAGATTTTATAACCCTTGATTTTATGTATCAGTTTGGAAGAGATTTATGCAGAATTTTTCCAGTTATCGTGGTCAGAAAAAAGTGACATAGATAGATAGATAGATAGATAGATATAAAGTTTTGAACTGGGGGTGGTTTTGGGTTCTGGGAGTCATGATCAGCGTAGATCTGCAAAAATTTTTCAAAACTTCCAACTTAGGTGAGAATGTAATAGGTAGTATTTCTTACAAAATCTACCTAAAAAAACTTTAATAAATTAAATTAAACTGCTTAAATTTTCAATTTATTTTTTCTGCATTTCAAAATGAAAGGCAAGATTTTGTAGTATCATGTTTTCTGTGGGTGACACAGGACATAGACCTAATATTCGGAACTATGAGCGTCCCCCCACTTTTATCCCTAGGACTACACCACTGATTTTAACATAACAACATTACAATAAATTATTTAAGACATGCGATTAAGGCCATTGGAATTTTCTACAACCTTCAGCTGACATGTGTTCACAGAGGAAATCTTTTCATATATAGAAGACAAAATAAGATAATGAATTGATAACATGATTCGTTATGCATATGTTTAAACAGGAAATTATTTAAGACGTGTGATTAAGACCATTTTACATGGTATTACAGAATAAATCTTTTCATAGGATGCAAGATAAGATAAGATAATATCACGTAATGATTTAATAAACACGATTCGTTATGCATACGTTTAAACAGGAAATTTGATTAAGAGATACCATTACTTTACTTATATGAAGTGTCCAATTATAAATTTTGCTGATATAATTAATTTTATTTCGAATTTGAAAATAGTATTGACAGAACATTCAAATTTTACTTTTACACAATATTTTTAAAAATTTAAAGTGTTGTGAAATATTTAATTGTGAATCGGATTTTTTACAACATTGTGTTACTTTTCATAAAGTTTTACCTAACATTGTGAAATCACCTTGTTTAAAAGATTTGTTATTTGAACTGATAGTGAAGCTTATAGATTAGTTCGAACTTATAGTGAATTAAAAGACAAAATGATATGCAAAATATGTAAAGTGGAATTAACAGATCAAAACGTGCATGTATATGTTGAGAATGCCTTTTCAAGTTGTTTAACTGATTTTAAGATTTCACTGAACGAGTGTTTTATTGGTCATTACAAAAATTTTGAAATTAGAATTGTATACATCTTATTTGATGTGTATTATTTTAAATGATGAATAAATTAGTTTGATTGCGAAAAAAGTGTTTTCTTTAACCTACACTGTTAAAACTGATGTTGTATATTTTGAATGACTTAGACAAAATGTTAATTTAAAAAAAGATTTTAACATGAGATAAGAGTTTTCTAATAAAAATTGACTCACCTAAAATTTTATCAAGAGAGTCTCTTATCGATTCCTATCTAAACTTACTACAGGCATGTTTGAGTGACTAATTTTTACCTGTGTCGAACTGTCTGTTGGGAAAATGATTGGCATATTTAACAGGTGAAGACGATTTTTAGCCGGAAGCACTTTAAACTATAAAATTTCGGGTATAACCCATTTTAGTCATACATTTAAATTTTTTGGTGTTTTTTCTCC
This sequence comes from Maratus michaelseni, assembly GCA_963931845.1. Lineage (NCBI taxonomy): Eukaryota > Metazoa > Arthropoda > Arachnida > Araneae > Salticidae > Maratus > Maratus michaelseni. The sequence goes on from OZ007591.1 coordinate 259,509,063, forward strand.
TGCATATTGGAACTTGGGCTTATCACCTTCATATCGGAACATGGAAGATAGAAAAATATTAACTTTACAGTTAGACAATTATTTTAATCTAACAAAAATAGACTTAACACATTGTTAGAGGTTTTGGAAAAATATATAGTTGGTTAAAAATTTTAGAAAATTTAACATAAAGTAACAAATTTTAGAAAATAAACATTTCGATAAATGAAAAAAATTAAATTTTGGTAAACTTTATACTTAGACAATACTTCAAACTAGGAAAAAATAATAACTTTACACTGAGACAATATTTTAAACTAAGGAAAAATTAGACATAACACATTGTTAGATGTTTTTTTTTTTAACTATCTAGTTGGTTATAAATTTTAGAAAATTAGCAACAAATAAACATTTTATTAGATTGATAAAAGAAAATAATTAAATTTAAGTAAACTTTACACTTAGACAATGTTTCAAACTAAGAAAAATAATAACTTTACAGTTATACAATATTTTAAACTAAGGAAAATTAATAACTTACACATTGTTAAAGTTTTTTTTTAAAAATAACACAACATTTTCAAAGCAGTGGAAATAGTATACCTGTAAAAAATTCAACTTAGTGGAATTTAATAGTGAAATTTTTTAACCTCACTCATTTAAAAAATAAAGCTTTATAAAATTTTAAGTAAGCAACTGTTAAACATTTTGAATGTCTTAGACAAAGTAGGAATAAATTTGTTGAAATTCTATAAAACATGAAAAATTTCATAACTTTTAAAGGAAATTTTATTTATGATGAAATAAACTCGAGGTATTTATTATATGTTACTTAAACTACAAGAGAATTGATTGAAAATGTGCTACTTTTAATCACTCACAAGATAAGACATGATGTTAGGAATTATAGATAGGTTTTTCTCCCACACATGACGTCACTGATAACATATTTACTGACCAAGTCGTAAAATTATAGTTTAGGGTAGGTTTTTCTACACGAAGTTGAGTTGAGATTTAAGATATTTGAGAAATAAAAACTACAACTTTGACTACTTTTTGAAATTTCCCCCTACATAAGAAAAATAACATAGAAAAATAAAATGAAAAGTCGTATTTGAATGGAATCGAATTATTATCCTTTCACTTAACAGCTGAATGCGTCGGCAATTACATCACAAAGGTACTGATTGAATATATTGTGTTTCTTTTTTAAGGTTAAATTGATTTAATATTCAAGTTATTTCTTAATGATACACTTAAAAACAATAAACTTAATTGGCATTCAAAAAGCAAACGATCACATTATTGTGTAAAACAATCAAATGTTTTAAAAGTCACGAGTTAAAATTTGAAATGACTTACAGTTTAATTGGAATTTAGATGTGAACCTTTAAAAATGAAATAATATATTTTTTTTGTATCGCCCTCTATCGGTGGGTAATAGAATTAAGAGATAATTAAAAGTTTTAACTTGAATTCGAACCCACAACAAAAATTATTTTTCGGTTTTATAATTTATTGTTGGTTTAACTGAGCAAGCCATGATATTTTAGTATTTATAGACGATTTAAGATATTCGATAAAGGAAATCATCTGAATTTTTAATTTAATTGAAGGGTTTACTGCTTAAAGTACTACAAAATGAGTACAACACGATGCATAGTTTTTTAATTAATTATATTTTTCGAAAGGTTAAATTGACTTATTGATAAACTTAGGATTTATGTTTAAAGTGAATAAATTTGATATGTTAGGTTCACTTAATAACAGAGGGTTGAATAAGTTATTTTTAATAAAAATAAAGTTTACTAAAAGTTTTTAAAGTTAAATATATAGTTTTAAAAAATTTAAAGTTTACAAAAAGTTTAAAAATCTGTAAGTAAATCAAAATTAACTTTTAAATTTTAACTATTGAGAGACTATAATCTAACTGTTTATTCTTGTAACCAACTGGTGCATATCAACTATCTACACATGTGCAGTAAAAACATACACTTTTAAACTAACTTGAGTTCGATTTTAAATTCTTTGCTAATTTTTATACAGCCCGATTATCTTTCAGAAACAAAATAGAATTAAATACTTACCAAAAAAGCACTTCAATGTCTTGTACTTGCTTTCACTTAACTAATCTTTCTACATTTGCTTTGCTAGGGGGGCGCTGCAATCGCCGCTAGAGGCGCTACTAGTCTTCCGGTTTGTGACGTAGTTTCCGGTTTGCGATAAGAACATGGTTAAAATAAAACCCACGTGCATTCAGTTGGTGTTGTTTACCTGTACCTTGTTATAAGCCGTTTGCCTTCTCTTGGTCACTTATCACTCGCTTGTCCAGACTTGTTTCTGTGCTGCACGCCTGTTTTGCTGACTCATCTCTTGCTTTAACTGTTTGGACTTGCCTGATGTCAACTATCTCAGGTCTTTTGTCATAGCTTGAATGTACTTTACGTCGATCACTTTAATATAAAAGTTATGTCCCAACTTACTTAAACTTTGATAAAAATATTATTTATTTATAAATTATATCAAATTCTTATTTTTCTAACACATTTACTAAGTCACTTTCGTTCAAAAATATGGTAAAGCCCGATTTTAAATCGAAGTTTAGGATAAATTCCCCAAATTTTGTAACATTTTAGCACTGATAATAAATATTGTAAACACCCTGTACATACAAGTTTTGTAAAAATAATATTACTTATAGCTAAAAATCGAAGTTTAGGATAATTTCCCCAAATTTTGTAACATTTTAGCACTAATAATAAATATTGTAAACATCCTAATATACATACAAATTTTGTAAAAATAATATTACTTATAGCTAACTCGTTTAGTCCCAAGATAAGAACCTTCAATATCGCTAAAATCAGTGTTAAACGAAAATGCAACCATAGGTTTTACCGTCTAATTACATGTCTTTACATATTATTTTAAAATGTAAAGCATTATATCTGAACGAACGATATAAGAAAAAGTTAGAATAGTTCACATATTTCTGTTATTTAAAAAAAAAAAATTATATGCACACACACTTACAAGGTTACAAGACTCGACAAACGATTCACCATGTTTTTTAAACTTAGTGAAATATTTTTAATTTATAAATTTAAATTAAAAATAAAATATTTTTAAATAAGAACATTTAAGAATTTTTAAAGTATTTTAATGTATGTAGCAAGTTTAGATAGGAATCGATAAGAGACTATCTTGAAAAAATTTTAGGTGAGTCAATTTTTATTAGAAAACTCTTATCTCATGTTAAAATCTTTTTTTAAATTAACATTTTGTCTAAGTCATTCAAAATATACAACATCAGTTTTAACAGTGTAGGTTAAAGAAAACACTTTTTTCGCAATCAAATTATTTTATTCATCATTTAAAATAATACACATCAAATAAGATGTATACAATTCTAATTTCAAAATTTTTGTAATGACCAATAAAACACTCGTTCAGTGAAATCTTAAAATCAGTTAAACAACTTGAAAAGGCATTCTCAACATATACATGCACGTTTTGATCTGTTAATTCCACTTTACATATTTTGCATATCATTTTGTCTTTTAATTCACTATAAGTTCGAACTAATCTATAAGCTTCACTATCAGTTCAAATAACAAATCTTTTAAACAAGGTGATTTCACAATGTTAGGTAAAACTTTATGAAAAGTAACACAATGTTGTAAAAAATCCGATTCACAATTAAATATTTCACAAGACTTTAAATTTTTAAAAATATTGTGTAAAAGTAAAATTTGAATGTTCTATCAATACTATTTTCAAATTCAAAATAAAATTAATTATATCAGCAAAATTTATAATTGGACACTTCATATATGTAAAGTAATGTTATCTCTTAATCAAATTTCCTGTTTAAACATATGCATAACGAATCGTGTTTATTAAATCATCATGTGATATTATCTTATCTTATCTTGCATCCTATGAAAAGATTTCTTCTGTAATACCATGTAAAATGGTCTTAATCACACGTCTTAAATAATTTCCTGTTTAAACATATGCATAACAAATCATGTTATCAATTCATTATCTTATTTTGTCTTCTATATATGAAAAGATTTCTTCTGTGAACACATGTCAGCTGAAGGTTGTAGAAAATTCCAATGGCCTTAATCGCATGTCTTAAATAATTTATTGTAATGTTGTTATGTTAAAATGCAGCATAATAATAATGTGTAAGTAGTTTATATTTGTTTAATAATAATAAAAAATATGTATTTTATTTAAAGTGACCTATTAAAAGTTAATTTAAAGTTAGTGTCATCTACCTTACTGCTTTAAAAAATTTAAATAAAATTCTAGTTATTAGGTGCGTTCGTAATTATATAAATACGTAGCACCTATAGTCGTCGTTTGGTCCGTCCGTCTGTCCGTCCGTCTGTCTGTCTGTCCGTCCGTCTGTCTGTCTGTCCGCATATAACAACGCAAAAACTACCCAACCAAATGGTTTGCAATTTGAAATATATTATCTTTGCATAAATTTGTCGAGACATTTCAAATTTTATCAAAATCGAATCAAAACTTTAGGAGATATTAATAAAAATATTTATTAAGAAATTTGATTTTTTTTTAAATCGGTGCTTTTTTGTTATATGAGCTTCCGATGGATGTTAAATCGTCAAGCGACCGAGATACTTATTTTATGACAGAAATTAATCTGCAGACGATATAATTCATTTCACAGAATTAAAAATCATCAAGATCTGAATATTTATATAACTAGCTGATACATATATATCTGAATATTTATATAACTAGTTCAGATATTTGTATGAACAGTGTCATAAAATATATACTTAACTAGCTGTTTAACCCGTTCTACGCACGGGATATCATGAATTTAATTCTAAAACGTGCGTACGAACGCACCTCGTTTGTAACGTTTGACGTACAATTTCCAACTTGTTTTTTAAAAGTAAAAATCTTTCGACTGCTTTTAAAATGTTGAATTGATTTTTCAAATAAAATCACTTAAGTATCATACTTTTAACTAAAATAGGTTAATAATTCAAACATGTGACGTTATAAAAACTAGATGTCTTTCTCTTTTTTTTAAATGTTAGTTGTATCAAGTAAAATAGGGTTAAAATTTATTATAATCGTATAACTCTAAACAAAATACCTGCTATCAAGTTAAATTATTGCTAAATTTTTGTTAAAAATTGTAGGGAAAAAATCTTTAAAAATTTTTTGTGTGTTGTATATATCATAGTGTATGTTTTTATATCTAATATTTTGCATGTCAAATCACTTATTAACTGAATGTAATGATTATGTCTTGTGTGTTGTAACTGGTTAGTTAAATATAGGGTTGATTATCTACGTTAGGGATAAGTGTCTCCACGTAGGTCTTTCTAAGGGATCCTAACTCGTATTGCTACAAGGTTTGAAAAAAACTCTGAACGGTTAGGTCGCCGAGCGCAAGAAGTTTAAATTTCAACGTCTAGTTGCTTTAAAATCAGAACCTTGCACCTATAGGTGAGGTTCTTATGTGTGTATAAATTCTGAAATGTTTCTAAGACACTTTGGGAAATGTGTTATTTAAACTTCCCTTAAAAAAGTTAGCTATTGTAAGTTAATATATATCCGGATTTCGACGAAAACTCTAAACGGTTAGGTCTATGAACTCGAGAGAAGTTTAAACAAAATTCCGAACGGTTAGGTCAACGAGTGCGAAAGGTAAACGTCTACCAGCTTTTTTCGTGTTAGATTTTTATAAAGCAAAGTAATCACATTACTTTTATTTACATGGCTATCACAATTTTCATTTTAAATCCTTAAAAATTTAGCCATTACATCTATTTTAATCTCATTTCAGTTAATTTTAATCATTTCAGTAATACTTAAAGAATAATTTTTTTATATGAAACTTTTATAAAGTCAAAAATAATGGGTTCGAAGAAAATTCCGAACAGTTAGGTTGACGAGCGCTAGAGATGTGAATGTCTACCTGCTTTTTAATGTTAAACTATAACAGTTTACAAATATAATCGAAACGTATGATTCCTTTTTCGATAAATAAACTTTTAGAAAAATGCTGTCAAAGTCGATCATCGCCTTTTATTTAACACAACCCTCAGTGGATTTTCATTTTAACTCTCTAAAAATTTAGACTTCACATCTATTTTAATCTCATTCACATTTAAGTTAATGTTTAAAGAAGGGGAAAAAATTCTTTTACAGGTGAATTATAAGTAAATTTCGTATTAAACTCTCAACAGTTAGGTCGCCGAGTGCTAAAGGTACCACATATATATTTCTTTTACAGGTATTATTTTTTATAGCAGGGTTCCTACCCCTCAACTCTACTAGCACTGTTGACATTCTGTTACTTTAATATTTACCACCAACCATAAGAAACTTTTATGAAAAAAAAAATGTGCATTCTGTTAATATTATTATTTTTCATAGCGGGTGGTTATGGTGGGTCCACAATAAAAAAAAATATTGTACATTCTGTTAACATTATTATCGAAGGCAACAATGAGTGGTGTGGCGGCCATGCGACCCCTGCTTAATCAGATAATACAATCTATATAAAATTATTTAAAATTTTGTATAGGTTTGGGGGGCCTTTAGCTATCACATACATCAAGCAAGACTTGTTTTTTTTATTTTTAGGTTCCGTGAAGCTGGATTTCCTCATAGACACTCTACATCTTTAGCAGACATCTCACATCTGATTTCCCGTATGACACATCTCTCGCTTAAACATAATAATAATTAAACCTTTTATTTCGTTACAGGTCTCTCACAGATGACTGGTGTAAGAGGATAGGCAGATAAAAAAAATTGTGGCGTTATGAATTGTTTTCATAGAGGGTGGTTATGGTGGGTCCACAATTAAAAAAAAAATTCCCTTTCAAGAAAGAACCTGTTCAACCCCCCCCCCCCCCAAAAAAAAAAAATGTCTCATCCTGTCCTTATCTTCTAATCCCTTCCGGTCTTATTTCCGGTCTCAACTTGTCTGTTATCCACACCTGCGACTTCCGGTGACCTTCACAGTTCGCAGAACTTCCTGTCTCAACATGCCTGTTATCCACACCTGCGACTTCCGGCTCCGGCTCCGCGCACATAGCGCCTGCTGGGGTCTAACTCTCATTCCTCTACTACTCATGACAATGACGAAAGCGAAAATTCTCTCTGTTGAGAGGTTAGACAACCAGCGCATGCACGGAAATTGGGCGCTCAAAGACAAAACGAATGGATATTGAATCCCATGTTCTTTGATTGGTGGTCAAGTAAAGAATCTCAGAAAATGGTATTTATTATTTTAACTGTTCAAATGTGTTTATATTTTGTAAAGTAACATTATCTCTATAATCCCCGATAGGAGATATTAACCCCTATAGGAATTTTAGTTTGCAGCAGTCTTGCTTTGCAAGTCTGCAAACTTGCAGTAAATTCAGTATGACAAGACCGCAGCAAGATAACGCTAACTCCGAAGTCACCATACGACAAATTTGCTGTAAACTTGTCGTGCAAGTTGCACTCTTGTTGTATTAAATTTACTGCAAATTATTTGTAAACTAGTAGAAATAATTTGCTTTGTCATGTCGAATTTTCAACATAATTCGACATGATAAAGCTAAATTTTCTCTTCGTTTGCAATGAATTTGCAGTAAATTTGATACAAGAGTGCAACTTGCATGACAAGTTTACTTCATATTTGTCGTATGATGACTTTAGAGTTTGCGTTATCTTGCTGCAGTCTTGTTAAGAACTTTCTGTATTGGCATGCTTAACCCTTAACTGCTGTTATCGGTCTCACAGACCAATGTATTTTTCACTTTTCAGAGTTTAACTCTTAACTTTCAGTTTGACTACATACAGGGTTGTTATAATTAAAGTTCGCCTATTCAGAAGGCTCAAGAGCAGGTTCTATGGCTCCAAACGAAACAAAATTTCACTAGTACGTAGTTAAAGAGATGCGCTCTGAGAAAACCGAAAAAAAAATTAGTTAAAATTTTTGTCAATAGGTGGCGCTGCGCCAATATTTAAGCCGATATTTGCAAATTATTTTATTTTGTAAAACCAAATACAGGAAATTTTATTTCACAGTTGGTAAAAGTAAACTTTTTCAGATTCGTTATATCAATTTCGGTCAATCCAGATGAAACACACAAAATCACAAAATTTCACTCAACGCTTGAAAAAGATCACATTTTATTCAAATTTTCGACGAACGATGTCAAAGTGACGTCGCAACTTCGAAAACTTGAAATACCCTTCTAACCACCTGACGATTTAAAACTTGCTGATAAAGTGTGTCTGTGATTTCTTTGACACTGGAACAGTTGTTTGTTTCTGAAAAGCATTTGAATCTACGCTTTGTGGAGAATGGTAACTTTGAAAGAAAAGGCACTTCTTGTAAATTTATGTTATCAAAGCAACAGCAACGCAGCTGCAGCTCTTCGAGAATTCCGGAAACTAAAAGATGTTAGACGTGGACCAATGTCGGATCGTGGAGTTCACAAAATGATTAAAAAGTTCGAGAAAACAGGGAAACTCGACATTCTTCCTGGCAGAGGACGAAAAAGGGTGGACATTTCTAGCATTGAAGATATTGCTACTGCTGCCGTGGATTTAGCAAGCCAGTCATCATTTGGTAATGCAAGTGTGCCAGCTATTGCAAATGAAGTCGATATGCCGATTTCCACTGTGAGAAAAGTGATGCGTCATGCGCTACTATCCATACAAGATTCAGAGGGTGCAACAACTAATACAGGGTGATACCGAAAGTCGGCTATCATTTTCACTACAGTTTCTTGCACGAATGAATGTGGGCAATTCTTGGCCCTGGAATATTCTATGGAGTGATGAAGCGCATTTTTATTTAAACGGACAAGTGAACACACACAACTGTCGAATTTGGGCGAAAGAGAATCCTAATGTTGTCCAAGAAGTTCCATTGCATGCGGCTAAAGTGACGGTGTGGTGCTGTTTCACAGCTACGTTTATGATAGGGCCATATTTTTTTGAGGAACTAACATCCACAGGACCCATTACATGTTCTGTAAATGGGAGAAGGTATCTTAATATGCTGTCAAATTTTCTGATTCCCTAGCTGCAACAGCGAGGCTGCCTTCAAAATATCGTGTTTATGCAAGACGGTGCACCACCGCACATTACTAGAGTAGTTCGGACTTTCTTAACAAGCCATTTTACAGAAGACCGCATCATAAGTCGTTATTTTCAAACAGTCTGGCCACCACGATCGCCTGATCTAACAACATGCGATTTTTGGTTGTGGGGATTTTTGAAAGATTCTGTATCTAAAGACAGATGTCAGACAGTCTCTGATCTGAAAGACAATATTAAACTTCATATTCGCTCAATCTCACAGGACAGTTTACGCAATGCTGTAGAAAGCACAATTCTGAGAATGGAATGCGTTATTGAAAATGGTGGAGGATTCATTGAGCATGCGTATTGTTATTCTTCGCTATTTCCTCGCTGCCGAGCGACATGTTTTATTTTTGTTGATGCAGATTACATCACAGGAAATTATATTCATTTTTCTGTATTGTTTGGAGTCATAGGTCAGGCTCTAGAGCTGTCTGATTAGGTGAACTTTAATTATAACAATTCGCAGTTCGTCGAAGTTTGTTGAAACTTTTAAATTTGTGTGCTTCGTCTGGATTGACTGAAATTGACATAATGAATCTGCAAACATCGCCTTAAATATTGGCGGAGCGCCACCTACTGACGAAAAATGTAACTAATTTTTTTTTTCGATTTTCGCAGAGCGCATCTCTTCAACTACGTACTAGTGAAATTTTGTTTCGTTTGAAGCCATAGAACCGGCTCTAGAGCCTTCTCAATAGGCGAACTTTAATTATAACAGCCCTGTTAGTTTAGGTAGGAGGGAATGTGTTAGTATTATTAGTAGATCCAGAAGTTCCTTCAACTGGGGCTTCCTGTATTTCATTTGGTTTTTAATATTAGTGAAAATTTGCTTCGTTTAGATCCTTAGTACTATCGCTAGAAACTTCTGAAGGGGTGAATTTTGAGTGCCCTCCGTAGGGTCTTTCTAAGGGATTCTAACCCGTATTTATTATATCTTGAAAGGAATTATTATAGTTAGTTTAGGTAGGAGGGAATGTGTTAGTATTATTAGTAGATCCAGAAGTTCCTTCAACTGGGGCTTCCTGTATTTCATTTGGTTTTTAATTGGCTGGGGAATCGGCTTTATATTTTCGGCGATTTCTTTAATCTTTGACATAATGGAATTTGTACTATAGTTTTAGTATACAATAGTTGACGTTTGCATTCTAATAATATTATCGAAGAGATACTGATCGTCACAGCGAATATTTTACTATAATAGTACATAGCGATTAAAATGAAGTTCGTTGTACCGCAAAAACACTTCTGATACGTTTCCTGAGTAAAGAGACACAACAAAAGTTCGGAGATATAATAAGAACTCATTCTGTCGAAATTTGTCCTTTATTTGAAGCGAAAAGTAGCATAATAATTAAAGAAAACAGGTGGTCGGCTTGCTCCATAGCAAGGGAGTATTAAGAGAAGTCTTTCACCTCTACATCTCAGCAAAGACTGATTATCTCAAATCATGACAATGTTCACAGGTCAGCGAGTATTTTACGCCAAAATAAAACAATTTGCAAGACCCATTAACGCCTGACAAAAATAACCGTTAATGATAAGAAATAGATACAGGGTGTCCATAATTAAACGACCCTACTTTAAAGCTGTTTACAGACGAAACTATTGGTCAGAAAGTTGTGAAATTTTGTGAAGGACATAATGAAGGAATGGGAATTTGTTTAAGCGAAAAAAAATTAGTTCAAAATTTCGCCACCAGATGGCGTTTTTAATGAGTCAATCGCATTTGAAACATTCTGTAAGTCACGATAAACCAAGAACTTTACCTGATCTTAACGACATGTTCACGACATGTTTTTAGCATTTTCCGGAACACACTGTTGTCAACTGTGGAATATGCTATCCTAAGATTCCAGATGGTAGCTGAAACTGATGGACGTCATGTGGAACACGTTTTGTTGCAATAAAATGTGTAAACTATCTAAAATGTATGCTAAATGTATAATTCATTAAATGTTCTTGGTTTATCAGGACTTACCAAATGTTTCAAATGCGATTGTTTTATTAAAAACGCCATCTGGCGGCGAAATTTTGAACTAATTTTTTTCCACTTAAACAAATTCCCATTACTTCATTAAGCCCTTCACAAAATTTCACAACTTTCTGAGCAATAGTTTCGTCTGTAGACAACTTTAAAGTAGGGTCGTTTAATTATGGACACCCTGTATATTTAAATTTGGCGATTAAAGAGGGGGTGTAATATTACAAACTACACCAGTAACCTTTTTGTGGCTTTTAGACGCTGGGAAAACATCTGCGATCAACGAAATACAGTGGAACTCCAGTTATACGTTTTGCCCGGGACCGGACAAACGAAACGTATAACTCAGTAAAACGTACAACTCAATGAATGGTTTACCGGAACAATTTTTAAAATATATCGTGAAAACTTTGATCCGCTGAGGAGTTTGCTACCTTTTATATCGAAAACAGAAGCTTCCTAAGTAGTACTGCACCCATGACATAATTTTTTGGAAATTGAAATGAGAAGAAAAAAAGTACATAAGAGTACACACATGAACTTATTTTATCATAAAAGCTTTATTAAAATTATTTTAATACAAATAGAGTACTTAAAAGAAATCGTTGGAATCGCCTTGGCATATAAGTAATTTATCAAAAGACATTTCAGTAGTTTACTGAATTTTGTTGAAATAATCACTTATCTTCGGTTGTTTCTTTTCGACAGAGCCGACACTGAACAGAGAATTTTGCATTTCTGTTAATAATGCAGCCGCCTTATGGTTATTGCTTTTACTACTGACGAACCGCTTTACTACGTCAAAAGCTTTCACATCAGCTCTGAAGTTTGAGTGGGATCTTTCAAATCAGACTCCTCGGCCGCGTCGTCAGTGTTTTCGGTTTTAAAATTGATAAATGAAAAAAATTCGCCCGGGGACGCAAAAACGTAACGTATAACTGAGGGAAATGTGTAATTCAAAACGTATAACTCAGCTAATTTTTAATGGCAAGTGGTCGGGACCGCTGAGTTGAAACGTATAAATGAGGGAAACGTACAACTCAGGTAACGTATTGTTATGAATTTTGTATATATCTGTAAATATTCCATTTGTTTAAATTTATTTTATTTTATTATTGTGAAAATTGCAGTATTATTAATGTATTTCCTATTGAGCATCATGTAACTCAATGCTAAAGGCCTCAGGTGCTTTGCAAGAAAAACAACCTTACAGCATCGGTTTTATAATGGAGTTCTATTGGAAAATCGCCAAAGAATGGGTTTTTCGCCAAGTTGGCGATGGTTTTGGCGACTTATTTTTGTCGCCAAATTTGGCGATATATCGCCAAATGTCGCCAAGTTGGCGACGGATTTGGCGACTTTTTGTGCAACCACACCCCCCTTATACCTATACATTGGGATCCTTTCTTGCTTGGGTTCTCTATCGAAAGTTAAAGCACTTTCTGGTAATTTCTAGCATCTGAAGGCTCTGGAATAATCTGGAAAGATCTCTGAAACCTATATAAGGACCTCCATCAGTTCAGTTAGTTAGTTGTCTGTCAACTGCGATTGAATTCATACGAGAGGCTTTGCATTGAGAACTGTGTTTCTCGGATAGATTTTGTCGTTGATACGTCGTATTGAACGCATTGTTTCTGTGTGAAATTTTGCTGTGCTTTTATTGGATTTGAAGATTACTGAATATCTTGTAATTTTCAGAAGATATTGGTGTTCGTATTGCACTGTTTATAGTGAATAAAGCCTTTTGATTGTTCTTATATATTGGCATCAGTCCTTTCGAACCCCGAGCTCACAACATTTGGTGTCAGAAGTGGGATTGAATGCCGATTACCAGAGCAATGGAGGCGCAACTGACTAAATTATTGGAGAAATTAGGAGAGATGGATGAGAAAATGACTGCGAATCAGGCTGAAATGAAGAAGGATATGTCAGCGATGGATGAGAAAATGACTGCCAACCTTGCCGAGTTGAAAGATGAAATGAAGAAGGATATGTCAGTGATGGATGAGAAAATGACTGCCAACCTTGGCGATTTAAAAGATGAAATGAAGAAGGATATGTCAACCAACCTTGGTCAGTTGAAAGACTTAATAGAGGATAAAATAACATCTTTAAATGGCAGAATTGACTCCGTGGAAAACAAATTTGAAGGAAGATTTCAAGAAATGGAAGAAAATGTTCAAATGACAGCCAAAACCGTAGAAGAAAGAGTAGAAGAAAAAGTTCAAAAGATCGCCAAGATCGTTGAAGAAAGCATAGAGAATGTAAAAAAAGATTTGGAAAAAGTCAAGAAACAGAAGATAACTGCCGGAAACTATTCCGAAGAAATCAAGTATCCAGATATACTTCCTCGGGCCTTTATTAAGCTCTCGACCTATGACGGAAAATCCTCATGGCCAGTTTTTAAGACACAATTTGGGATCGTAGCGGACGCCAATGGATGGGATTTCCAGACAAAGGCTTGCCAGTTAGCTGCTTCTCTACGAGCTGATGCTGCCGACGTCCTACAGACTTTGCCTGCAAATGAACCGCTGGATTTTGAAACGCTCGTCAGTGCCTTAGAATTACGCTTTGGCGAGAAATGCATGAAGGAATATAGCAGACTCCAGCTCAAATCTCGACAGCAGAAATCCACTGAATCCCTGCAAGAGCTTGCTACGGATGTCGAGAGACTTTCACATCTTGCTTATCCTGACTGTCCGACTGAAATTAGAGAAAGCTTGGCTCTGCAGCATTTTATTGATGGTGTGCGTGACCCTGAGATCCAGACAGCACTCCGGATTGCAGATCTCCATGATTTAAATGGGGCTTTGGTTTACGCTCTGAAATTCGTGGCAGCCCAGCAAGCTACTACGAAAGATCGACACTTTGTGCGAGCAGCCAACCTGCCTGAGACGTCGGATAGAGCTGTGGAGTGCTTACAGCAGCAGATGAATGACATAATGAGAAAGATGAACTCCTTAATGGCCAACAAACCTTACAGGAAGATCAAGTGCTGGAAATGCGGTGGAGAAGGCCATATCCAAATCGACTGCCCAAGACGACCCAGCACCGAAGGTAATATCTCACCCGCTAACAGAGGAGCAAGAAAACTGATTATTGACCATCTTGCGGGGCGGAGGTTTCCAGATCTTAAGAAGCCTCATTTTCAAGTATGTGAAATTTCTGCAAGAAGTTGCGGCGAGAACGGAGTTTTTCTAGTCGGAAGTGTGAATGATTTGCCCTGTAATATGATCATCGATACAGGAGCCAATGTGACCATCATTCGGAAAGATCTAGCTCAGCGGCTGAAAGAAAAACTCTCCTGGACCCCGCCACGTGTAATCCTTCAAACTGTGACAGGAGATAAGATTGACATATTTGGAAGAATGACACTGGAAATAAAGTTTGGGAACGCCGCTTACCATCATACAGTCTATGTGGCCGATATTTCAGATCCTTTCATACTCGGACTGGACTTTTTAAAAGAGCATGGATTTGCACTGGATTTTAAGAATAATGAATTACGCTCTGCTCAAGAAGATGTCACTATTTTCAAGCTTGGAAATGAGTCCGGGTCTATTCAACGGATCACAGCCAAGGCAGATGTTATCATCCCTCCTCGGACCGAAATGATGATACCTGGATTAACTGGAAACGAAAGAATTTTCCAGTATGGCTTGACTGGATATCCTGAGAAGAGCCCAAAGGGAGTGCTAATAGCATCAGCGCTGGTAGATCTGTCGAGAGATGTGATCCCTGTGAGGATTGCGAACGTAAGTGAAAAGTCTAGAATTATCCCGAAGGGTGAAGTGCTTGCAACATGTGCTCCAGTCACCTGTGTTTGCAAAGACCCGAGCTTGACGTTATCGGAGCCGCCTACAAGTTTAACACTTGTAATTGGACGAAATGAAAATTTATCTCCTGAACAGAGACATGCCGCAGAAAGACTGTTCCAGGAATTTAAGGATGTGTTTTCACAAAACGAGAATGATATAGGTCGCACTTCTCTGACACGTCATAGAATTGATACTGCCGACCATCCACCGATTAAACAGCATCCAAGACGCTTGCCGTTCGCAAAACAAGAAGAGGTTTCTAAGCTCTTACAAGAGATGCAGAATAGTGACATCATCGAACCGTCATCAAGTCCGTGGGCCTCTCCCATCGTGTTGGTCCGAAAGAAAGATGGCTCCACAAGGTTTTGTGTGGATTATCGAAAACTTAACGATGTCACGAAGAAGGACAGCTATCCTCTACCAAGAATAGACGACACGCTAGATACTCTTTCAGGACATAAATGGTTTTCCACGCTGGATTTGAAGAGTGGATATTGGCAAGTAGAGATCCATCCTGATGACAAAGAGAAGACCGCATTTACTACTGGACAAGGACTTTGGCAATTTAAAGTTATGCCGTTCGGGCTCTGCAATGCTCCAGCAACGTTCGAGCGCCTCACGGAGACAGTGTTAAAAGGTCTGACTTTTGAAGCTTGTCTCATCTACCTAGATGACGTCATCATTGGTGGCCGCACGTTTGAAGAACATCTAGAGAATATTCGAAAAGTGTTAACGAAACTAAGAGCGGCGAATTTAAAGCTGAACCCTTTGAAATGCAAGTTCTTCCAACGAGAAGTAAACTATTTAGGACACATCATCTCAGCTGAAGGTGTTCGAACAGATCCTGAAAAAGTGTCTGCAGTAAAGCACTGGAAACGTCCGGAAAATGTCCATCAGTTGCGAAGCTTTCTGGGACTATGCACTTATTACAGAAAGTTTGTCCAGGGGTTCTCCAACATCGCAAGACCTTTGCATAGGCTCACTGAAAGCAAGCAGAAGTTTCTATGGACACAAGAATGCGACAATTCATTCCAGCGGCTGAAAGAAGCTCTTACATCCTCTCCAGTCCTTACCTATCCAGACCCCGACAAACAATTCATTGTGGACACGGATGCTAGTCATGAAAGTGTCGGTGCTGTACTTTCCCAAGAAATAGATGGCCAAGAACGAGTCGTAGCATACTGGAGCAAATGTTTATCGAAACCAGAGCGGAATTATTGCGTCACTCGTAAGGAGTTATTAGCTATAGTAAAAGCCATAGAACACTTCCATCACTATCTCTATGGCAGGAAATTTCTCCTTCGTACTGATCACGCATCCCTAACATGGCTGATGAATTTTAAGAACCCAGAGGGCCAAGTAGCCAGATGGATACAACGACTCCAGGAATACGACTTTGACATCAGGCATCGCAAAGGCTCATCGCATGGAAACGCCGATGCCCTATCAAGAAGACCGTGTCCCGAGAGCTGTCGCTATTGTTCTAGAGCGGAGAGCAAGTATAATCCCGAATATGTCATACGCCAGACGAAGACTGCACTATTGACGCCACCAGATCCCTGGAGTGATGAGAAGATTCGAGAAGATCAAATGGCAGACTCTGAGATCAAACCAATCTTGGAGTTATTAGAATCTTCTAGCACGAAGCCCAGTTGGAAAGACATCTCGACTTACAGTCCTACGACGAAGCAATATTGGGCTCTTTGGAACTCTCTCCACGTCAGGAATGGTGTCCTGTTCCGAAAATTCGAATCGGAAGATGGGAAGACATCTCGGTGGCAGTTGGTACTTCCTCGATCTCGAATCCCAGAGGTCCTCGAAGAATTACATGGCAGTCCCACTGGTGGCCATTTTGGAGTCATGAAAACATTACACAGAGTCCGAGAGCGCTTCTTCTGGGGAAAAGCGAGAGCTGACGTCGAACAATGGTGCAAATCTTGCGATGCATGTGCAGCTCGAAAAGGACCAAAGAAACGTAGCCGGGGAAGACTACATCTCTACAATGTAGGAGCACCTTTCGAACGCATCGCCCTTGACATCCTAGGCCCTCTGCCAAGAAGTGCTGATGGCAACAAATACCTCCTTGTTGTCATGGACTACTTCACGAAATGGCCTGAAGTTTATGCCATCCCTGATCAAGAAGCTTCTACGGTTGCGGATGCCTTGGTACACCAGTGGATATCAAGGTATGGAGTCCCCCTTCAAATGCATTCTGACCAGGGGAGAAATTTCATCTCTGCTGTGATTGAGGGTCTCTGTCAACTTCTCGGAATGGACAAAACTAGGACGACGCCTTTACATCCACAGTCGGATGGCATGGTTGAGAGATTTAATCGTACCATCCTCAACAATCTCTCACTGCTAGTCTCAAGAAACCAACAAGACTGGGACCAAAAACTTCCCTTGTTTCTTCTCGCCTATCGCAGCGCCGTCCATGAAACAACCGGCTATTCCCCGTCTCAGATGCTTTTCGGTCGTGATCTTCGTCTACCTTGTGATCTGATGTTTGTCGCCCTCCAGATGCGCCTTCATCGCCAGAGGGATACGTGCAGAATCTCCAGGCACGATTTGAAGACGTCCACAACTTGGCTCGAGAGCGGATCAATATACAGACGGAGAAGATGAAGACCAGGTACGACACGAAAGCCACGGGACATCAATTCAAAGAAGGTGACAAGGTTTGGTTTTATAATCCGACTCGACGTAAAGGACTTTCTCCCAAACTGCAATCGCACTGGGACGGTCCTTATACAGTCCTAAACAGACTGAGCGATGTCGTAATTCGGATCCGAAAGTCACCAAGTTCGAAGCCTAGAGTCGTTCATTACGACAGGCTGGCTCCATACTATGGCCATAGTACTTAGTTCATTAATTGTAAATAGTGTAATGTAAATAATGTAAATTAGTATGACCATGGTCTTGTATATAAGTTAATGTAATAATTTCTTTTGCTTAGCATTATCATTATTAATGTTATTATTTAAATACTTGTATGTAATGATGTCTATGCTTTAATTTAATTCAATTTTTTTATTAAAAATAAGTGTATATTTTGTATAATTCAGCATTATGAATGTGTTTAATTGTTATTTTCCATGTTTGCGTTAAGTGTTTTGAGTAGTATAGCATTTGTTGGTAACGGGTTTGCTTTCCGATCAAAGGTTGAACTGCCCGGGACGTGCAGTCCTTGAGAGGGGGGCAATGTTATTAATTTTGTATATATCTGTAAATATTCCATTTGTTTAAATTTATTTTATTTTATTATTGTGAAAATTGCAGTATTATTAATGTATTTCCTATTGAGCATCATGTAACTCAATGCTAAAGGCCTCAGGTGCTTTGCAAGAAAAACAACCTTACAGCATCGGTTTTATAATGGAGTTCTATTGGAAAATCGCCAAGGAATGGGTTTTTCGCCAAGTTGGCGATGGTTTTGGCGACTTATTTTTGTCGCCAAATTTGGAGATATATCGCCAAATGTCGCGAAGTTGGCGACGGATTTGGCGACTTTTTGTGCAACCACACACCCCTTATACCTATACATTGGGAGCCTTTCTTGCTTGGGTTCTCTATCGAAAGTTAAAGCACTTTCTGGTAATTTCTAGCATCTGAAGGCTCTGGAATAATCTGGAAAGATCTCTGAAACCTATATAAGGACCTCCATCAGTTCAGTTAGTTAGTTGTCTGTCAACCGCGATTGAATTCATACGAGAGGCTTTGCATTGAGAACTGTGTTTCTCGGATCGATTTTGTCGTTGATACGTCGTATTGAACGCATTGTTTCTGTGTGAAATTTTGATGTGCTTTTATTGGATTTGAAGATTACTGAATATCTTGTAATTTTCAGAAGATATTGGTGTTCGTATTGCACTGTTTATAGTGAATAAAGCCTTTTGATTGTTCTTATATATTGGCATCAGTCCTTTCGAACCCCGAGCTCACAACAGTATGCATCTGGAGTTCCACGGTATAGAGACAGAAATAACAATTTGTAAAAACATAAAATGCGGATGTATATAAATTGTGCGTTAAAGTGAAATAATTACAAGGCTAAAAGTAAATGTATTTTGATAACTAGCGGCTGCTCAAAGTTCAGAATTAAAAAGAAAGAAAATAATACCGGACAAAGTGCATACACACATAGCAAGAAACATATTGTTCTAATATTCGAGCTGCGGTGTACATGTAAAATTAAAAAGGCAAGAGATGTGAGAATAAATTGCATCTGCCTTCAAAAAGAATAAAACATTAATCAATTAATAAATGAGATATGATTTTAGAATAAAAGGAAAAGAGAAGAGATAATTTTTAACAAAAGAATTAAAAATGTATTTTTGTTTATTAAAAAATGCATATATATGAATCTATACCATACAATCATCCTTATATATTATTTCTCCTGTCAACATCCCTTTTACTCAGAAAATATGAAACGCAGAACAACGAATGAGATACCATATGAAAGGTTTTAGAACAGGCTTCTGACATAGGCCACTTAACAATTCGTTAAAACATGTTTTTGATTAAAATTTGCTGAAATTAAAAAATTAAATCGGCATTGTTTTCATGAAAGAAATGAAAGGTTTTCCTGAAATTATTGTTGCCAAAAAAATAAAATACCACATTATATGATGCTCATAGCAATTATTATAAAAAACACCGCACGGGTTTATTTTATACTTATGATTAAAAAGCGAAATTGAAATTGAAATGTTTAGATTTATATTTCTAAGTCCCATGGTTTTCCCGAAGTGGATGACGTCATCCTTTAATGAAGTCAAAATACGATTGTTAATTTTTTTTCTCGCGCGTGCCTTTAGCAATCTTGGATCAGTTTTTAGTCTAACTTTGATGGAATAAATTAGATGATATTCTGGCTTGACTAACAACTGTTGTTTGCAGTTATTTTTATCCTTGCTTTTTCTTTAGAAGTTTAAACCTGCATCTAATAAATATTACATATTGATAAAAAATGATACTTCTCTATTATCCCGTCGACCAATTTTCATAACAAAAAACTATCGCCAAATAAACGGGAGAACGTTGCCATTGGAATATAAAAAAATAAATAAAATATAAGAATTTAAGGACACAATTGTTATTTTAATTATTAAAATAACTACTAAATCAGTAAAACATAATGAAAAATACACGCAAATGTTGAATGTAATACCACTAGATGACGTAACAAACACGCATAATGATTCTGACATCAAGTAAATGGAACTGCATTTTTGGCGTTTAATCTTACAATTTGGCGATAGTTTTTTGTTATGAAAAGTGGTCGACAGCATAATAGAGAAGTACCTAAAAATATTAGATTTCAGTGCGAAATCCTCGCACGGGCCCTCTGGTTCTTTTAATATATCGACAAAATCAACAGCATTTTTAGAATTTTAGGGATATACATTTTTAGGATTTGGTAACTGGGGTACTTTTTTTTAAATTCTTTTTTTGGATTTTTAGGGTAGGAAGCAAGTTGAGCGTTACCGCAATTCGAATAGGTAAGGGTATTTTTGGCGGATAATGGACAATTTTGGGTTAAGTATTTATGTGCACACTTTACACAATTAGCAGTAAGATTATAAATATCGAGCGCGTACCCTAATCGTTGACATCTGTAACATTGTTATTTCGAAAATACCCTATAGTAACACCAATACCACACAATTCGTGTATATATAGTAGTTTTTATCAAATTTTTCACGGGGTAACTATGTTTACCATGTATAAGGACATCCTTTTGCCAGTTTTTCTTCTCTTCATCACTGCGGCACACGTAGCGTGAAAATTTTGTAAGCTTATTTATTATTAGTTGGGGATCAGTATTAGGGGGAGATTACTTTAACGCAAAATTTTTAGGACGATGGTCCTTGGGGTAGATAGTGAAATTTAGGGGGTTTTATCATATACAGTCCCTGGCCAAATTATTAGACGCAGTTGTTTTTATTATAATTTATTAAATATCTGGAAAGATGCATGAGGAATTATCCTGAAACTTCAGGAGTGTAAACAACATAATAAACGTCATATATTTCCGGGAAGATTTTTTCCCGAAACCCCATAAGGGGCCGTCAACAAATTGAAGGAAAACGAATATCTTTTGGATAACCCTGTAAAAACTAATGTTGCAAAAAGCATTCAAACTGTAGATTATGATTAAGTGGCTTATTGTAATAATGTGGGTTCATTTTTATGAAGATAGCATGTATAATCAAAGAGAAATTCACGTTTTTATAAAAAACAGTCCCAAATTTTACCAAGTTTTTTGCTTATAATTTGCAGAGTTTTTAATATAAAAACAAGTTATTTTCAGAAAATATGACAAACAAAATTATACACAATACCCTGCAATCAGAATTAAAAAATAATAAAAATTGTATGAAAAATGAGCAGATTTACTAAATATTGTTTCACTGCCAATGCGCGAATTCAATCAAAATATACTGTGCATAATATATTAGCTTAATGTATAGACCAACTTTTATGAAAGTCTCAAAAACATAGCTTGAAAATTCTGATAGTAGTCGTCGATAGAATAAGCTCGAAATTCGCTGTTCCCAAAAGGAAGCAAAAAGATAAGGGGCTGTATCCAAATATACTAGCTTATGAAAGTTGACATAATAAGAATGAAGTGTCTCTCATTGTATATTTGGATACAACCACTTATCTTTTTGCTTCCTTTTGGGAACAGCGAATTTCGAGCTTATTCTATCGACGACTACTATCAGAATTTTCAAGCTATGTTTTTGAGACTTTCATAAAAGTTGGTCTATACATTAAGCTAATATATTATGCACAGTATATTTTGATTGAATTCGCGCATGCGCAGTGAAACAATATTTAGTAAATCTGCTCATTTTTCATACAATTTTTATTATTTTTTAATTCTGATTGCAGGGTATTGTGTATAATTTTGTTTGTCATATTTTCTGAAAATAACTTGTTTTTATATTAAAAACTTTGCAAATTATAAGCAAAAAACTTGGTAAAATTTGGGACTGTTTTTATAAAAACGTGAATTTCTCTTTGATTATACATGCTATCTTCATAAAAATGAACCCACATTATTACAATAAGCCACTTAATCATAATCTACAGTTTGAATGCTTTTTGCAACATTAGTTTTTACAGGGTTATCCAAAAGATATTCGTTTTCCTTCAATTTGTTGACGGCCCCTTATGGGGTTTCGGGAAAAAATCTTCCCGGAAATATATGACGTTTATTATGTTGTTTACACTCCTGAAGTTTCAGGATAATTCCTCATGTATCTTTCCAGATATTTAATGAATTATAATAAAAACAATTGCGCCTAATAATTTGGCCAGGGACTGTAGGTATCATTGAATTTTCCTGAACTGGTCCTTGTTTTCAGTTTTTATTTTAAAAGTTCCCCTTTAAGACCAACAAGGGGGTGATGATGGTGGATTTTCTTCGTTTAGGGATTTGATTTTGTGGGTGAACTTACGCCAATCTATATAATTAAATTCAACAAAAAAATGGGTGAATTTGCTTTTTTTGATTACCTGATACGTGTCTATACAGCGCTATTTTGGCTAGCATTATTATCGTGACCAATAAGATCGGAGCTATCAAGATTAGCTTCAGAATTTAAATTTATGAATTTGTTCTTCAAAGAGAACAGAAAATTCAGTATCTGAGTTTTTTCTTTTACCTACTCGGGTGGGAATGGGTTTTGAGCTAATGCCTTTAACAATTAAGAGTTCCCAATTGGTTAAGAAATCTAAAAAAAAAAAGATGAAAATAAACTGGCATTACACGGCTCCCCCAAAATGGATAATACAGTAGAGCACATTCTCTTACCTGTTCTTTCAGAACATCGCTTGATGTATAGGTAGTTTCCTGAGAATTACGCTAGCTCTGTCTATAATTTAATAGGGTTATTGTTCAAAAGGTTTGAACTCCTTCACCGTCTTAATACCATCTACAAATCATTTTGTTTTCACATATTTAAACTTATTTTTCGAATAAAATTACTGGTACAGAATGTTTTTTTTTTTATATATAATCTAGAATTTAAACTACTTGTTCGCAATACGTTAATCTCAATTCAGTTTTTTTTTTCGTGTAATGTTTACTTTAATTTTAGAAGACTACATAATATCGCAGAGTAATTTTACTTAAAATAATGCCCAATACATGGAAAAATGGACATCCGACAGGAAATTTAAAATTCGTAAAAAAATTCTAAATTATGAGTAACTTGTAAAAAGGCAACTTTTAATAGTTTGGAGAAAAATATGTCAAATGTCTTTATTAAAATTCATATTTTAGTTGGTAAATTATATGTGCACGATAAAATATTCCTATCAAAAGTATGAAATTTTAAGTTTTGTTATGGCTACAAGTTTATTTTTATGAAACTCCACTTTTCCGAAAACAATTTGCAACTATTAATAAAGAGAAATTCATCCATGGGAATTTTTTTTTTCTGAATCTCACTAGCAAAAGTACGAATTTATATTAATTTTTGGCGCACCCGCAACCGAAAAGGAACATTATATTTCTCACCCGAGAATAGCTGGACGATTTTAAAAATTACATTCCAGATTTAAAAATAGTTTAAGATGTAATCACTTTCACACACAAAAAATTATACATCTTTAAAATAATATTTTATGTTTCAAATGCGACATGAATGTAAATTGTTGCGGACGAAATATTGATTAAAAGTTAAACACACAACACTAATTAATATTTATATAACTAGAGGGCTCTGCCCCCTAAGAGCTACGCTCGTCAATCCCCGTTCTGAAACCGCTAACTCTAAAAACACGCTAATTTTATCAACTCTAAAACGATTACGGAAGATTGAATTATAATTAAACGACCAGTGGCGACCCGCTGTAGTCGGGTTTTTATTCATTTTCCTTTGACTGAGGAATTTTAAGGCCGAATCAACTGCTATCGAAACAGCTAACAACTGTTTTCGTGATTGATTAAATAAGATCAATTAAACATATGAAAATCAACCTGTGCAAAATAGCTAATCAAACAATGTCGCTTCATCGGGTAATTTTATTACGATGCTATAAGAAAATTGGGTACTTCTCTATTATCCCGTTGACCACTTTCAAAAGAAAAAAACTGTCGTCAAATTATAGGATTTAACGCCAAAAGTGCGTGACAGTGGAATCGCATTCAATTGACATCAGATGTGTTACATGTGTTTGTTATGTCACCGAGTGATTTTTAATTCGACGTTTATCTGTATTGTTAATGATATTTTACCGATTTATTACTTATTTCGTCAATTTAAATAATAATTACGACCGTAAACGGCGCCGCCATGATATTAAAACAGAAAAAGCTTTGAAAAAATGTTGCTATGCATAGTTACGCACAATACATCCGTTTCAACTGACGTCATAAACACATATCCACCAGCCGAGGGGGATAATTATGAAAAATATTGTAAATACATAGATATTTAAGATAGTTTTTTTTCTCTTTTCATTAATGTATTATAAATTTTATTTTTAAAGTTACTGATAGCTGACACTGTAGTGAGTAGAGTAGGGCGTTTTCTAATTTTTTAAGTTCCGATGACAACATCCTTCCATTTGTATTTTGGGTATTAGAGTTTGGCGCTAGTTTTTTTTTTTTTTTTTAATGGAAAGTAGTCAACGGTATAATGGAGAAATACCGAAAATTGTTTTCAGTAAGACGTTTTAAATGTATTGTTTCTAATATGACGTAATTTTCACCAAAGTTTTCTTCCTATTATTAAACGTAGAAATATAGTTTTTAATTGAAAGGAAATATTTAGGCTGTTTTTAAAATTTGCAACAATAGGTAAAAGATTTTGTTGAAATAAATGAATACCTTGTGTAAATATATTTTTTAATTGAAACTGTTTGGAAATATTGTTATTTGAGCATTTTAAATATGGCGTAAGTTTCCCCATATAATGCTTTGAACACGTAATAATTTAATTATTATTTTCAAGTTTTATTTTTCTTTTTAATATACACGAGCAGTTACATTTTTATGACGTAATTTTCTCCATTTACTGCTTTTAACACGTGATCATTTAATTATTATTTTCAAGTTTTATTTCTGTTTTTAATAGTTACGTGTAAATACATTTTTAATTGAAAGGGAATATTATCTGTGTTATTTTGCAAATTGGCAACAATTTAAATAATGAACTTTTTCTAAATATGAAATAAATCTCAATTAACAAATGATGAAATTTTGAATAAAACATTGAAAAAAAAACCCTCAAAAATTAGTCAAATTAAAAAAAAATAATTGCACTCTGCACACCGCAAACTTATCAAGTATATCCTTTCAAAATATTATTAAATTCCTATACATAGTTTTTGTTCCTATAAAACTTTAAGAGAACTATTTTGACCGGCTTTAATATTAATTATCTCAAAATAATTCTTTGATTTAAACACCGTCTGCTTCAGTGTGTTTATCGAACATTTCTCTATAAAAATATGAAAATTGGTAGTTTTATATGCAATGGTTTTCTGAATATTAGTACAGAAAAACTTCGAAAGCACAGAAACTTTATTGACAGCGGCTGCGGCGGTTACTTTTTTTTTTTATATATATACAGAGAAACGCGCTGCAACAAAGAAGTCCAAGGTACGTATTTCCGCAGAATAAAAGATAATCTTGTTGGTGGAGAAATACTGTTAGCAAATTAATTTTGCCGATAATTACTCAACTGCAATTCAAAATTAAATACAAGCAGCTCACTGGCAACATTCGTAGGCTACTATTTAAAGCAGTAGCTTCATTCTCCGAAAGTAACCATGAATCATATGTAGTTGTTACAGATAATTTGTGGAAACGTTCAGTTTGGTTATAATTACATGAATGAATATCTTCATTAAGCACCTGAAATAGAAGTACAGCTGGTAAAAAATATATTTTCTGATGGTTGTGTTGCTCCTTTAAAAAATATATACAATAACAATATTTTATCTTTAACATTTTAACAAAACAAATCTGAAATCTATGCAGTCTTTTTTTCACATCACATGGAAAAGAGGTTACAGAGTAATTAGGGACGACGTTGTAAAAAATTGCTACCAACGCTGTTCTTAGAAGTGGAATATAGTGCAAACATACACTGAGTTCGCTACATGTGTTAAGGCAATGCTAATATACAGGGTGATTTTTTTTTTAAGTTGTGAAAGTAAAACACTATAACAAAAGAACCACTGATCCAAATGACCTAAAATTTCATCCAGTATGCTCCCAAAGCAATGGGAATTTTGTCATGATTAAAAAAAAACAAAATCACACCGACAGATCGCGCTGTAAGGTGGCAGAAACAAAGAATATCGTCTGTGGGAGGAAAACAATGGACGGCACTTTGAAAAACCATCTTCCGTAGACTTTCTGTCGTCATTGGACCTTTTCTTAAATTCTTAAGTGTCCTGAATCTCCTAAGAGCAGTTGCTGTCATTATTCTGATAATACAGTTTCACTAACAACGCACGGTCCGTCAATGGCGCAGTCATTGCGAGGATTTCCGTAGAATAATGATTACGAGATGTGCGTATTTCACGTTTTTACGCCAATGTGCGTGTGCCGGGCGCAAGTTCGTCTCCCGACTTTACTGCATGTACAGCGCCATCTGTCTGTGCGATTTTAAGGTTTTTTTAACCACGCCTTAAAAAATTCCGATTGCTTTGGGAGCATACTGTTGAAATTTTAGGTCATTTGTATCAGTGGTTCTTTTGTTATAGGATTTTACTTTCACAACTTTAAAAAAATCACCCTGTATGTATATATATATATATATATATACACACACACACACACTGCTGAAAGAAAAATTGCATGATTTAGCTTTTAAAATACTTTATTAACTTTGGAATAAAGTAAAGCCTGCTGAAGTAAAGCTTTTCTGTACATTCAAAAGCATCAGGGTCAGACTGGGCCAGTGAAAAGTGCGCAGACCTTTGATTTTCAGAGGGCGCAAACATTTTAATGAATTCAAGTCATTTTATTTTCTTGTGCAATATCTGACTTGACAATATTTAACACATTTGAATAGCACTATCTAGTAAGTATCTAAATGGTTTAATATTATATTTGTATATCAGAGTCTGGGTAAAATACTCTTCTATACTTCCCATTTATGTTTGAAGTTTCTTCAAATCTACACGATGCTACACAATTTTCTATAACAAGTCATGTGGTATAAAAAAAAACTTCAGAAAGTTGAACATCGATTAGAGATGTATATAGTATATTTACAGATACTAATGCTAGCATTTTCCTATTTTACTTCTCTTTTCAATAGATACCCAAACAGATATAAACACATTGGTCATAACTTGATATATCCATGGCTGTGTCCAGTAACTCCCAACAACCACCGCCTACCAAAAAATATTCTTGATTTACTTTGTTAGAAATTACAGTCTGGATAAGCGTGACGATATTTAGGATTTTTTTAGCCGTCATGTTGCTGTGAGATATGACTTGACTAACTCCTCCCTTTTTATACAATTATTTTTTCATTCAAGAGAAAATGCTTAAGCAACACATAATTCTTGTGATATCATTGGTTCATTGTTTCTAGCTTCGTTAGCCAACGGTTGAGTTTGGTCGTCTTGCCTACTTTTAGACTAACAGTTTGGTGTTGGTTAAGTCAACAACATCTAGCATCTGAACCAACGGCTGGCTGATCGTTGGACTAAAGATCTGAATTAGTAATTGACCAACACTGATTTATATACCGGCAAAACTGCATTATTAAAAACAATAAATTGTACTAATAATTGATTTTATTTCAATTAAACACTTCAATTGAATTTTAACTTTCTAGGATAAATTTTAGAATCAATGATGTTTCTAGCATTACCGATGAAAATTGCTTATCATTTGATTAATATAATTAAAAAAATATTTTACCTTTTCTTGTTCGTATTTTAACATCTCTAAAACTATTATGCAAATAGATTTTACTTTTATGACTATTAAGATGCAACCAGAAGGACCCGTGCGAGGATTTCGCACTGCAGTTTAATATTTTTTTAACATCATCTAATATTTTTAGACTTCTATTGAAAAATTAACGATAAAAGTATCTGTAAACAACGTTAGTCAAGCCAGAATATCATTTCATTTATTCCTAACAGTAAAATCTCAATAGAAAAAGTCACCCGCGAGAGAAAAATTGTATTTTAACTGCATGAGAGGATGACGTCGTTTTCTTCGGGAAAAACACGGGGCATAGAAAAAAAAATTTAAATACTTAAATTGTAATTTAATCTATTATAACAAATCATCTTTTATTCTACACGTATACCACTGCTTCGATCGATCAATAATATATTTTTCTCTTAAACATTTGAATTTCAATTTTGGTTTTTAATCATAAATATAAAATAAACCGGTGAGAAAACGTAACATTTTATTTCTTTTGTACTATTTATTGTTTTTTTACAACCATTGTTGAGGATCCTATGCGGTATTTTATTTTTGTGGCAACACTAATTTGAGAAAAACCTTTCATTTCCATTATGAAAACAATGCCGATTTAATTTTTAATTAACAGCAATTTTTAATCGAAAAACATGTTTCAGAAAAATGTAAGTGTACTATGTCAGAAGCCTGTTCAAAATCCTTTCATATGGTATCACATTCATCGTTCTGCGTTTCGTATTTTCTTAGAAAAAGGGATGTTGAAAGGAGAAATAATATATACGATAATACGAGTGTCAGGAGTTCCAACTTCTTTAAAACAGGATTATATTGTTTTTCAAGGGATGGTTTTAACAATGTAAAACAAACAGTTTCAAACATCCTGGTAAAAATATGTTTTGACCATTAGTTGTTAAAACTCATTTTGACTGGGAAAAATAATTAAAATTTATTTTGTTAAATGATAAGTTTAGTAAAACATTTGGAAGGGTTTGTCAAATTAATATTTAAAAATATTTAATACAACATTTGGAAAGGTTTGCAAATATTTTACTCAGTACTATACTTTAATTTTCATTACTTTAAAATTTAACAATACAAAATTTTCTTAAGATAAGCAATAAATTCATAAATTATTCTAGATAAGATCAAATTCAGAAGTAATCTTTCCACTTATGAAGAGTTTGCACAACTATTCTTCAAGTGCATTATGAAATCTACAAATTCCTAATAAATATTTTCTAATTTTTCATTACTTCACGCCCAATGTTGTAATTTATTAATTACCCTTTAAAAAATATGTACATGTTTCTATTTGAAGTACTATTACATAAAGCAAAAAAAAAATTCTATATTTAATAATTATTAAAATATTAATAAATATACATAATATTTTTGATATGATATTAATATTTATTTTAATATAATACAGCCAGAGGCACAGAGAGCCAATTTGAGCCCTCGTAATAAAGTTTTCTAAATGGAGTTCCATATATATTTACATACAAGGGAACATTTTAGAAGGTATAATGTTTATTAAATTCTATAGTTTTAAATGAAAGTTATTAGTTAATTATAGAAGAATTATAGTTATTATATATATTAGTATTAGTTATTATATATATTAGTATTAGTTATATATATTAGTTATTATATATTATTAGTATAATTATACTTTTAAATGATTTTTAATTTTATATGACCTCTAAATTTTCAACTTATTTAATTTTAAAACCATACACTAACTTTTAATGAATTAGTTAAATAATTCAGTGTTAGTTCAAATTTGTACTATTTGTGATTTCTATGCAAAATGCATTCTTTTCAGTTAATAACATGCACATGTACTTAAAAGCGATTTTCCTCAAAACATTGAATTGACCAGCGGGATGCAATACCCCCTTTAAAGGTCTCCCTTTGAAACATTCCTACTTTGGGAATACTTCTAAAGAAAGTTTTTATTATAATTTCTGCATTATGCTTCATTAAGTTTACTGTTTAATTATAAACATATTTATTTTCTACATATCTGATAATAATATTTAATTATAAAATACTTATTTCTATACGTAAGCTTTGGCAATCGGCTCAATAGACATCTCTCTCGCGCGCATGTCGCTGCAGTGCAACCTCTCTGTCGCACTCACGCGCAGCACTTTTTGACACCTGCCAGGTACTTGGAAACATCCAATCGGCTTGCCATTGCACTAACACACAACAATGAGTACATAGAATGTGCTGTTTCAGTTTGAAATTTTATCAAGAATCTTTATTTAAAAAAAACTTTGAAGACGCCTGCCATATTTTTAACACCAGAAAATTTGGCTGCCAATTATTTTTTACATTAAAAAAACCTTTTTTCACATATATATCCAAATTGTAGCTTTTATCAAAAAAATATTTTTTGCATAGAAAAATTGCAAGTTAAAAATTCATAAGTCGCGAATCCACCACCAGCTAGCTGGCAGGTCTATGATTTCATAATCAGGTAAGGTTGAAATACAAAGCTTAACTTTCAACTTTTATAAAAGTACACCTCCTTCAAATTACCTACCGACTAACAAGACAACCCTCGTGAAAGTAAAAAATCTACAAACCACCATGACTGGCGGGGAATATTTTTTATTAGCCATGTAGAAGAATCTACAGGCCAATTCACGATAAAATGTAACAGAATTCGATTTAAACAAAAATCCTACTTCCGCAAAATACTTAGAAATTATCGTCTAATATAACATTATCGTGCATATACATTCTCTTTTTCTCCTCTTTTATATCTTTCCACAAAATTATTGCTCTTGGTTACATTCACCAATGAGCAATTCGTTGCATATCATCATAACTGGAGAAAGTTGAGGTTTCCAAGAAGATTCACAAAATCTTCTTAGACTGGAGAACGAAAAGCTGTTTTAATTCTTTTCATTGCCGAACGTTACTCATTCACACCCGGCACACTGTTAACAGGGATTAGATTAAACAAATCCCATCGCTTAAAATTTGAGTAAACCTACCTGTTTAATTTTCATCTAGGAGTAATCAGTTATATAAAGATTTAAAAGACACTCTTTCCAGTGGTTAATACAACCACTGGAAAGAGTGTCTTTTAAATCTTTAGGCTGTGTATTTAAGCATTTATTAATTTAGAATACTCTACTAAATCAGTTTCAGAGAAAAGTTTGTGCAACTGCTTCAAAAAAGATGTGGCACATAATTACTATATCCTTAGTACAATGCATCTTTATATTTTTCAGATAATCTGGAAAATAAATAGGACCCTAAAGTTTAACCAGAAATATAACTGGACTGTTTAACATTCTTCTATGAAGTTAGATGGTACCTCTAACAACCATCTCCTGGCTTTCTCAAACTCTTTCGACATTGTCAAGTGACAAAGTAAAACATTTTTACTCGTTTTTGGGGATGTGGTGATCAACTTGTGAAAGTTGGCCGGTGACAACATGATCTTTTATATATTTATCTCCGTTAATAATGTTTACAACTTTGAAATTTTTTTGAAAAGAACTACAAGATATCTGTAAAAAATTTAATTGTATATTTAAATAAATGAAATACAACCTATTTACAACAAAATGTGAATGAAATATTTGAGGAATAAAATGTCATCTTCCAAAAACGTAATAAAGTTATACGGTGAATAATTATATATGTACAAATAAAAACTGAATGCACGTTTTTCACATGTTTTCGTTGCATCCAGTTAAGTCTGTCAAAAAATAGAATGTGTTTTGATAAACATGGTAGAGTCCAAGGAAAATACTTTTCCTCTGGATAACATCAATAAATCATTTGGAAGATTTTTCTCTGAATTCTGCAGTAATTTCTTCAATAGTGCGCCCTCTTGTTTCGGGAACTTGATTGTACGTGAACAGCCAAAACATTGCCAGGAGAATGGTAAATATAAGAAAAGTGTATTCGCCAATCGTTTCCTATAAGAAAATAAAAGT
The DNA here is from genome assembly GCA_963931845.1 of Maratus michaelseni. NCBI lineage: Eukaryota > Metazoa > Arthropoda > Arachnida > Araneae > Salticidae > Maratus > Maratus michaelseni. The sequence continues at coordinate 259,540,872 of OZ007591.1, forward strand.
AACAAATGTAAGAAAAACAAGCCTCTAGGAAATATGAGGAAACATTTACAAATAAATAGATTAGTCAAATATTTTCTTTAAAAAAAGAATTTATAACAATTTATATTTATAAATGAAGCAATCTTAATAGAGCCATAATAAAAGCTTCTTTGTACACATAACTAATTAGGAGAGCAGACACTTGTGGCTCTTTAAATTTTAGTTATCTGTTTTGTTGTTTGCTGAAAGTATTTTATTATGAAAAGTACAGTCATGCGTGTGTGTGTGTGTGGGGGGGGGGGGGGGGGGGAGTATACCCCTCAACTAACTCTGCCGCAAATTACCGAATAAAAATGTGTTTGGTACCAACCGATTAGTGACGCCTACTAATTCTATACTTAGATTATGCTTCGAAGGTAATCTATATATTTAAAACAATATATATTTAAAGCAATATATAAAACATCTATATATTTAAAACGCTAAGCGTTTTCTTTCGACAATCCGTGAGAACAAACTACTGCATCAAATTACACCATTCTTCCTTTTAATGAAAGATATTTGGACACAGATTTGTTATCGGGCATTCGTTCGTTCGAAAATTTGATTAATTAGCCGTAATTTTCAATTAAACTTTTGCTTCTGCTTATGACGTCAAAAAGTCGGCAACTCCCACTGTTGCAAGGCATAGAGTTTATTCTCTGAACTCTGTGGTTCGCCAATCTTTTGACATTAGCTAATATCAACTAGGTAATATTTTAACATTGTAATATAAAATCTTAAAAAGCTTACTTAAAATTAGCTAAAATATAATCATAATAAAATTGACGGAAATTGCAATTAAAGGATAATCTTCTATTCGGAATCAACTACTCTTCAATCGTCAGATAATAATAAAGTACTTTAAATCTGCAGTAAACAACTTTAATTATCTCGTCGGAAAAACCCATTCATAAACTGTTTTCAACTCAGCTAAGTACATGGAATAAACGCCCACGTGAAAGAATGATTATCACGTGCTATCATGTGCTTTTCCCAGTGACGTCATCCAAGGCTACCAAGGACTGAAAAACTCTTTAGACTTTAGTCAGTTGTTGTGTGAATTTCTTTGAATAATGTAGCGTGTGAAAATGTCAGAGCAAATGTAAATGCTCTGTTATGTAATAATCCAGAAATTAAATAATAGTTAATCGTAAGGCAAATGGCACTAATTTTGTCTATGAAGTTTCAATTGTGCTAATATATATATATTTCAGAAATGAGTAATGTTCTGATCATCATCGATAATCATTTGGATTACATCGTGAATATGGAAACTCACAATGTGCTACGATATAACCCATTGGATAAACTTAAGGAAGGTTTGAACTTATAATCAGGTAAGCGAATGCATGCTTACTTAACTCTATTTTTGAATAACTGTTTTTATAGAATTAAAGAAACTATTTTACACATTCAATTAACTGCGCCGCCGATAGATTATGAAAGACTGATATTATGTATTAAATAAAAATTTTAAGCACATTAGCTATATGCTGAAAAAACTCGCTTTATAGAAAATAAAAACGAACGCAAAGAAAAGCGATTCGTATTAAATTAAATTAAATATCTTTAAAAATAATTAAAGATAGAAAATAAAAATGGCTACATTTAAAGAAAGCCAATTCATCGAGAAACTAAATTCGAGCAATTATTCCAACTGGAAATTTAAGCTCGAAATGCTTCTCATTAAAGAAGACTTATTCGAAGTAATAAGTGATCAACCACCAACTCCTTTAAATGAGGATTGGAACAAAAGAGATAGAAAGGCGAGAGCTTTGATTAATCTAAGCATAGATGACGCACAAATTGTGCATGTAAAAAAATTTACCACAGCCAGGCAAACCTGGGAAGCTCTCAGAAGTACGCATGAAAGAGGAAATTTGAGTAGCAAACTCTATTTACTGAGAAAACTGTACAGTACAAAACTGCCCGAAAACGGCAATATGATTAATCATATAACAAATATTCTACAAATAGTAGATAAATTATCCGCCATAGGCGAGAATATAAATGACTCACACATATCCGCACTATTTCTATGCTCATTACCGCCCAGCTACAACACGCTTATCACAGCATTAGAGGCAAGGCCCGAAGCCGAATTATCCCCAGATTTTATCAGAAGTAAACTCATAGATGAGTATAATCGCAGACAAGAAATGTCTGAACAAAACAACAGCTCTGAAAAGGCATTTAAAACACAAAGAAAACACACTTATAACGACTACAAAAGAAATTCAAAATATTGCAGTCACTGTAAGATGACGAATCATAATAATAGCTAGTGCTATCACCTCAAGAGCAGATACACACAGCACAACAAAAACAAACACACATATCAAAATGTGAACAACTTAAATAATAAAAACAAAGCTAAACCTTTCTCATCATCACTATGCTATGAAAACACAGAGAATTATAAAGAGAATACTGACTGTCACGATAACGCGAATGATCAGAAAATAAGCTCAAAAACTAATCAATCCGAAGATCGCGTACCAATAACAGAAAAATTAGGAAAACAAAACTGGATACTCGACAGTGGCAGTACCTCACACATTGCAAATGATAAAAGGTTATTTGATAAATTTAACAATTTTGAAAAATCACCAGTCACCATCGCAAACGGCAACAAACTCGAAGCATTCGGTTCAGGCGACGTTTTAATAAAAACGAAATCCCCAAATGGAGAAATAAAACTCACAAGACTACAGGAAGTCCTATACGTTCCAGAACTAGAATCCAATTTAATATCCGTAAGCAAAGCAACTAAAAATGGATGCAAATTAATCTTTGAAAATGACAAATGCGATTTAACATTCGATGGTGAAATTTATATAAGAGCGAAGAACAAAAATAATTTATACATAATCGAACAAACAAACCACTCAGAAAATGCAGAAAACTATGCAAACGTCACACTAAGCTGTAATAATAATAAAGAATGTTTAGAAGTATGGCATCGAAGACTAGGACATCGTGATTATGAAGCAATCAAAACAATTGTTAACAAACAGCTAGCTACCGGAATAAAAATTAAAAACTGCAGACACAATAATAAACTATGCGAAACCTGCATCAAATCTAAATTAAACGACGCGCCATATCCAAAATCGGCTACAAATAGAGCAAACAAAGTTCTCGATTTAATACACAGCGACGTCTGTGGACCTATAAGTACACCAACACTAGGAGGAAAACAATACTTTCTCACATTCATCGACGATTACTCGAGATATACAACTATATACTTACTATCTAAGAAAAGCGAAGTAATTGATAAATTAAAAGAATACATTGCAATGGTAAATAATCAATTCGGTAGAAAACCAAAAGAAATAAGATCCGATAATGGAGGAGAATATAATAGCAACGAAATAGAGAATTATCTAAAGGAAAACGGGATATTACACCAATTCACAATTCCACACAACCCGAGCCAGAACGGCGTGGCAGAAAGGAAGAATAAAAGCCTACTCGATATGACACGTAGCATGCTTTTAGAAGCAAATTTAAATAAACAATTTTGGGGAGAGGCAATACACACAGCGACATATTTACAAAACAGATTGCCAACAAGAGCGAACGATAAAACTCCATACGAACTATGGAAAGGTATCAAACCTGACAGTGGCGCACCCAAAGGGGGGCCGAAGGGGCCCTGGCCCCCTCCAAAGGAAAAGGGAGAAAAACCTATAAAAATACCTAAAATATTTACGGGACCAAAGTTCTTTTTTTTGTGTGTGTGTGTAAAAAGTTTCCATAAAAAGCCCCTAAAATACACGGGTCTCCCGTGTTAGCATTCAGTTAAAAAAAAAGATTTTTAAGAGATCCCCCCCCCCCTTTCATTAATGCATGCTGCTTTAGAAAACTTTTATTTTATCGCCAGAATGAAAACAGAAATTCGCCAAAAAAGCGACACTTTTTCCAGTGCCTTATTTATGACAGGGCATTCGGGGAACAGGCACAGGGCCCTCGATTTTTAGGGGGCCCAAATGCTACTGAAGATTTTTCAATTATTTGCCAAAATCTGATGAAGTTTTAACTATTAAAAAACAAAATTAATATAGAAAACTCTATTTTATTTTTTTTATTAAAAAACGTTATTATATTTTTAACATTATCACTTTTTAAGGATTACATCACTCACGTTCAATAATCCTCCTGCTCATGTTAATTCTATGAGAGAATTTTTTTAAATAAATCTTTTGCATTTCAATATCTTTTTACTTTTTTTTTTCCATTGGATAGTTGAGGTTGATCTCTACAAAAGCCGTTTTTTTAATTTTTCGATTTTGTTTACAGGTTTTTTATTCAAATACTTTCACTTTCGAAACAGATTTCAAAAGATCGAAAAATCGTCAACGAGATACTAAAGATTATGAAGATGTTATAAAAACTTTTACTGCTAAAAGACTGAGAAGAAAATTTATAAAAACATCATTAAATATCCCAAAATTTTTAAAGTCAGTAGTGGCTATCTTAATAAGTAGTTTCAATAATATTTTCTTTTATTCAAGGCCACCGTAAGCATAGGTGCCCAGGGCCCAAAAATTTGTAAATCGGTCCCTGACTTTGAAAGCTGAAACATGTTTGTTTCAATTTTTACTCGATTGAACAATGGAGTCCGGCGTCTAAATTCGAAACGATTCAGATGTAATATAGTTTCAGTTTGGATCATTATAATACGAAATCCTCACTTGGTTCGGTTGCATCCTTACCAATTATTTTTCATTTTACTTGAACTTAGAATACTACACAGAGCTATACACGAGTATACAAAAGTTCTCTTGTAAGTTATATTTCATATTGTTAAAATTTCAAACTTGTTTTAATATCTTGAATGAACGATTATAATCATGTGTTGAAACAAGCATTTGTTTGTAGAATATGTAAGTAATTAAGATATACAGGGTGTTTTTTTTTTAAACTGACGCTGTTCAAAGCCGCCGGTAGCTCGTTCTAATAACTGGATTGGCACAAAATTTTATAAATGGAGTAAGAAAACCACGGGAAAAAAAGATTCCAACAAAAACAAAAAATTAGTTCCAATCATCGCTGATAGGGGGAAATTTGGTGCTGTACATTGAAAGAAAACATCAGAAACAGACAAAATTAATAATTTGGATAAAATGCCATGCTTTATTCATCCTATACACTTTCCCGACGAGGAATTCGACCACATTCAATGTGACCACCGTTCTCTTGCACCACACCTTGCATTCTTTGTACAACATTTTCAGCGTAACATGTCACATGGAATAGCCCTTACTGCATGTATTATGTTGTCTTTTAAGATACTCAGATTTGTTACTCCCCCAAGATAGACTTTCAATTTCAAATAACCCCAGAGCCAAAAATCGCATGAAGTTAAATCCGGAGACCGGGGCGGCCAGACATATTGAAAACAACGACTGATAACTCTTTGGTCAGTGAAGTGATGGCGCAACAGCTGCTGTACTTTTACACCAATATGTGGTGGTGCACCATCCTGCATAAAAATGATCTAATCCAGACATTGTCTCTATTGAAGTTGTGGAATGACAAAACTAGTCAGCATATTATGATATTTTTCTGCGTTAACGGTACACGTCACTGGTCCTGTCGCAGTTATGTTCTCAAAAAAAAAGAATGGTCCAAGGATGAATTCAGCTGTAAAGCCACATCAAACAGTGAGCTTTGATGAATGTAATGGAGTTTCTAGAACTGTATGAGGTTGCTCAGTGGCCCAAATTCTACAGTTATGAGTATTAACAGACCCATTCAGATGAAAATGGGCCTCATCTCCCCATAAAATTATCCACGGGAAAGCATCATCGACTTCCATTCTTGCAAGAAATGTCAGTCGTTTATCGTAATCATTGGGTTGAAGTTGTTGCAAGCAGCTAATCTTGTATGGATAGTAGTGGAGAATTCGCCGCAAGACTTTCCATACAGTCAAAACATTTAAATCCAGTTCTCGCGCAACACCCCGTGCGCTGCTACTACAAACAGCAGAGGTACTCTGTGACCTATCGTTGATCGCAGTTGCAACATCCATTATCACTTTTCTGACACCGGTTTACGTCCTCTGCCTGGCCGAACTGCTAGCGAGCCTGTTTCTTCGAATTTCAGAATTATCGCGTTCAATGCATTAACGGATAAAGGTCCTTTCGGCAGTTTATGGCGTGTTCTAAATAAACGAAGAGTGGCTGGTGCATTGCACTGGTTACAGTAATAGAACTTCACAAGTAATGCGCGCTGCGGTAACGTGAGATTCATTTTCAACCTGAGCTGAAATTGTTTCTCGGAGTTTTTCGCATGCATTTATAGCTTAAACTATTGGCGCTACTGTCACTTGCGTAAGCAAAAATTTGCATTTTCATTTATTGCCCGTATTTTATGCTAATTCTCAGTTGCATAAATTACCACAGCGCCACATTTCCCCCTATAGGCGGTGATTGGAACTAATTTTTTTTTTGTTGGAATCTTTTTTCCCACGGTTTTCTTAGTCCATTTATAAAATTTTGTGTCAATCCAGTTACTAGAATGAGCTACCGGCGGCTCTGAATAGCGTCAGTTTAAAAAAAAATCCCTGTACATTGAAACATCATTATGGCGAACCCGCTTAAGGCTGTTCTCAAATCCAAAAGGGCTACTTTCAGACACATTTTTTAAATTCATTTTTGTTCGGAAACGAATGAAATTGCCAGACATTTGTCCGTAAAGGCAGAAGATCTTTCAGATAATAATGTCGAAGTTGGCGGAAGCAGTAGGGGCATCTGCCCTTTCCAAGACTAGAGGCAATGCCTTTACAAGAATTAACTATGATGTCCTAAAATAGATTAAATTCTTTATTAATTTATTAATACCCATAACATTCTGACTGACGAGTTAAATTTAAATGAATCAGTCCAATCCACTAATTCATCTCGTTAAGAATATTTTGGATATTTTCCCTGATAGTTAGATAGATAGAAATAGGAAATTCTATAAATGTTTGTTTAGGAGCTCTTTAAATATTTAACTTCTACACTTTCAAAAATTAGCAGTTTTTAAAATTATTAAATTTTAAGTATAATAATTTTTTTTTCGTTAAAAATAAATAATTAATTATTAAATACTGAATTAATTACGGTAATTTGATGATTAATTAGTGTCTCCTTGTGCAATCACAACTAGAGAAATTTTGCACCCACTAATTTTATTTTGTTTCGCCGCCAATGCTCGGCCCCCTCCATGATAAAATCCTGGGTGCGCCACTGAAACCTGATCTCAAACATTTAAGAACCTTTGGATGTAAAGCATTTGTTTACATTAATAAAATACATCGAGGAAAACTAGATAATAGAGCGCAAGAAGGTATTTTTCTAGGTTACGACACACGTTCCAAAGGATATCGCATACACACAAAAGACAAACAAATAATAATTGCCAGGACTGTAAAATTCATAGAACATGAAATAAAACACTCAAACAACATTGAGGAAGATTCAAATCTCGAAGAAATCTCCACTGATGATAGAAATCAAGAACAGAAGAATAAAAATTACATTGAAATTGACATTAATGATAATGAAAAACAACCATGCGAGTCCAAACAAACACAAATAGAACGAAGAAGGTCAAATAGATCTAACAGAGGAGTACCACCATATAGATTTGTCTGTTTAGTTAAAGACACACAATCAAATGAACCAAAGAATTGGAACGAAATTATGGAAATGAAAAATCCACACGATAGGGAAAATTGGCTCAAAGCCACCGAAAACGAAATCAAGTGTCTAGCTAAAAATAAAACTTGGACATTAGTCGATCCGCCACCAGGCAAGAAAGTGATAGGTTCAAAATGGACTTTTAAATTAAAACGCGACAACCTAAACCAAGTGCAAACCTATAAAGCACGACTCGTGGCACAGGGATACAGTCAGAAATTCGGAGTAGATTATGACGAGACCTTTGCTCCAGTTGTCTCTCATACCACAATCCGTGCATTTCTCATAGCAGCATTAAATCATAACCTTAAAGTTAATCATATCGACGTGAATACAGCGTTTTTACACGGAGACCTACAAGAAGAGGTATACATGAAACAGCCGGAAGGCTATATAGCTCCAAATCAACAAAACAAAGTATGTAAATTACAAAAAGCAATTTACGGGCTCAAGCAAGCCGCCAGAGCATGGCACACGAAAATCTCCGAGAGTCTTAAAGCATTAAATTTTGTACAAAGTACATCTGACTCATGTCTTTTTATACGCGAAAATGGTGAAAACTCGACATACATTATAGTTTATGTGGACGATTTGTTAATCGCCGGAAAAAACGAAGATATAATTGAATTAATAAACAATCTCAAAAGGGAATATGAATTGAAAGATTTGGGAGAAGTCAATAACTATCTCGGAATAAATATAAAAAGAGACGATAAAAATTTCTACTTAAACCAAAATTCAAAAATTGAAGAATTGGTAGATAAACTCAATCTTCAAAACGCAAAACCTTACAGCACACCTATGGAAGCAGGTTACAATCGACTCAACGAAGATGAAAATCTATTACCTAACAATATTAAATTCAGGCAAGCCACGGGAACATTACTCTACATCTCAACATTAACCAGGCCCGATATTTCAGCAGCGGTCAACATACTCAGCCGTAGAAATGAAACCCCTCGAGAAAAAGACTGGAAAGCAGTCAAAAGAATCGTAACATACTTAAACAACACAAAACACCTCAACCTGACGCTAAGTTCGAAAAATAAGCCTATTCTCGAAGTTTATGCAGATGCAGATTGGGGAGGTGATCCAGAAACTAGACGATCCACCAGCGGAAATATATTTATGTTAGGAAAGTGTCCCATACATTGGACAACGAAAAGACAGACATGCGTTGCTCTGTCATCAGCAGAAGCTGAATACATTTCTGTAAGTAACGCAGCACAGGAAATACTATGGATGATAAAACTCCTGGAAGATTTAAAATTACCACAACAGAAACCCATAACAATATACGAGGACAATCAGCCATGTATAAAAATGGTTGAAAGTGAAAAACATACTCGAAAAAGTAAACATATAGATATCAGATTCCACGCGATAAGACAACTCAAGGAAGATGGAATAATAGATTTAAAGTATTGTCCCACAGAATTTATGACCGCAGATTCACTCACCAAGCCCAACCCCAAACCTGAATTCATTAAACACCGAAACAATCTGAACTTACTTCCTTTATCCTACATAGAAGATTAAGGGGGAGTGACGGAAATTGCAATTAAAGGATAATCTTCTATTCGGAATCAACTACTCTTCAATCGTCAGATAATAATAAAGTACTTTAAATTTGCAGTAAACAACTTTAATTATCTCGTCGGAAAAACCCATTCATAAACTGTTTTCAACTCAGCTAAGTACATGGAATAAACGCCCACGTGAAAGAATGATTATCACGTGCTATCATGTGCTTTTCCCAGTGACGTCATCCAAGGCTACCAAGGACTGAAAAACTCTTTAGACTTTAGTCAGTTGTTGTGTGAATTTCTTTGAATAATGTAGCGTGTGAAAATGTCAGAGCAAATGTAAATGCTCTGTTATGTAATAATCCAGAAATTAAATAATAGTTAATCGTAAGGCAAATGGCACTAATTTTGTCTATGAAGTTTCAATTGTGCTAATATATATATATTTCAGAAATGAGTAATGTGCTGATCATCATCGATAATCATTTGGATTACATCGTGAATATGGAAACTCACAATGTGCTACGATATAACCCATTGGATAAACTTAAGGAAGGTTTGAACTTATAATCAGGTAAGCGAATGCATGCTTACTTAACTCTATTTTTGAATAACTGTTTTTATAGAATTAAAGAAACTATTTTACACATTAAATAAACTGCGCCGCCGATAAAAATATCCAAACATAAACATATCAATATGAAGAACAAATCTCACGTAAAATGTTGCAATTTAAATGATTCCAATTGAAACAAGATTTGGAGAGTTATCCCTGATGCCCAGCTAACATAAAAGTACCTATTTTATTTTATTCATTTACACACATATTCAATTTTATTATAAAACACCAGGTTGTCATACAAAAGCAAAAATCGTCATTTAAGCGCCAAAAATTAACCCTGGTGCGTCTGCGATATCTGTACAGATTTAATCAAAATTGTTTTGGTTGCACCGCATATTGCAAAATTAATTAAATCCATGATTATCTGGGTGCACGGCAGTACGTCCGCCAAGTTCACACAGGCCGTAGCTACCTTTTCCCTGACCATTTCGGCCTACTTTTCACCCCCTCGTTATATAAGAAAACGCTAAGCGTTTTTTTCGACAATCCGTAAGAACAAACTACTGCGTCAAATTACATCATTCTTTTTTTAAATGAAAGATATTTTGACTAAGATTTCTTATGGTACATTCGTTTGTTGAAAAGTTTTGTTAATTAGTCGTAATTTTAAATTAAACTTTTACTTCTGTATATGACGTCATAAAATCAATTGCCAGAGGACGCTGCAAACTCAGCAGAAATTGAAGTCTGACTCTGACCGTAACTTTAAGCTATCTGGGGCAAGGTAGAATTATAAACAAAGATCTATTACGGTTAAAAATGTTAATGTCACCAATTTATTTACTTTTAACATTTGCTGAAACTTTAAAATTAAAAAAAAAACAATATATACATTATATTACTCATAAATTTGTTTTTAAACTTTAATAAATTTATTTAGTAAATAAAAAAATACTCTTACATGATTTAATCAAAAGTTGTTTTGCAATTATTTGACATATCTGATTTTTTTTTCTTATTTCGGGCTATACCAAAAACAAAGCTTTTACAGGTAACAAAAAAAAAAAAAATCGCCAAAAAAGACTGCTTTCATCAGCAGTTATAGTTGAAGTTGGATAAAATCTAATAATCTTAATTTTACAACATATATGCGAAACCTCACAGAAACCACACACTATTTTTATATGCAAGTAAGGAATATTGAAAAAGAATAACAGATCTGACAATCTTCAGTAATGTAATGCATGAAAAAGTAAATTAATAAGTGATTCAGTAAATCTTAAAAATATATATTTCTTAATATAACTGTAAAATGCAGAAAAACATTCTGGTACTTCTCCATTATCCCGTCGTCCACTTTCCATAATAATAATAATAATAATAATAAAAACTATCGCCAAGTTATTCGCCAAACTATAGCGCCTAATATACAAATAGAAGAATGTTGGCATTAGAATTTCAAAACAGAAAAAAAATCATTAAGAAAAGACCCATTCACTAAAGTATCATTTATCAGTAACTTTAAACAATAAAATTTACAATATATTAATGAAAACAGAAACAAAAATAATCTTGGATATTTATTTATGTGCATTATTATTCATAATTATCCCTCTTGACTGCTGGATAATGTATGTTACGTCAGTCAATGCTTTTTCTATTTTAATATCATGGTGTCAAAGACGTAATATGTATTTTAATTAATGAAATAGCCAATAAATGAGTAAAACTTCATTAAAAATATATTAAACGTCAAATTCAAAATCACTTGAGATAAAAACCACGTGTAACGCATTTGACGTCAATTGAATGCGACGCCACGATCATTCATTTCTGGCGTTAAATCCTATAGTTTGGCGATAGTTTTTTCTTTTAAATGAAAAGTGGTCAACGGGATAACGGAGAAGTACCAAAATGGTTATAAATCTTATGAAATTGAAGGGCATAGGTATATTTAATTTGTTTGAAAATACGATTAACGTTTCTCAAACTTTTTTGGTAACATATTTATGTACAGTGAAAATTATTGTTATAGGATAAGCCTAAAAATGGTTTATTTTTTGTTTTCTAAGAAAAATTATTGTAAAACTTTTTTATTAGTTAAAAATAGTCTTATATTTTCAAACTTTCCAATTTTTACAGAAAAAAAATTATGTCTTCCCACCTCTTCAAAATTTAAATTTTACAGTTTTTGAATAATTTGCGATAATGCTAAGTCAGTAAAAATATGCAATTTTATATATATCAGTAGAAACAAATGGATTTTTAATACTGTTTGTAAGAGGAAATTTAAACCATGTTTGTCTAAAACTTTTCAACAGTATACTTATTGAAAGGTTAATAAAATGTTAGAGGGTGTAAGCACTCCACCTCTTGGGTGTACCGCAAGTCATAGTATTTCTTTTTCACACTTTATGAATTAAGATTTTTTACATATATGCAGAAATTCTGCACCGAAAACAATTTCAGAAATCAAAATTGATTTTATACATATCTAAGATTTTTGTCACAAGCATGAGCAATGCTGGGCTGGTAAAATATTCATATAAAAAATTGTAATTCGTATAAAATTGTTTACCGTCAAGTTTTGACGGATTCCATCTAGTATACATATTGAAATTCTAACAAACGTTATTTTATTTTTTATTTTATTTTTTGTTATACTAGCACTTAATTTTCATATATTTGGAGTCATTGGAAAATATTATCTTCAGATACCAAACGGAAGTCACTCGGTCAGGTAATTTAGAATTATGTTGCTTCAAAGTTTAGAACTTCTATGTTAAATTCATTTTTAATCGTATAAAACGAGATTGTAGTGAGGGTGGTTTAGGCATAACTCAAAAACTACTTGTCGGAATAATCTACAATTTTGAATTATATTTGAAGCTTCTAGAAATTGATTTCTGTTAAAAAAATCTTCAGGTTGTAATTTATATTTTTAATATTAATATCAAATATATAATTTGAAATTAATTTTCGAAAAAAGGAAATTAAAACCTATCAATTTTCTAACAGAAATCTAGAATAATAGAAGCTTCAACTTTTCGGATCCAAATTAACAGCTCATTCCACCAAGGAGTTTGAGATATGCTTAAATAACTATCCACATTGCAATATGTTTTGCTACGATTAAACATTAGGAGTTCCGAATTTTAAATCTACATAATTACTAAACTACTTCACTGAATGACTTCCCATTTGGTATCCGAAAACAACACTTCTCAAAAAATCCAGACATGTCAAAATTAGATGTTAGTATTAAAAATTGTAAAGTGTGATACAATTTCAATAAAGCATAATTTAAGTATAACATTAATTAAGACATTATTACTAATCGGTTAGTACTATTAGTCATTTTTATACGATGATTTAAGGGAGAGTTAGTAGCAGGTGGGATATATCTTTTTTCCAAGATTGTATATTTTCCAAAATTTATATTTCTACTTTTAGACAGAAAATTTTCTTTTTGAAAGCATTTCAAGAACGAAAAATCATGAGTCAAGCAGAGATTAAGTAACACTTTCCAACCCTACCAAAATAATTTTGCAAATCTTTACCGTAAGGTAAGATGATATCTAACTAAACAATTTTGAAAACGCATAACATATTTAAAAATCCAATTTCAGGAATTACCAACAATATTCGAAAAAATATCCGAGCTCTTTTGCGCAGTCCTGTATATGATCTATAGATTTGTATATATACTAAATAGAATGCTAAATTTTAGTTCAGTTAGGAAACGCGTAGCAGAGTTTAAAATTTCCCTTCTGCAATTTCCGACAATCAACGGAAATGTACTGGAGAACTTTTGTGCTGCCTTGTATACAATCTATACACACAAAGTAATAGACGAGTTAAATTTGAAAACACGTTCAGCAACTGAAAAAGCATTCCCAACAATTATTATTAATAAGCAGTACTTTAAACGAATTCTTTCGTGGGTCCCTGTAAATGAACTACGAAAGCTATACACACAATATTCTATAGTAAAGCGTCTTGTAATCCACGTTAGTGATACATATCAATTTCAATATGTTTGAAATAGTGAAACATTAAAATAAACTGCAAACGATTTTTCTTCATAGGCCGTAATGTAACGTAATTCTTTTGAGTATCCCTGTAAAGGAACTATAAGTGCTATGAACAGAACATTCTACAATTAGTCTTTGTAGTGCACCTCAGTGATATATATCAATTTCAATATGTTTGAAATTGTGTAACATCATTAAAATAAACCACAAATAATTCCCCCCCCCATAAACCGAAATGTAACGGAAATCTTTTGAGTGTCCCTGTAAAAAAAACTAAGTGCTACAGAATTCATTTTCAATACCGAACATGCCACCGTAAGCCTCAATAACATATATCAATTGCATGGCTATCTGAGCATATTTACGCGAGTTACAGCGCGGACAGACAGACGGCAGACAAACCGAATTCATAAACACCTTTTCAACTATGTTGGAAAGTGTTAAAAAAGGGTCAAATATCTCCCCCTCTCTCCTCTTTGATATGATACATAAATATGCAATTTAGCATCTTTGTTACTCAAACTAAAATATAAACCCAGATGTCGAAATAGGGATACAAATGATGATACTAAGTGCACTGAGTATACATTATGCAATTGCGAAAAATTCCGCAAAATTCAGTCTTTACTTACTGTGAGAGGTAAGAAGGCTAGGCTCACGATAAAGTTGGCCATCCAGTTGACAGCTACAGCTATACTAGTAGCAATGGGACGTGGACCCTGACCAAATAACTCGGCCACCAAAAACCAGGGTATCGATCCTATAAGATAAAATTTTCGTTAATTAAACGCATTGAATCTAATTTAATTAAAAATTTTGCCATATTTAATAAAACATACCAGGTCCACTTGCAAACATGACTATGAATCCAATAACACAGAATATGCTTAAGTAGGACAACCAAGGTGCTCGTGGCTATAAAAAAATAAAACAAAATCAATATTTTTAACATCTGAAATATTAATTATCCTTCTTCATACTAGGTCATACAATTAATTGAAGGAAGAACAAAGAAAGAAACAAGTGGGTAAGTGTAATCGAAGATCGCACAAAGAATTTCGTTTAACATTCCTTGAAAAACACTTTATCCTTTAATTAATAAATCAAAATCATTAATTTATAATTATTAAATTCTTATCCTTTATTAATACACTTTATCAATAAGAATATAGATGGCAGCAGTTTAATAAATTAAAAGTGAGACGGCAGCACTAACGAGAATTAAAGAGGAAACTTAATATTTAAAAATAAGAACTGTTAAAAAAAAAAATCAAATTTAAATAAAATTCAAAAATTCAAAAACTTAGCGGATGTTTAAATATAAATTTAATTTTCAAAAAACAAAAAAATAATGTGTTTAAACGAAATTTAAAATGCTGAAATTTCTCAAGAATTTAGCAGATGTTCAAGCAAAATTTAAAATTTAAAATTTTTTCAAAATAAAACAATTTGTTTAATCGAAATTTAAAATTCCGAAATCTCAAACATTTAGCGAAAGTTTAAACAAAATTTAAAATTTCACACAAAAAAATTTTTGAATTAAAAATTATTTTTCAACAACTTTTAGCCTTAAAATAGCAAAAAAAAAAAAAAAAAAAAATAGATAAATAAGTAGAAATAAATAAGTAAATAAATAAATAAATATAAATAAATTACGAAATTTCTGGCAAATTGAATCTATTAGAATTAGATAATGAAATCTATTCCGCGAAAAAAATTTCAGACTCTTGGCTTCGAACCAGGAATTTTTTGAAGTAGCAGGTAAATGCGCTACCACTGAGCCACCTAGCCTATGCGAAAAAAAGACCATAATAGAGGTTATGTTTTAAAATCTAAATTGCAGAAATGGTCGGGTGTCATTAAATTATTTCATTCAATTAAAATAATATAAGACTTTTTTTTAATTTTATGATTTGTCGTGTGATCGGAGGATGGATTTATTAATGCAAGATCATCTGCAAAAAATCAAAAATAAGGAAATACACGATCATTAAAAAAAAAAAAAAAAAAAAATCGAAAATGAACTTGTTAATATAACTGATCAAAACTGTTTTACGATAATGCATTATGCGAATCCAGAATGTAAGAGTATTTTGCATCAATTCTTGATTGTATTTCCAACATTAGTCACAAGGAGAAAATGTCGATCAGTGGTTTTTATGTTGAAATAAAAATAAAATTTTATGTTTGATATGTAGAAAATTTGGTGGGGGTTTGATAAGAACGTTACATTAAAATGCACCATAGTAAGAAGTATAAAGAAAACTCACAAATACCTGGGCAAACTCAGGAATGAAAACTACTATATTTGAAACAGATACTTTATTTTAAAAAAAGTGCATTCACCAAGCCTATTAAAAGTCACACGATGACACTAAAGCTAATGTTAAGACTATGGAGAGCGTTCTTTTCAAATTTCTCGTTTGAATTTCAATATTTTTAAAGGATTGTTTTTACAAATGATGTCCGAATTTGATGTTTATATGGGCATCTTTTTACTATTTCAATTTTGGTTGCAGTTATTCTTATTATTTCGTTTGAGGACAGTTGATTTCGGAACCAGTTTAAAACTGAAGTATTTCATTTTAAAAACTGCAACCAAATTCGAAAAAATTAAAAGATACCGGATTAGACATCGATCTTACATCGTATGAAAAAAAAAATTAAATTCGAAAAGAAGCTATACCTATGGGTTTAACATTAGGTTGCGAGTGTCGCCGCGTGACTAGCGTAGGCTCCTATTAAAAGAAAAAAAGTTTTGTTTTATTAAATTTAATCGTTCGCAAGTCGAAATCTCTACGAAGTGGAAGAAATGATGCCCAGAGCAGTTAACGAAAGTTGAAAATACTATAAGCTTAAGTACCATTGCTAGAAATATTCATGATATAGCCGGAAATGGCAGAGGAATCAACTGAAATCTATGATTTCAATATTTGATGCCTATAATACATTGTAATTCATGAAAATGTAATTCCACTCAATTGTCAGTTTTTAGTTGCAGACATTATGTGATTTTAAATTTAAGTGAGGAGCTTCCATAAACTATTCGTAGTTCGATAGAATCATCTTGGCTAATACTTTTGATCGATATATGAAGGAGCAATTGCGAAATTAAAAGGAAAATGCAAAAATCAGGGTAATATATTTGTATAATTTTTATTGGGCTTTAAAATTTTAAATGCCAAATATATGTTGTAACCAGAGCTTGACAAATGCGTTCGTCAGGTCGCCTCTGGTGACCAAGTTTTTTTTTTTTTTGACGACCAAGTTATTTAATCTGCAAATTCTAAAACTGATAAAATCAGAATTATTTGACTGACTTCGCCAGGAAAATAGACAAACAATTGTTTCTCTGCTTCACTATTTCACAGACTCCTCACTATCGTGTCATTTGAAGCATGTCAATCCCCTAACATGCCGGTTAATTTAGCCTTTAAAGTAATTTTTTTCATAAATATATAATTTTGTAAAGTTTCATTAGAAAACTTAGTTTATATTATCATTCTGAATTATGTACTATTCTAAACTATGTAAATAATCATTCTAAACTATGCAACTAATCATTCTAAACTATGCTTATTATTCTTTCTCAAATAATTCATAAATTTCTATGTTTTTTGAAAATCAATCACGGTGAAAGGTGGGATTTTTTACTGGCGACTAGAATTTTTTAGTGGCTACCAGATTTTATCAAATTTGTAAAGCCCTGGTTGTAACACTTATATCTGAAATTATCAATTATATTCGTACGCAAGAGCAAAACATCGTCAATCTAGTAAATATATTTGAGATTACAGTAGGTTGTATAAGTAAATAAATCTACCTTCTTACACAGAAATTTGATGTGTTGTCACTCCTAAAGTTATAACTGTTCACTTCGAACTGTTACACCAGATTAATAAATAATAATAAAAGTCATCCACAAATTATGAAGGTGGATTATTAAAAGACAATGGCCAAAGTACTTTGAGTCTGCCGTTGGTATGTCAAATCACCTTAGTAAATTTAAACTTCAAGGAAAATTCCTTAATGTCATTTCATAACATTGAAGTTTTCAAGTAAAATACATTTCTTTGAAAAAACACGTTTCAAAAAGTAAATTTATTTCGTTTTAAATGTTGACATGCATTATTACAAAAATCATCGAAGTTGAAATTTTCAGAATACACTAATTAAATTTAAAAATATATATTAATTCTTTTAAAATGTATATATCTTTTTAAAAGATTTGATTTTTAAGAAATGTGAAAATCAATTTAATATGTTTACTTAATCTGTAATGACTGATGTTGAAATTGCCCTTTAGAATTTATTATTGCAGTTAATCGAAAATTCAATACAATTTTATATTGGAATGAAAATATATTAACAAAATATAATATATAAAGTTTAACATTTCTGTAATTATTTATCAATGCCGATTTCCCAAAATCTTGGACGCAAAATTAGGCATATTTTATTTGCGTTTGTTAGTGCACTTTTTTATGGCATCTTAGCTATTTTCAATTTTACAGTACAGTAAAAATACGAAAAGATAAAATTCAACAGACTAACAAGTACAAACAGTTTTTAAAACAAGAACTTTAATCCAACCAAATTTTATAGACTTTAAGAAAAGTATTGCATTTTTTTTCGAAATATAAAGTAAATTTTAACTATGAATGATTATAATAAGGACTTTTAAATTTGAATACATACAAATTTAATAAGGAGTGTAGCCACCTTTATTTCGGAGAAACTTAGCCACACAAGAATTCTGCATTCTACATACTTTAAACAATAACAGTGAGTGGGCTCAAAGTCACTTCGTTCCGATGGTACGTGAGTAATTCTCAAAACAGTGGCCATTTCGCTCCCTAGGCGTCTTGGACGTATTTTTAAAATTACAAAAAGAAAAAATCATTTAAACTATCAATCAGTTATACACAGGTCTTTACAAATTTCATAAAATCTGGGAGCCAGTAAAAAATTCTATTCGGGAATAAAAAATATTCACCCCCCCCCCCCCTCCTCTCTCTCTCTGCTGTCATTGACTTTCAAAAACAAAAAAGTTTATGAATTAATTTAGAAAAAAAAATAAGCATTGTTTAGAATTACTAGTTACATACTTTAGAATCGTACATAATTTTGAAAGATAATATCTAAGTGTTTTCTAATTAAACTTATCAAAATTACATATCTCAAAAAAAAAAAAAAAAAAAAAAAAAAGAAATACTGTAAATGCTGAATTATCAGACATGTTCGGAAGCCGAATGCTTCAAATGTCTGGAAAATTGAGTGCTACAAAATCTGATGAGGGGACCATGAATGAAATACTGAAACAGGATAACAATTTTTTGCCTATTTTCCTATTGAAGTTAATAAAATTCGAATAATTTGCCTATTTTAAAATTTTCTGTGGATGAACATATTAGAAAGGGAAGCGGATTGTCCCAGGGGAAACTTTAGGGGCGCCAGAAAATTGCTTCTTAAAAAAATTGTAACATAAAAACTAGGGTTGGCACGTTTTTGCCAAAGGTGGTAAAAACCATGGAAAAAACCGGTAAAAACCGTCCTGGCAAAAATACATTTTTGCCAAAGTGGCAAAAATAGGTATGTTTTATTTACAGCGATGTAATTATTATATTTTAATTTTTAATAATTTCAACTCTAATAATACGTAATTTAATTTTTTTATTTACCTTAGAATATTCAATGCATCATTAAAACAGTTAGTCTAAGTAGATGGTATTTTTTAGTAAAATACTTTAGTAATCAGTTTTACTTTCAAGTAAATAACTTACTGGCTTTGGTTTAAACCAGCCGTACTCAACCTTTTTTTCTCGCGGGCCGCAAACATATATTTCTGACGTTAGGCGGGCCGCAACACATTTGTATAATAATGTAAGAAAAATATAGATTTCTATAGCAAATGCGCGAACATTGTTGTTTTGAAATAGTGGTATAAAACCTTTTGCTGCCAATTTTTTCTGCAATAAATATTTAACCCCAATAAGCCTTATTAGCTATATGATAAGTATAAAGCGTAACAATAAAATAATGCAACAATTCCAAATTCTTAAAAAAAATCAAGGGATTTTTTCTAATAATCATTTTTTCCCCTCAATGCAAAAACTTTTTTTTGTAATGTAGAAATATATTACAAAATTGGAATATTGTTTGTTTAATGTTCAGGATTTAGAAATGTATGAAATATATTACAAAATTGGAATATTGTTTAATGTTTAGGATTTAGAAATGTATACACTACTGTAGCGCAAGTAAAACTAATGTAAAAAGAACTTTGACTAAGGAAACGACATTTAAGATAATTTAAGGTAATTTTAAATTAGTAATTATAAATAACAGGAAATTGTCTTCCCATGAAAATATATAAAAGAGCAATGAAAATATTAAAAACTTTTTATACACATCTCAATTTTATAAATAGTGATTAATTATTAAGTGTCTCGGGCCGCACATAAAAGGTCGCCGGGCCACATCCGGCCCGCGGGCCGCAGGTTGAGTATGGCTGGTTTAAACTCTCATAATTATTAAACAATCAATCCTTATGCTTCAGTTAATTTTGTAGCAAAGTCTGAGAGAGAAATAACACTTACCAATTTTGCTATGCTATGAGAACAACAGTTATTTGAAATTACAAAGTAAAAAAAAAAAAAAAAACACCTTTTGCAAGATAATTCATTCTTATTTCCTATGATCAAATCAAAATTCAAGTCTGTAGCATGTATAATGACAATGAGGAAAATGGTAAGAAAAATTACCTAAAAGATTAATTTGCCTATATTTGTTGTAACATTAAATAATCAATTAAAATCATTGTACCCTCCCCTCTCTTATACATATTAATTTCATCCAATCCATGTGCATTTTTTTTATAACCTCCCCTCAAAAAAAAAAAAAAAAAAAAAAAAAAAAAAGTTGTAGGAATTTTAAAAGTGTACTTGGTACTATTTGATTATCCCGTCCACCAAAAAACTATCGTCAAACTATAAGATTAAATGCCAATTATGGATCATTGTAAATGTCATTTTCACTTGACATTAAACACATTACATGTGTTTGTTACATCATCATGTGAATTTTATTTTATATTTTTATTAAGGTTTTACTAATTTGTTTTTTCTTTCGTTATTTAAAATGAAAATTATGTCAATAAATGATTACCTCATGATATTAAAAGAAAAAATATATAACAGATTAGTTTCAACTGGCGTCACAAATTTTTGTCCACAAAATATTTTTATTTTTCTATATTTACTTCAAGCCTATATCTAATGTTTACATACATTTTATAGTTTTTTTTTCTGCATTTTTTGACTAAATAAAGAGGATTGAATTTTTTACAATCTTCCGTTATCATTGATATTTATTATGTTCCTTAATAAATTTGATTATTACACTTAAAATATTTACAACTAATTGACAAATTCAATATCTTAAAAATATCTGTTTGCTTATACTTTACGTGTTTAAATGCAGAATTATTAAATTAAACTGTTCTTAGTATTATTTTGACAGAAATAATCTGGTTAAATCAAATTTTATATTTGCTATGTCGTTACGACATGAGTGAACTTTATCATTAAAGTAACCCTATTATTTAGATTTTTTTTTAAAGTGAAATTCATTCATTTTCCTAACTTAAAATTATAGAATGGCAATATTTTTTCATTTGTATAATTTGGTGAATAGTTTGGCGAAATTGGTCGACGGGATAATCAAGTACTAGTACCATTTACTTCTATACAGTATTTGTAAAAGTTATACCTAAAGGTTCAAATAAAGATACAATGAAGATTGATTTAGCAAATGTTTATGTAATAATATTGTTTTTTATTATAGATTTTTTAAATGTAGAAACTGTTGATTTAAATTTTTTTTTTAATATATATTCATTTTAAAGGTAACATTACTACATTAATTTGAGAAAAGTAAAAAGTTTTTACCTGTCACCATCACATAAATTTATCTACAAAATTGATTATGATTGATATTTTTTTTATTCATATTACCAATGAAAATTATTTTAATTAATCAAATTAACATTAGGGAAATATGTAATTAATATTCTGATTTAAGTCTCAATTATAATATATACAAAATTATATTATTTTATTATATTTATTAAATCCAGCCCTTTTTTGCCAGTTTTTGCCAATTTTTGCCGGTTTTTACCAGGTTTTTTCCAGTTTTTGCCACTGTCCTGGCAAAAATACCATTTTGCCGGCAAATTGCCCAACCCTAAAAAAACTATAGAAGCCACAAAGGAAGGCATGGCTGCCAACTTTCCGATTATTTTACAGTCAAATAAACATATGAACCAGAAAAATTATTTCACGAAATGTTTGTTCCATGTGGTAATTAACTTATTGTATTCAATAAAATTTGTAATTTAATTTGAATTAAAAACCCGGAACATTAGCATCTATAAACAGGGCGCAATATTTTTTAATGCTCCGGGCACTCAACCCCCCCCCCCCCTCAACTGCCAAAAGGCGTTGACTGAACTTCAAGAAATCAAAGTATAACAGACTCGTATAAGTAAGATCTCACAATATTCAGATATCAACATTAAAATATTTGAATGCTACTTTACTGTAATAAAAAAAAAAGGACAAATCATGCGTCAAGCATAGATTACGAAACACTCTCCAGCCCATTTAGAATACCGTAACAAAACTTCAGTTTAATAAGGTGAAAGATTAAGTTTGGAAAACGCATAACACATTTGAAAAACCAATTTGACTAATTATTTCTATAGTTGGAAAAATATCCAAATTCTTTCGTGCAGACCTGTATGTGATCTATAGATTTGTATAAATACATAGTATGCAAAAATTTAGTTCAGTTAAGAAACGCATCATACAGTTAAAAATTCACCTTGAGAAATTTCCGTCAATAAGCGGAAATGTACTCTAACACTCTTGTGCAGTCCTGTCTATGATCTATAGAATTTATACACACCACATACTATGCAAAAATTTAATTAAATTTCAAAACGCTAACCAAAGTTGAAAACGCACTTCCAGCAATTATCGCTCATAGAAACCGAATTTTGTTTGTGTCCCCCTATAAATAAACGATAAATGCAGTGCACACCATACTTTACTGTAAGAAACGTATAGTGCACCTTAGTAATTCATATAAATTGCATTATAATTGAAATAGTGTATCATTAAAATATACTGCAAACGATTTTCCCCCATAGACCATTATTATGTAAAGGAATTCTTTTATGTGACCCTGTAAATGAATAATAAATGTGTTGCACCCCATATTCCACAGAAAGCATCTTTTAGTGCACCTCAGAAATGAATAACAATTTCATTGTGTTTGAAATGGTATAACATCATAAAAATGCACTTTTTCCCATTGACCGGAATGCTTTTGACTGTCCCTGTAAACGAACTAAAATACTACATACTTCATTTTCAATAAGGATTGTGCTGTAGTAAACGTGAATAACAAATATTACAGGGCAATCACAGTATATTTACGAGAGTTAAAGGACGGGCAAACAACACTTCAATAACAAAAGTCAAACACTTGTATGTTGGAAAGTGTTAAAAAAGAAGAGATCATACAAAATATACCCTTGTTGCTTTACTTACTGTAAGTGCTAGGCAAATTGTGAGCAGTAGAGTGATAACCATCATTCCACCCAATCCGACAAGATGCAAAGTCTTTCGTCCAGCTTTTTCCACCAACACCATGGAGACTATGGTCATTAAAACATTGATTGTACCCATTCCAAGGGTGGCATAGACAGCAGCTTCTTTCTCTAGGCCAGCGTTTTGGAAAATTCCGGTAGAATAAAATATGACCTGGAAAAGACAGTCACATTTGTTGTTAAATTTTTCAGTATAATTTGACTTTAAAAATAAGTGATTTACATTGTAACACGTTATTATAAATGAGAGACATGTGGTTCGAGTCTGCTTATTATGTTTCTTTTTCTTCACGCAATTTCTGAATGTGGGTAATTAAAAATTATCGAAATGTCATTCAAATTCTGCTGATACGATTCTATCAAATTTTAGGCAAAAATTTAATACTTGTTGTCAAAGGTTATATTATAATAAAAGAATCTTTTATAAACCAGTCTTACGAAATTCTAATTTTGAATGATCCTGGTTGAAAAGGATGTAGCTCACTTCAAAAGTTTAATAAAAAGTATACCGGTACAAGCTAAACATTGCGTGGTTATTTCCGCATCAATGAAAGAACAGATTGAGGGTTTGAAAATTGCAATTTTCCGCCATTTAGTGTCTCTCCTAATCTCTTTCAGTGCTTTTCTGTCTGCGATCTTATAAAAACCCCTGTTCAGCGGTGCACACAAGTACTGTAGATAGTCTAAAAGGTATATTTGCATTATGGCGTTACATCATAAGATCCAACCAATCAGCGTGTTTCATTGGTTATTAAGCGTCGTTGATTGGTTGGGTATTATGATTTAATGCCAGCGACTAACTAGAACGATAACGTCATAAGGTAAATGCACCTTAAGACAATGGTTTCCAATTCGGGGTGAACACCACACAGAGCACAGTATTGTATAACACAATTATTCAAATTGGTAAAGAAATCATATGAGATTTAATATTAAAAGTGAAAGAAACTAAATCAGATTAAACAAAGGAAACTTTAATTATTTTTTACTTAGAACTCAAAAAGTGATTACAAATAACAAATTTTGCTGTATTAAGTTATTTTGGATCAGACCAAACTGGGAAAATAATATTTCTACTGATGAAGAGCGTGCACAACAATTAATGTGTATTATGTAATTTACAAATTTCAAAATCAGTATTTAAAATTTTCATTATCACACACTAAATTTCAAGTTATGATGTACAAGATACATTTTAATAAAAATAAGATTTAGGAAATATGCTTCTGTTTGAAATGGCATTACATAAGGCAAAAAAGGGTTCGACATATATTTAATCATAATTAAAATAATTACTATGTATATATATATAATATTCAATTAACTGTACAATTTTAGCAATTTATGTAAGTTAAAGTTATTTAATGGAGTTTTGAGCACTTTTGAGAAGTTAAAAAAATTTTTTGACCGCTGTCCTGGCTAAAATTAGTTTTGACAAGTCAAAATTTCAACCTTGACAGGAGCAATTTGATTTTTAAAGGGTAATTTCCAATTAAATTACCCACTCTCCGTCAGTTTTTATGCTTTTTTTTTTTTTTTTTTTTTTTTTTTTGTAAAAGTAAAGTCATTTTGTAGAGAAAATTATACACACAATTTACCAAAAGAAAAGGAAAAAATAAGTTTTTATTAAAAAAGTATCCATTTAAAGTCCAAAATACAACAAAAACCAGAAAATAAGGATAAATAAGAGAGTGACGTTTTGACTATATAAAGTTTTTCTGCTTAATTTTTTTTTCTGAGCTTTTTAGTTATTTTAGACAAATTTTACTACTATTTATCGAATTGAGCTTTGTAATTCAATTCGCCACATAAAGAAACTTTCATGGATGAAACTACTTAAGGATCCACTAAAAACTGACAGTCTTTAACATATTTAGCCTAAAAAATATAAAATACAAATGAATAAAAACGTAAATAGAGTATTAAAAAAAAAAAAAAAATCTGAATTGACTTCACTCGACTTTTCGAATATGTTATAGAATACCATAGATTCAAATAAATTTCTGACTAATGGAATCAGCTGAAAACCCCCGTTTTGAAAATGGAGACGTTAATCTCGGAGCCCCTAATGAGTGTTTACATCACCGTAATATTATACACAATATAACAATATAACACTTATGCTCTCTGTCATATTTCCTTGGTGATTTTCCCCTGTAGAATTTGTTTCCAAATAGTTTGAAAATGTTTTAAATACCTAATCCATCGATCTGCCGATTCGTACTAAAATCATGTAGCACTTGGGACAGTGATTTATAACATATCTCCAAATGGGAGCTCAAACGGAAATACCATTTGGAAGCTATCATATTGACTCATACATAGATCATGATTACAATGTGTTTCAGAATTTTCATTTTACACTATGTGTTCGGAAAGTAAAAAAATATTGGGAACGTGGTACAAGAAATACCTTCTATTTTTTCAAACAAAAATCCCGATTTAAGACATTTACAGTTAAATTGTCATTTTTCTTCTCCATCATTTAAAACATATTCTATCATGGTATAAAAATCAGAAAGAAAATGTCCGGAATTTTTTTTATCACTTTTAACTCAAATAATTTATTATTTTAAAATGTGTCATGTGTCGTCATTTAGTAAAGAAACCGTACATGTTTCATTGTAACTCAAAGGACTGGTTTAAATTATGGTTATTGGATAATTTGAAGCGTTTTAATTTAATTTCTATACGCATGCGGAATTGTGTGCATAAGGTATAATGAATTTAATAAAATTTTGAATTCCAGTTAGTGATGAGTGATGAAAAATATTGTTTGTATTTCGATACATATAAAACATTACTTGACTTTTCTTTTATCTAAACAGCTATTATATACGTAAACAAACATTAAATTTTTGAAAGACAAATTTGACTTTAATTTGACAGCTCAAGAATGATTTTCGTATTTCATTTTTTCTCGTAGCATATTATTCCTCTATTATTCTCCAAAGTATTTTAGTTAACTCGAAGAATATAACTATCATTCACCAGTATTTCTGTCCTTATAATCAAGTTGTTTACAGGGGTAAAAAATACAAACACATAATCACTATTTTCATATCACGCATTTAAAAATCAGCCAAGTGGAAATTGCCCATTGGATCATTAAAGAATCAAACTTACAGCATTGATACCAGACAACTGTTGAGACAGCATGATCACTACAGAAATAATAAGCGGTCTCCGAAGAACTGGATTAGTCCACATATCTTTCAGATTAACCTAAAAAATAACATGTAAAAATATTACTCTAGCCATATATCTTAAAAAATGGAATGTTCATAAATTGCAACCCATATAAACCTGATATTCAAATCTGAGTTCGGTATGTTTTTCAAAATTTCTCACTTGGGATTGCATATGAAAATACTTTTCTAAACCTTACGATGATGTCTGTATGCTACTTGCATTGTTAGCTTTTTCACACAGCTTTTACTGCTACATTGTCATAAGATAGATTATCTGAGTTTGAATAGTATTTTACACCTGCGCTTCAAGCAGCAAAATATTCCAAAGTAAAAGACAATATTAACAAACAAATAAGTACATTTTATACATAGGATTTATTTTTAAAACAAAGTCTTCTATTTTCATCATATTTAATATTGAACCTAAGCTTTTTTCTTTTCTTTTTAGGTGTATGTTAAGCAGCTAAAAAAACAAGATAAAAATAGTCAAAATGTAAAACCTTTTTTATAATTAATAACAGTAAATAAATTTTTAAAGTACTTTAATTAAAAATTTTACGTACAATTCTGAGTACCTATCTTCTACCTTATCTTTTACCATTAAATATAAATATACAGGATTTAAATTTTTGTTGATGGCAAGCAGGTTATGCATCAAAATCAAAAACACTAAGTCATCGTCTTTCGTATTTAAAAAATTCTAAAACTAGTGCCAAATTTCAACCTTATTTTTAAACAATGATTTTTTTAAAGAATGAATAAAGTCGTTTTCTTTAGTTGTAGGTGGTACGCTGAATAATGGAATAATTACAAACTTCTCATTTTCAAGATGTCTATAAAATTAAACACTTACTTTGGGAACTAATTTCATTTCTTCAAATTCTGCTTTCATATCTTCCATTTCATAATGGACATCGTCTGTCCCCCGGAACCATCTTAGAGCTGAGAAAAGATATAAAATATAATGAAACAAAACTAATCGAACATTATATAAATAATTTTAATCTAAACGAGAATACCATGTCGGGCATAGGACAGAAATGCCAAATACCTCGTGACCATCAGAGGCCCACTGCAATATTCTAATTTTACTTTTAATAATACTAGCCAAACAAACCGTCAAAGATCACTGATTACAGTAGTCTTTTTTATTTTGATTTTCAGTGATTTAAGCGCGTAGTCAGAGTACATGTATGTTACATATGTTTTATTTATATTATTTTGTTATTTTATTTATTTATTGATGAAGTTTTAATTCCGTTATAGAATATTAACCGGAAATAAATTCTGAACTATTTATGATGTTTTAAGTGGAAACGGGTTGACCTTTCCGTAAGAGCGCTTTTCCATTTACCGACACAACACTGATAAATCGTGCACGTTTGTCGCTATCAGACATCGATTGCAAGCAAAATGCATTCATAAACGACAAAATCGTCATCGAATCGGTAGGTGGAAAAGCGCAGTGTATATGAATGCATTTTTTTGTGCATCGATGTCCGATAACGACAATCGTGTAAAATTTATCGGTGTCGTGTCTGCAAATGAAAAAGAGCTCTAACCGAGCTCCACGCGCTAGAGTTAGATTACTTTTTTTCTAATCATGCTTGAAATTTTTTAAAACAATAAAAGAATCGGTAAGGTCGGAAGATTCGGAGATAAAAGAATCGGAGATTCTACATCTTTGGCTTAAAACTCAATGTGATTTTTACGATTTTTTTTTCGCTTATAAAAAAAAGAGATACCACCTTTAGACTTTTTGCATTATATTATTTGACACTTATACATTTTCACTTATACATTTAAAATTTTGTGCTGAAAAAAAAAAAAAATAATACACTTTGCGCGCCGGGAAGTACTTACAGGTGCACCCCGTGAACTTCCTATCGGGCGATCGTTTTTCTCCTGTCAAAAGCACTTGAAAACATTTGGTTGCCAAATTATAAAAAGGCATTCAATTTCTCTGGAGCTTATACCAACTTTTAGTTTTAAAGTTGATTTTTGACAAAATGATGGTCACTTGAACAAAAAAATTTATTTTTCCGTTCTTTTTTTAAGCTTTTACGAGCTCGAAAAAATAATCAATGAAAACTATACTTTTCGGTGGTATAAAAGCCCCAGCAAAAACGATTAACTTTCATTTAGATATAAAATGAAGAAAATCAGTTCACTATTTTTCGAGAAAAATGGTTTTGAGAAAAACGTTTAAAATTTTACTATAACCTTATGTTCAACGAGCAGAGTTAAGTTTAAAAAAAGAATAAGGAATTGAGGTATCGCAGAAACGCTTTAGATTTAGGACAACGATCCACACACTTAAAAGATGCAAAAAATAAAGAAAATCGAAAATTTTGACAAAAAGTAAAAACCTCTTCTTAAGATACGGTTTAAAACTTAAAATTCTGCGATGATTGGAATTTAAAAATAAATGCACAGTTACAGCGAAATTTATTGATAAGATTTTGCCACCGCCAATCTGACGTCAGCTTTACTCACGGACACGTTTTAATTTCAATAAAATGTAATCTATTATAAAGTTAGAATATTGCAAAAGAAATATGGCGAACAGATTCCAAATATTTTTCTGATTTGTAGAGAACCAGTACATTAAGAATATTGTTTAGTTAAGCTCAATGCAAGGAGCGAATTTCTCACTGTTAGTTTACAACTATACGGGCTAGATTTAAAAGAGGGTAATAGCAGTAAAAATTCTGGAGCCTGCAGGGTTTTACTTATTTTTGCAAATTATTCTTTTAACAATACGAATTTTGCATAAAAGATATCGGAAACCTTTGAGGTTATAAAGGGAATCACAATACATTTTTAATGTAAAAAACTTTACATTTAGTAGTATTCCAGCAATTTAAAAACTCACTAATGAAAGAACAATGATTTATTTCCTTATCTACTTATTTATTTTTAATAATTTAGATAACCTATGTTTTTTAATGAAAAATTACATAATAATAAGGTATTACGGTGTAATAATTTCAGACTTATTTTTATTTCAAAATAAAGGCATATGGTACCGCATCAGACGGCCCTGTTTTACGCGATTCGCGTTAAATAATTCTATTTATTGTCAAAAGATATGGCAATAATTAGACAACGAAATCTAACAAAACGTTTTTCTGATGATTCTATAGAGGAATTTTCATCTATATAACGCATATTCCGATGTATAAAGCGCATCTCAAATTTGAAACTACATTTTTCTATTTTTCGGTATATTCGCCAAATTACGTACACCACATTTTTTATAAAATAAAAAAACGTTCTCGAAATATGTAACATGAAGAATATAATAACTAGTAAGTATAAAAGAAAACAATTAGCAAATACTAAGCGAAACATATAATACTGTTAAATTCATCTGATCTACCGGAATCTCCTCAAAGAGTTGGGAATTCTCATCTTTTACATTTTTATACTGTGCGTATAATGCACATCTATAAATTTTGATGAATTTTCTAGTATCGAAAGCGCACGTTATACCCGGAATATACGCTATTTACTACTATGTTAACTATTTTCACTAATTTTCTGAAGCAAATCGCGCAATCAACTTAACTCCCCTTAATAAGTATACCACAATTCTATCTAATCCATTCAACAAAATTTTGCGAATGCTGAAATCCTTATATATTTACCTTTTTGTGCAGCAACATCCTTTCCTTTCTTGATCAGAATGTGTTTAGGAGACTCTGGGCATATTGGTAATGTAACAAGCATGAAGACGGCTGGAACAATTATTAGTCCTGCGGGGAGAAATTGTCAAACATATTAATGATAAAAAACAGAAATTAGAACAGACTTTAAAATTGTTCCTTAATTCCTATTACAGAGTGTAATAAATAAGAATTATAAACTGCCAGTGAATATTGAATCGAACGCATAGAAAGTTGTTAGTACTTTTCACGACACATAGCATCGTCTTTGGTGGATATTAGCATATGTACAAGGACATATTTTCCTTTAAGCACAAAACATTTTATGGTCATAATTTTCTTTTGAGATGCAAAAAACCTTTTTAAACTCATTACCTTTGAGCGGGATTGATAGATCAAAGTCTGAATGCGAATATTTTTTTTTTTTTTTTTTTTAAGAAATATTAATCCCATCCCCTTCCCCAAAAGCTCGATTGACATCTTGGGCGCCTCTATAAGTCAAGACCCCGGATGCATTACACTTTCCATATCACTCTTATAGTCGGGCTTGCACAAGTATTTAGAATCTACTGGTTAATCTTGCGCTACAAATTTCAAATCTAGTAAACACAATGTTTAACAAGATTTGTTAATTTTAATATCATTCATTCATTCTTTTGCGTCTACTGTGATTGGGGTCATTCCGTGGTAACTTACGTTACATTTAGAATAATTGATTTTAGTAATATAACACTAAAAAATATTAAAAATGTAATGTTCATATGATTTGTTAATTAAACCTAACAAAGCTAAATTTGGATAAAAATTACTTAAATTTAGTACTATTTCTTGAACGCTAAAAATTATATTTACTATGGTAACTTACGTTTTTGACAAAAAAAAAAAAAAAAAAAAAACGTAAGTTACCATAATAAATATAATGGCCAGTGTTCAAAAAATAGTACTAAAGGTAGGTAATTTTCATCCAAATTTCGCTTTGGATAAGTTTAATTCACAAATCATATCAACATTACATTTTCAACATTTTTTGGTGTTATATTATGAAAATTACTAAAGAAAATTATTCTAAATGTAAGTTACCATGGAATGACCCATTGGCATAATAATTTAACCATGTTAGTGTAGCAGATTGATTGAAAATACTTAATCGCGTTCTTAAAGGGGTTTATTGACCAAAAAGTTTTGTTTAGAGGACAGTACATGTGTTTTATATGGTCGCGTGCAGTGTTCAGTACCACTGAAGAGTTGACTGCCAAAGGTGAAAATCTGAATGTTCTACAGAGTGCACAAAGAGGTTTTAAATGCATGACAGTCAATATAACTTTTTGTCGAGAATAACTAAGGTACTGATTACAATACTAAATTGATCAGCTAAACATTTCGCCCATAATTCACCTATTTTTTTTCCATGAAGTGTATTTTTTTTTTAAAGCAGATTTAATCACCATAGAATTATGCGCCCCCCCCCTCTCTATTAAGTCTTCTATTTTAAGCAACCACAAAGAGCTGCAACCTTCTTGTTTTGTTTCCCTATAAATCAAATAAACCTAGAAAATTTATTTAATAAAACGTGTCTCGTTTCTAAGTAGTATTTATTTAGCTTCATTTATTAAGTAAAATTTCTGATTCAAAATATGTCAAGTATGGAAAAAGAAAGGCAAGACTGGCAGTCAGTATTAAACTCATACATTTTTCTCCAGGGCGGATTTCTGAAGATTTGGGAGGGGCGGGTAATTTCACCACTAGACTGTAACATACTTACCCAGACTATACCATATCTTCCGGGGAGGACATTTTGATGCTCTGGATGGGAATTTCTCCTCCCCCCCCTCCCACACGCACACCATGGTCCTCTAATAGAATGTTTGATAAATAGTCAGCCAGTGCCTCATGTCCTTTTGCGGACGACATAGAGCAATTTTTTTTTCTATATTGATAACTCAATAAAGCTTTTATAAATATCAATTAAAGTAGTGTTTTTAAAACGCGGTTTAAAAATTAAATCTCAACGAATCAAGGACATCCGACTCATTCAAAAATAAAATTCATATTTTTATACGAAATTCAAAACATTCTTACCGAATAATATAGGCCATCCCTCCTCAGTACCTAAAATTTCGGGCAGACCTAGAATCTGGGAGACTAATATTGAGAAGGCAATGATTAGCTGGTATATTGTGCCAACTGCACCTCTTAAATGGATAGGCGATATTTCTGTTAAATACATAGGAGCAAGACCTGCGTTTAAACCTAAAGAAAACAAAACACGAATGAGTAAAGATTTATATTTATTGTCTGAATTAAATTAAAGAAAAAAAATACAGAGGTGACTATACAAATTAAAAAGAAACCTTTTAAATAAATATATGTATCTATTCTAAATGAAACGACTTTATGAAACGACTGATTAAACGAATAAACCGAATGATTAAACGGTAATAAAAATTTAGTATATTGTTACAGTTACCAACAGAATGTTTTTACTCGAAGAGGGTGTGAATAGAATTTACAGCTATCTTACAGGATCGCATAGAAGAATACGAATATATGAAACGATTATATGTTAAATGCCGGATTTCTAGAACGCTAACGCAATTTTAGTATGTTGTTACAGTCACATACAGCATGTTTGTCCTTGAAGAAGCTGTGTATAGCATTTAGTTATTTTACAGGGTCGCACAAAATACGAATATATGAAACGATTATATGTTAAATGCGCGATTTGTTGAACTCTGACAGTAATGTATTTGTAGTATGCTGTTATAGTCAAGACGGGCAGTCGATAGCACACATTACAGAAGATAATCAGCAGCAAGAGAGGTAACAGACAGATAGGCAGCAGGGGTAGCTGTCAGACAGCAGACAGACGAAAGAGTAGACAGATTACAGACAGACAGAAGACAGATTACAAACAGACAGAAGACAGATTACAAACAGACAGAAGACAGATTACAAACAGACAGAAGACAGATTACAAACAGACAGAAGACAGATTACAAACAGACAGAAGACAGATTACAAACAGACAGAAGACAGATTACAAACAGACAGAAGACAGATTACAAACAGACAGAAGACAGATTACAAACAGACAGAAGACAGATTACAAACAGACAGAAGACAGACGACAGCATGCAAATAGCTAACAAAGTGTAGGCAGCGAATATCAGAGAGACATACAGCAGATAGATAGCATACAGACAACTGGCAGAGTGTATACAGACAGCAGACAGACATACAGTAGACCGACAGCATACAGACAGCCGACAGAGTGTAGACAGATAAACATGATACATACAGCAGAAAGACTGACAGTCAGAAAGATAGACATACAGCAGACATTTAGCAAGAAGACGGGACAAAGACAGCAGACAGACAGAGAGCAAACTGACAACAGGCAGACAGACACAGAGAGAGACAGTTAGCAGGCAGACAGGAAACCGACAGTAGGGAGACCTGGCAGACAGACAGCCGACAAAGTGTAGAGATGCAGCAGATATCAGGTCAAAAAATAATAAAATGTAGCTAATTACAATAAAAAAAGAAAAATTAAATACATTCAGTGGTTGCCGAGAAAATATGAAATAAATATATTGACTGTTTTTCACTGATTTCGTAAATGTACTTGCCCTCAGAAAGGTAAAAAAAAATATATATATATATATTTCCCCAACGATATCAATTAAATTCATGAAAAATATCATGGCATGAATTATTTATTATAAATGTTACACAAAAAATTTACATTATGTATTTTTAATAGCATTTATATTGAACGAGTGTTAAGAAAAAATCTTAAGGGGGGTTTACATTGATCAGGCTATTTTATAATCCTGTTTCTCGATTAATAATTGATTTAGAGAAAACAGGATACCATCTTTCTCCCATTTCTGAAATTATTTTAATTTTGTTGTGTTATAAACCAAATGCGTCAGCATTATTATTCACATACCTGAATTGAGCCCAATAACGAATCTTCCAGCGATAAGCATTTCATACGACCGAGTCATTTTGGAGAAACCAAGCAAGGCAGCAGCGACGAAGACAAAGATGCTGTTGATAATGAGTCCACCTCGGCTACCAAATCGCTCGGCCAAGTAAGCTGTTCCTAAAGCTCCCAGCATGCCGCCCAAGCAGAATATAGAAACCATGATGGAAAAAATGATAGTGACCATGTTACTTGTGGGATATTCATCGTGCTTCTGGAAGTAAGTCTCATTTATGAAGTCTTCCACCAGCTAAAAGAAGAACAAGAAGAAAATCTAACATTATCATTATGAATCAAATTACCAACATTCACCTGAACCACATATGAGACTCATAATTTAAATGATAAAAATAGGTGGCTTAATTATCGGCTTTCAACTAAATTTTATGTTGAGCGAGTGGTATTTTTAAAGGCTGTTATTGAATCCAAACTCCCTGCTTTTTGACACATTTTAATTCATTTTTGTTAAACCCTCAAAATTAGCCTGTTCTCTTATTCAGAGATACTGTTATCGAACACTGTTTGCTATTTTCTGGTAAAGGCAGAAGATCTTTCATAAAATGCTGCCGGCGTTTTGAACGGAATTTCCAAACGCGACATAACTGAAAAGTAAAAAAAAAAAAATACTGTCCTGAGATAACAATTGCTTATAACACAAGATGTAATTCATTAATTAAAAAATGAAAAAAAAATGTTCGATTATAAATCACTTCAATAATCATGCCTGCAAGTTTCATGTTTTTATGGTTAAAATCGTGTCAGAAAGTTTCGCGTTGTTGAACGGGGATTTTATTTTATTTTATTTTTTTGAGAACCGGTTTAACCGCTCAGTTCCCAGTGCGCCATCCAATATGAGTACTTTTATTGCTCCTTAAGGGGCCGCTTCACTGAAACTCCCCGATCGCTAATTCCCATGTTAACCTATGGGAAAATTTCGAAGCTCGATAACTCATTATCTAATGTGATTATTAAAATACGGTTTTCACCATCAGAAAGTAGACGCCAGATGCCGACGCTGTGCGTTTTTAAAAATTGTCTCTTTAAATTTTAACTATTTAAAAATTCCCTATAAACTTTGAAATTTACACTTGATGAATTTTTATCATCTTCTTAGAGATACTTAAAATTAACGGAGACAATTTTTAAAAACGCACAACGCTGGCACCTGACGTCTACTTTCTGATGGTGAAAACCGTATTTTAATAATTATATTAGGTAATGAGTTATCGCGCTTCGGAGTTTTCCCATAGGTTAACATGGAATTTCGCGATCGGGGAGTTTCAGTGAAGCGGCCCCTTAATTCTTGAAAGAAAAAGTTCCATAGGCAAGTTCAGGGTTCTAGTGTGTTCTTGGGGAACTAATGAAGTTGTTGATATCTAATCCACATTTGTTGTTATAAGAGGAGGCTTTTTATTACTTCGCGAACTTCATAGCGCGTTTTTGACCCGCGACACTTCAACGTTGTCCCAAGTTTTGTGTTTACAATAACTTGTAAGATGCCAGACATTTTATCGTTAGTGTAATGTAGTTTCAGAAGCTTCACATATGGAAATTTTCAAAGAATTATTGCTAGCCCAATATATACTGCAATGCGTGATACAATAATAATCAAATTAACAGCAAAAAGAGCATTAAAATTTAAGTATTTGTCTTATTTAGAGGCTAAATAAATAAAATTGAAAAGTCCTTCCGGCCTATACCGGGAGAAAAAAGTAGCTTTCTTATTTCGCAGTTTTTAAGAATTCAGCTCCAACACACAAAGGTAAAATGCATGGAACACGACTGAAGAAGATTCCCAAGTTTCGTAGATATTGAATTTGATTGGGAATTTCAAAAAATCGTCAAGTTGGCCACATTTATGGTACCTTATTTTGGTTGCCAAATTTGTCAATATTTCGTCAATTATAGCCAATATTGGTGAGAATTTAACACTTGCGAGTATGACTATGTAGTTTTAAGCTTATGAGAGTTGGACCAATGATTACAACAATGAAAGAAAATTTGCGAGAAACTAAGTTCAATAAAATTCAAATTAAACCCATTTATGGAGGAATTCCTAATTTATGTGTTGTCTTATTTCAAAATACCAGCCAACCTACAATTTCAAACTGCTATAATCTCAGCCCTTTTTTAAGACAGAGGCGAAACAAAAAATGCTCCGGAATTCTTGTATCGAAGCCGAACATTTAACTGAAAAATCTTTTAGGTTTTCTAATTTTATTTTTACATATTTTCGAATTTGAAATATTGAAGTGGCCGCCATTTTGAAACAAAATGGTGGATGAAGTTGGCCAACGAACTCTGTGTAGATCTTGGTAAGTTCGGCACACGTTCTCAATCACATCAAATCGGTTTATAAATACGAGAGCTATCGCATGACAAAAATCAGATTACATATATTTTTTTTCACTTTATCCGATTTGAATTACCTTTTTCTTTTCTTGGTCACATTTTTTTCTTCTTTTTCAGGGCAAACACTTACGGGAACTTTTTGGATTTTTATCTTTTTTTGTACATTTAAAAAAATTTTAAATCCTTAAGTGGCCGCCATTTTGAAACAAGAAGGCCGATGAAGCTAACCAACGAACTGTATAGAGATCTTGGTAAATCCTCTACACATGCTTGTCCGCATCTAAATCTGTTCAAAAATACGTGTGCTATCGCATGACAAATCAGATTTTATAAATCAATATTTGAACGGAGAGTGGTTCTGGTGTCTGCGGGTCATGATCAGTTAATATATACCGAAAGTTTCAAGGATTGGATGGCTTCAATAGGTAGCTTCTTACTTTTTGTAATGGAAGCTACGTAAAACTAGTTGGATGTGCCGATCCCAAAACTTTCTTCTGTCGCATACATGTTAATACTTCAAAATTCGTTATCACAGCGCTAATAAAATCGATATTTTTCGTCATTATGTTGTGCATTAGCTGCTTGTGAATCGCCGGGTTACCTGGATTGAGAAGCACCCTTCGCTGTACAAGCAGCTGATGTACCACACAACTACGAAAAATCGAGAAAATCTCACAAAAATCGCTATTACAGTCCACAGCGCTCCCTTCCAGCGGAATATCCCCAAATTCAACTATGATCTAATCTTAGCCAAAAACATATAGATGAAATTTAGTTCAATTCTATGCATAACTTCATATACTTTTGGATGATACAATGAAAATGGAACAAAAATTACTATCACAGCGCCAACCTTACGGCAGAATATCCCCAAATTCAACTGGGACCGGCTGACCACAGACAAAAACATATGTTCAATTCTATGCATAACTTCATGCACTTTTTGACGATACAAAGAGGACAGACACACACAAAAATTGTAAAAACATGTTTCCGGTATCTCTGACCCCTAAAACGTGTAAAATCCGTCAAAAACCGGAAATCGAAAGAAATTTATTACAATACTTTCTTCTATTATAGGTAGAAGAAAGTAAAATAATTGATGCAATAGATCCTATGTGGGAACTGAAGGGTTAAACATTCAAGTTTCATATGTGGCAGAATTTTAAATGCTGTTTTGAATATCATTTTAATTATGTAAATTTAATAAAATGATTGATGAAAGAAAATTCATCAGCTAGAAGGTTAAATAAATACTGATCATTGAAATAATTATATCATTAATCACTTAAGGTCAAACCAAAAAAAACAACATTTGCAAATTAGTTTCTCACATTCCCCTCAAGGTTGCAGAAAAGGTTTATAATTTTTTCCTTCAAAAGTGAGTAGATTTTACTACGCCTGTTTGACTTGCTTATATTGACAAGATTTGTAGCAAAAAAAGCCAGCTTTATTAACGCTTTATCTTTTTAAAACACTTTTCAACATAGTTGAACAATATTTAAGAATTCTGTTTGTCTGATCGCTGTTCGTGTATTAAATCTCGTAAATATACTCGGATACCATGTAATTTTTATATGTTATTGAGATTTAGTTTGGAATGTTTGGTATTGAAATCGAAATGTGTAGAATTTACAGTTCGCTTACTGCGGCACACAAAAGGTTTCTGTTACATTATGGTTCATGAGAGAAAATAGTTTGCGGTGCATCTTGATTTTATTGATATTCAGGTATTTCAAACATAACGAGATTGATATGCATAACTGAAACGGACTATAGCATGCTTGCTCAGGAGTATAGAATAAGTAACATTTATAGTTCCTTTACAGTAAACGCACAAAAGAATTCCATTACATTAAGATCTGTGCGGAAAAATAGTTTGATGCATGTACTAAATTTGCATATGTTACGGCATAGTATAGGTTCAGGTTAGTATATCGTGAAGCTTTTTTGCAAACATATCAGGCACAATATAAGTTAAATCAAGTAGTTGAACAATTTGCAGTTTTATTTTGTATAATTTTTTACGATCATTATAAAGAATTTTTAGTAGACTTTTTTTTTTTTTTTTTTTTTTTTTTTTTTTTTTTTTTTACAAAATGTATAATTGCGTCATTGTACATTCAACATCTTAAGTTGACCTTTAATCTTTTTTATCTTATTCCCTTCGATGTTTTGTCACTATGACATACAAATGCATTTATAAATTTTTAAAGAATGCCAGGGCTCTTCTACAGAATTGAAATTTACGTGTAATTCATTCCAGTCTATCGTAAACAATATTAAGTTTCAAGTTCTTAAAATGATGCCATCTAAGATTAAACTTTACTTGCCATTTGACACGAAGCGTTTATCATGGAAAACTTACATACCAAGGTAGGTTTCGAAAAACTTCTTTATTACCTAGTTACAAAAATGCATGTGCAATGCGAAATTTCTATAAAATAATTAGATGCTATTGCGTGATACGATAGAACATATGATATAAAATCCGAGAACAATTTTTTCCCCTCTGAATGAATAGAAAATTCTTTAATGTATTTTCAGCGTTACTTTTAAAGAAATATATTCAGTTTTCCGTTTTTCTATCCGATGTATATTTCTGGAGTTATTAGATAGTTTCCAGACTTTTCGGACACCCTGTGTATATACAAGATTTGCTCGTATTATATGATAATGCAAAATGAGCACTTTCCTCTCCCAATAAATACAATAGAATATCTTAATTAAATAAATTTGTAGCAATATCCATTACTTATTTATGACAAGTACTTTTTTAATGTAAAAATGTATATGCCAAAATACATAATGTGCATCAAAGCGAATTTAGTTTTATATTATCTCATTTTATTATAAGAATGCCTGAAATATTCAAATAAATGTTGTGCAAACTTTTATTTAGGTCGCACGCTGTTTTGAAAAGAAAAAAACTGTAGCCGAAGTGTCACAGAATGTTTTATTGTGTTTTAAATGTTGGCAATTCGACTACAAAACAAAAAATTTTGGAGAAGAGTTTATTGGCAAAAAATTGGTTGTTAAAAGATGCATCTACAAGACAGAAAATTTTGGAGAAGAGTTGTTAAAAGATGCTATCTACAAGACAGAAAATACTGAAACAACTTTTATAAGTTGTTTATTAGGATTCGAAAACACAAGAATAAACATACTTCATCAATTAAAGTCAACAAGGAGGTTTTTTTTTTTATTATTCTCCTTAGAAATGTTACGTTTGGAAACCCATTTCATTCCAAATGTGGGTGAACAGATGTGGCATCATGCCATTTTTCATCATTAACATAGAATACTTTCAGGTTCAGGCTGCTTATCTCATTTACATTGTTATCCAAAAGTTTGACATTTGTAAGGTAGGAAGTATAGTATAGAGAGCCTCAAAAAAACAGTTTATTTTAATTCATACCACTGATAATTTAAGTATGTTCAATGGATTCTACTCTGATTTTTTGTACGCGATGGTTAAACAGATCGGAACCTTCAGTTTTAGCGGATTCAGAGTTACTAAGAACATCAGAATCCAAACCAGGATTCGAACCTGAGCATTTCTTGACTAATAGTCTATCAATAGACAAATAGATTGGCATTAGATATGTTCTACGTACGAAAGTAGATAACCTAAAGTTTTATAATAGCAATTTAATAGGAATATTATTAATTTATTAAAGGGGATAATTTCATATTGAATGAAAGTGGATGAATGTAACTTTTGGGACTAAAATCATAGGGTGCGCTTGCATTCTGGTCAAAATCAAAAAGTTCCCAAACTTTCTTATGGTCTTGCTCATCTAAGCATATCTAAAAACACTATGCCTCTCCCCTCCCCACCCCCTTAAGCTGTGATGTAATTTTTATTTACAAAATCTTAAGCATGTGCCTAAAAGACAATTAACAATAAAAACTACAGCTTCAGACAAATCGCATTTTTCTTACCAATGAAACAGGACAAAATTTATACCAGAAATTTGCTTTTGCTGTAACTATAAATAAAGTTATGGGAGAATACAATTAACTATAAATAAGAGTATCTTGTTTGCATAAACAATTGTCACGTTTTTAGCCACTTTATTCAGCGTAAAGTAAAAATCTTACATGATCTGCTTTTTCTTTTCTTACTTTTTTATATATATATTCGTAAAATTGCTTGAATAAACGCTCACATTCAGCATTAGTTTTTTTTATTTTAATAGTACTGATACGTTTTATCTAATTTTTGTACCTCATTAATCTATTCACGCAGAATAATGAATCGGACTCGTGGTGTATTTTTGTGGGTCCTTTGCGCAGCACCGAGTCAGACTCTAAATAATTACAACCAGGATTTCAGTTTACTTCTATTTTACTAGTTCGCGAAATGACTCAAATTTTACAAGATCTACTCAACAATTGACTCACAAACTGAAACTATTCTTTAAAAAAAATAATAATTTAAATGTTTTCTCGCAATTATTTCAATGTTATTCCTACGCTATTCCAAACTGCATTCCTGCTGCAACTCTCTCTTACCATCTATAAAAAGCAATTGAGAAATATTGGATTTAACGAAAAAAGGGAAAAATCTTACAATTGCAACCTGTGGTTCACAAACGATTCATTTTTTATATTT
This sequence comes from Maratus michaelseni, assembly GCA_963931845.1. NCBI lineage: Eukaryota > Metazoa > Arthropoda > Arachnida > Araneae > Salticidae > Maratus > Maratus michaelseni. The sequence continues at coordinate 259,582,199 of OZ007591.1, forward strand.
TCTAATATGAGCCTGACATCCTTACTTTCCCTGGCTTATTAAAAAAACTTGTCTGTGTTATTGCCTTTGTTTATGTGTGACAAAACTGTCATCAGTTTTCCATATCAAAAAGCAATAAAGGTTTTTGAGGAGGTTAAAAATAAACAAAATCTTTCAGTTTTCGTTATAATAATTAATGTTAACGGTAATTAATATTAGTGGTAATTAATATTAATGGTAATAACTCGTAGCTGCTAATAAGTCTCCAATTGCAATCGCCACTAATATATATTAAGTATATAATTATGGCTTGGGGTGTTTTTGTTGAAAAGAGACCCATTTTTCTCAACTGACACACATTTTCTCGTTGACTGACTCAGTTTCATGATTAGTGAGTCAGATTCGTAAAAAGACAGAAGTCCCCAAACTCTGTACGAAATAATTCATCAGAGTTATTTTTTTTTCCGAAAATTAAAGAATGAACTATTATTAATGAATTAAAAATATTAGTTGACGTAACTATTTCAAACAATTAATTTCACTTTATTCGCAAATATCTTTAAAAGGGATATTTTCCAAAAATAATTCCTCCTTCATTACTTATTGCACATCCTGATAAAATAAGACTTTAATAGAACTGACTCATGGATATCACTGTAAATGTAGACCGATACACCCCCTCCTCCTCCCACACCTTTTTGATTAATATCATTTTCACAATTTATATACTTACAAAATACAGCTGTTATGCAAATTTCAGCCGGACGTAAATAGCTAATTCATAAAACGAACAAAAAAAAATTACATTACATTTATCGGACTGTTATTTATTGAATTTTGCAACTTCTGGAGCTATATAATTATTTAAAGATTTGGCAATACCCATTTGCCAAATCTTTAAAAATACATGCAATAAATAACCCATTCCCTTTGCTGATGTTGCGTAAATACACTATTTTCTTGAGTAACTTTTTTTAAAGAGTAAAATAAATGTTTGAATCAACAAAAGTAATTTTGCTGAAAACAATAATTCCTATTTTAACTCCCCCCCCCTTTTTTTTGTGGTGGTGGTGGTGGTGTGTGTGTGTGTGGGGGGGGGGGGTTATTAGTCAATTTTTTTTTTAATTTAAAAAGTTTGAAATTATAGTTTTGACTCTTTGCGAAAAATGCAATGTACCTGTACATAAGTGTTTTCAAACATTACATAAATAATTAAAATTAGAAATTTCATGATTTTTTATTATCTTAGAAAGAGTTCATATGTAAGACATACTTTTGTTTTGTTGCGTTATCAAATATCTGATCACATCTAATTTTTGATAATTCTGCTGAGTTTGTGCAGAATTTTAAATAAAAAACTTTTTTTTTTCCTTTAAAGATTTGTCAATAGTATGACATATATTAAAGGATAGTATGAAGTAAATATGTTATTAAAAAGTTAATGGGTTAGAACTATACAAAAATTATTTTTCAAAGAGTACTTACGTCTTGAGGTGCATTGACAACTCCTGTGTTGTATCCATGTTGAAATGAAGATCCGAGAGCTGCTGCAGCAATGGCAAATACTAAATGGGCAGTCAATCCCTAGAATAGATAGATGTACATCATAAGATATTATTGATATCCTTCATCGGGTTAAAAAAAAATAATAATTGTTAATGTATTCTGAAATTCTCAAGAGAAAATGTTTTTCATTAATAAATTAAATAATGTATGGACAAATTGATAAAGCAAATGGAACATTATCTTAAGGCATGTTATAACTTTAAAAAAAAAATCGAAAAATTCTCCACTTTTTTGTTATTTTCTTTTACAACGATTATACAGTAATAATAATGGGGTTTTTTTGCAAATGAAACCGCATATCTTGAAGTTTTAAAAACAATTTTTTATTTGGAAATTGGTTGAAAAATGGTTCTCTGGCAGCCTTTGATACAGGAGTGTGGGAAAAGCGAAGTGTCCCGTGGTACCAGATGTATCTTCAAATCTGCTTACCTGTAACAAAAAACCAAATAAAAACCTTAAAATTTACGATATTTTGTAGCCCTTCTCGGATGGGTTTATCAATTTTTCGATCCTGAAGAAAATGGCGGCTGTTCAAATTTCAATTACCAAAATTTTTGGATTTAAATCGCACAAAAGAAAAAAATATATTTACAATTCGAATATTGAAAAATGCGTCCGTGAGGGACTAAAATCTATACTTAAAGAGTAGCTTGATTTTCTCATAATCAACGCCAAGCCTCAACCGTTTGTCCTAGAACAATGAAATTTGGAAGACATGTTCTTTACACAATGTAGGCGCTTACTAAGAAAGGATTTTTTAAAATTCACAGCATAAGGGGGTCAAATGGGGGGTCGAAAGTTTTAGATAATTTCGTCTTTTCGACATCTCAGCAGAATTTTTAAGTAGGAGCGTGAAATTCGGGATAACAATTCTACTAAAGAACGATTTCAGGCGATTTTAGAAATTCAATCATTAAGTGGGTTAAATGGGTGTTCAAAAATTTTCGGTGATTTCACATTTTCTCCATATTTTATCAGCAGTTTTAGGTAAGACCGTGAATTTCAAGATAAAAAATCTACTAAAAAATAATTAAACACGTATTTAAGCGATTTTAGAAATTGAACCACTAAGGGGGCTAAATGGGGGTCTAAAGTTTTAGGTCATTTTGCCTTTTCGTCATATATCAACAAGAGTTTTAGTTAAAAGCGCAAAATTCAGGATAACAAATGTACTAAAAGTTAGTTAAACACATATTTCAGCGATTTTAAAAATTCAACTGCTAAGGGGGTTAAATGGGGGGTCGAAAGTATTTAGTCATTTCACGTTTTCGCCATATCTCAGCAGCAGTTTTAGGTAGGAACGTGAAATTCAGGATAACAAATCTACTAAAAAAGTAATTAAACACATATTTCAGCGATTTTAGAATTTCATTCATTAAAGGGGTTAAATGGGGGGGGGGGTCCAAAGTTTTAGGTCATTTTGCCTGTTCGCCATATCCCAGCAGCATTAGGAGCTCGGAATTCGGGATAACAAATCTATAAAAAATATAGACAAACATGTATTTCAGAAATTTTAGAAATTCAGCAACTAAGGTAGGTTAAATAGGAGGTCAAATATTTTAAGTCATTTTACCATATCTCAGTAGAAATTATAGGTAGAATCATGAAACTCAGGATAACAAATCTAAAAAAATAGCTAAACACGTATTTCAGCGATTTTAGAAATTCAGACACTAAGAAGTGTTAAATGGGGGTCGAATGTTTTACGCCATTTTGCCATATCTCAGTAGAAGTTATAGTTAGGAGAGTGAAATTCGGGAAAACAAATCTACTAAAGGATAGTTAAACATGCATTTCAGGCGTTTTTAGAAATTCAACTACAAAGGGGGTTAAAATAAAGAGTCGAAAATTTTCGGTGATTTCACCTTATCACCATATTTTATCAGCAGTTTTAGAAAAAAAGTGTGAAATTCAGGTTAACAAATCTCCTTAAAAAATAGTTTAAAAAGTATTTCAGTGATTTTAGAAATTCGGCCACTAAGGGGGGTTAAATAGTGGATCGAATGTTTTATGTCATTTTGCCATTTCTCAATAGAAGTTCTAGGTAGGACCGTGAATTTCGCTATAACAAATCAACTAAAGAATAGTTAAACATGCATTTTAGGTGATTTTAGAAATTCAACTACTAAGAGGGGTTAAATGGGGGATCGATAATTTTCGATGATTTTACCGTTTCAACATATCTTATCAGTAGTTTTAGTTAAAAGCGTGAAATTCAGGATAACAAATTACTAGAAGATAGTTAAACATATATTTCACAGATTTTAAAAATTCACACCCTAAGGGGGTTATAAATAGGGGGGAGGGTGTCGAAAGGTTTAGGTCATTTCGCCTTTTGATCCTATCTCAGCAGCAATTTTATGTATTATCGTGAAATTCAAGATAACAAATTTACCAAAAAATAACACATTTCAGCGATTTTAGAAATTTAACCACTAATGGAAGTAAATGTGAGGTCGAAATTTTTAGATCTTTTCGCCGTATCTTAGCAGCAGTTTTAGGTTGGAGCGTAAAATTCGGGATAGCAAATCTACTAAAGAATAGTTAAACATGTATTTCAGGCGATTTTAGATTTTCAACCTCTAAGGGGGTTAAATGGGTGTTGAAAGTTTTATGCCATATCTCAGCAGCAGTTTTAGGTAGGAGCTTAAAATTCAGGATAACAAAACAGTTAAACACATATTTCAGCAATTTTAGAGCAATTTTAGCGATTTTGTCGCCACCATCGTCTATGAACCCGATTATGGAAGACTCTACGGTCTTCGCCCGTCTAGCCGGTCGCTTCCCAGATACAAAGTACGAGTTGGGCCCCACCCGTAGATAATCACGGGTAGGGTGAAAAAAAAAAACTATTTATGTCTCGAAGTCTTTATTTAAGTGCTTTTTTATATTCTTAATAGTTATATTCGTATACTTTAAATTTAAAGTATTTAATTTATATTTTTCTGGTTGCATGTAAACTGCACTTTCTGAGTCCCAAGCGAAGTCAGGGCGGTACACTGCACTATGTATCTGGCGCCCCACTCGAAAGCGACCGGAGTATATACTAGAAAAGCATAAATTTTCAGCCAAATCGGTCGATCCAATCTTGAGTTTACCTGGTACCGATTTGTAAAACAGAGTTTTGAGAAAAACAGGTTAAAATTTTACAACGTTTTTAAACAAACATAGATAACAGTGACAATTTTCAACTTACATAAAATTATCTATACCAGACGAATATAATGAAGCACCTCTTTCTCAATTCTTTTGTTTCTACCTGCGTGTCGCACACAATACGCTAAAAATAAGCCTGCTCACTGCAACACCAAAAGGTGGATAATTTTTAAACCAATACGAATTTTAAAAAATCTGCTTTACCACAAAGTTTTTCAGGGTTTAAAGAGTGAAAATTTGCAAAAAAAAAATTTTTTTTCGATTAAAAAAAAAAGTTACAACATGCCTTAAACACTTTCGTACACAGTTGAAAGATATTTACGATTTCGATTCGTCCGTATATCCTTGCGTCTACTTTGGTAAATATACTTGGATTGCCGCGAAATTGATATACACTCTTCAGGATAACTACAGCACGTTCGTTACAGAAAATAGTGTATGAAGAACTTATTTCATAGGGGCACATAAAAGCATTGGAATACATTATTAAACAGTGACAGATAATTGTTGGAAGTACGTTATGAGTTCAATTATGAGTGAGTTTTGCATCTTAACTAAATTTTAGTATATTGTGTGGTATGAAGTCCATAGATCATATACAAGGTTGTTAGACACCCGTATGACACCCGGCAGAATAAAATTCCAGAATACAAGCTCAGAATTTCGTATATTTATGGAACAAGTTTATTATTAGATTTAGTGAGGCCGTTACTGTAATAAACCTTATTAATTACAAAATATTTAAAATTTATATTTTACCCTGTTAAGTATGTTTTATTTCTCCCCCTAAATTTTCATTAAGAACATTATACGAGCCATTCTCGTAGAAACGTGCGTAACAATGTCATATTAAAAAAGAAACAATTAAAAAATGTTACAATAGAAATGTGTGGACTAACCAAACAATACATGTAAAGAATTAAATATTTTTTACATAAATAATGTGTTCACAGAGACTAACAAATCATGTTCTCGGTCTGTCACAGCCCTAGTCTGTACTACTTACTGGGTCTGTAAAGTTGATTTAAAAATTTTCACGATCTATACTTATAAAGGAGTAGCTTGATTTTCTCATAATCAACGCCGATCTTCAACCGTTTGCCCTAGAACAATGAAAATTGGAAGTCATGTTCTTTACACAATGTAGGCGCGCGCTAAGAAAGGATTTTTGAAAATTCACAGTCTAAGGGGGTCAAATGGCGGGGGGTCGAAAATTTTAGATAATTTCGTCTTTTCGACATATCTCAGCAGGAGTTTTAAGTAGGAGCGTGAAATTCGGGATAACAATTCTACTAAAGAATAGTTAAACATGTATTTCAGGCGATTTTAGAAATTCAACCATTAAGTGGGTTAAATGGGGGTTCAAAAATTTTCGGTGATTTCACATTTTCTCCATATTTTATCAGCAGTTTTAGGTAAGAGCGTGAAATTCAAGACAACAAATCTACTAAAAAAATAATTAAAAACGTATTGAAGTGATTTTAGAAATTCAACCACTAAGGGGGATTATAAATGGAGGTCTGAAGTTTTAGGTCATTTTGCCTTTTTGCCATATCTCAACAACAGTTTTAGTTAAAAGCAGGAACTTCAGGATAAAAAATGTACTAAAAGTTACTTAAACACATATTTCAGCTATTTTAAAAATTCAACTGCTAAGAGGGTTAAATTGGGGGGGGGGGGGGTCGAAAGTTTTTAGTCATTTCATGTTTTCGCCATATCTCAGCAGCAGTTTTAGGTAGGAACGTGAAATTCAGGAAAACAAATCTACTAAAAAAATAATTAAACACATATTTCAGCGATTTTAGAAATTCATCCATTATAGGGGTTAAAAGGGGGGTCAAAAGTTTTAGGTCATTTTGCCTGTTCGCCATATCTCAGCAGCATTTTTAGTTAGGAGCTCGAAATTCGGGATAACAAATCTACAAAAAGACAAACATGTATTTCAGCAATTTTAGAAATTCAGCAACTAAGATGGGGTTAAATGGGAGGTAAATTTTTTTTAGGTCATTTTACCATATCTCAGTCGAAATTATAGGCAGAATCATGAAACTCAGGATAACAAATCTACTAAAAAAATAAACACGTATTTCAGCGATTTTAGAAATTCAGACACTAAGAAGGGGTTAAATGGGGGGGTCGAATATTTTACGCTATTTTTCCATATCTCAGTAGAAGTTATAGTTAGGAGCGTGAAATTCGGTATAACAAATCTACTAAAAGATAGTTAAACATGCATTTCAGGCGATTTTAGAAATTCAACTGCAAAGGGGGTTAAATGAAGGGTCGAAAATTTTCGGCGATTTTACCTTATCACCATACAAGCGCTGTGTCCGTCGTTAGCTCAGTTGGCAGAGCTGTGGACTGTAGAAGACGGAGAAATCAGAAATCCATAGATCGCTGGTTCGAATCAGGCTCGACGGAATTTCTTTTTTGGTCAATGATATATAATAAAAAATATTACTTATGTGTCTCATTTTATTTCTCATGTATATAATTACATTGAGAGAAATCGAAAGAAAGCGCTTAAAACTAAAAGAGTTTCATTTGGAATTTTATGTAATGTGTTAAACGAATCAAAGGCGGTGTCCGTCGATAGCTCAGTTGGCAGAGTGGTGGACTGTAGATAACGAGTAATCAGAAATTCATACTTCGCTGGTTCGAATCCGGCTCGACGGAATTCTTTTTTTTTTCGATGATATATAATAAAAATATTACACATGTGTCTAATTTTATTTCTCATGCATATAATTACACTGAGAGAAGTTGTAAGAATGCGTTTTAAAAAAAAAGGAGTTTCATTTGGTAGTTTATTTAATGTGTTAATCGAAACAAACGGTGTGTCCGTCGATAGCTCTGTTGGCCGAGCGGTGGGCTGTAGATGACGGAGTAATCAGAAATCCATAGGTCGCTGGTTCGAATCCGGTTCGACGGAATTCCTTTTTTTAGTCGATGATATATAATTAAAAAAGATTACTTATGTGTCTTATTTTATTTCTCATATATATAACTCTGCCGGTCTTCGCCCGTTTAGCCGGTCGCTTCCAAGTGGGGCCCAGATATAAAGTACCGCTTGGGCTCCACCCCTAGATAATCGCGGGTAGGGCTCAGTATTACTTTTGTCAGGGTGTTCATGAAAAAAAAATATTTATATCGCGAAATCTTTATTTAAGTGCTTTCTTATATTCTTATTAGTTATTTTCGTATACTTTTAATTTATTTATATAAGTATTTTATTTATATTTTTCTGGTTGCATGTAAAATACACTTTCTGAGCCCTAAGCGAAGTCAGGGCAGTAGACTGCACTATTTGGGGTCCCACTCGGAAGCAACCGGCTAGACGGGCGAAGACCGGCTAGTACATTATATATTTTCAATTCAGTATTTTGTAAATTTAATCTCCGATTCAATTTCAAAGGGCAATCTTCTTATTTTTAGTTTTATGTGATAAATAACTCATGTAACAAAAAAATTGAGTTATGTCAAATGGACAAAAAATCAATAGCTTCTAAATTAACAGATGGCAGCAAAAAAACTATTTAGTGTGAAAGAAAATCTTAGTCATTTTAAACGTAGCAATGCGTTGCAAGTGTTTCTGTGCAATATACTTAACACTTAACAGCTGTTAGCAGTCTCACGGACCGCTGCTTTTTTTCAATTTTCACAGTTTAACGACAGATACTAGTGAAATCTCGTTTCGTTTTGAGCTTTTGTTCTATAGCTAGAGACATCTGAATAGGGGAATTTTAATTATTGATGAAATATAGATAGAGTATCCTACGAGATAATAGAGCTTTTATTAATATTTCGATCAAGCAGTCTCAGAGACAGCTTACAGTAGCTATGCAACATTTTCTACCATGTACTGTATAAATACTGTGAAAGTAGTACTGTATTTCACTGGGGAGAAAAAAACTTTTAAAATAAAAAGTTTTGAAACACTGTTTCATGCTTGACGGGTTCCATCTCGAGTAAAATAAAATTTTAATCAAATATTTCTCACGGTCTTGTAAAATACTGGTATGATGTTAGCCAAGTTCAAAGTAGTAAAAAGATTTATTTGTACTGTTATTTTTTAAATTTAGCACGGAAAATGTACGCTTCTGGGAGAATGGACCATTTGCCCTTTTGAATAAAGTAAGCATTCTTTCTTGTATTCAATTAAAAAGCGATACAACATAATGCATTTCACATGAAAACAGAACGAATAGAAATACACGATAATTTTCTTAAAAGTATGCAATCAAATAACCTTTTAATTTTTTATCGGTTTTACGGTACCTTTAATTGCAAGATTTACCTTGTTTCATATATCCTAATTTTCTTCAGGTTTATTCTATTTAAAAGTACTCTTCAGAAATTATTCTTTACAGTCTGAATTTTAATATCCATTTTAATATCAATGAATAAAAACTTTTATGACACGGAAAATATTGACTATTTATGAAAAAAATAAATGTTTAATATAATTGTTGCGAGCAACCTTAGAGCCACAAAAACTAATTATTAGATTCAGTTTTGAGTTTTTATTAATGCAAATAGATGAGATATAAACCTAGACCTAAAGGTTTTAGATTATAATGAAAAATATTTTAATGGAGAAGAATATATAATTAACTTATGAAAAATATCACATTCAAAAATACGTTCTAATCAAAACAAATAAAAAAAAGCATCAAATATTTTACAAAACAATAGGTCTAGGTTTATATCTAATGCATTTATATTAATGAAAACTCGAAACAAACTAAAATTTAGTTTTTGTGTCTGTATTGTTGCACACAATAGTTATATATATTGTTTTCATAAATGGTAAATATTTTTCGTGTCATAACATAAATAAAAAATTTTATTCCTAGATAATAAAATAGTATCATGGAATATAATAATCAGGACTGTAAAGAATAATTTATGAAGAATATATTTAAATCGAATAAATGTGAAGAAAACAAACATGATACAGGAAATAAAAAATCTTTCAATTAAAGGTACTGTAAAACTGGTGAACCCCCTTAAAAATGAAAGTTGATTAATATTAATGATACAGGACAGAATGGACAAACATGATAAAACATGTTCTACTTTAGTGCTTAAATTCAAAGCCTATATTCATCTTAAAGTCGTAACATACGAGAATGAAGTTTTTCCTTTTCAATACATTAAAAAAATACTACTTTATGTTCAATTTATTTTTAACAAACATAAAACCCAGGCGCCTATCCATGGTTGGGTAAATGCGACCCTAATGAATACACGCATGCTCATGAGTATGAGTTGAGAAAGATTTCCTAAGAAAGCTTCGTGAAAAACGGGGACAAATCAATAGGCAAAATTTATGTCGCCACAGAACACTTATTAAAGAAAATATTTTATAGAAAATTGCAGTGTTCTAAATTCCTGCGTCTGGTGAAACCAGACTAAAGTTTGGATAAAGAAATTTATAATAGTTTTGTTTTAACAAAATTTGTAATAAGTTTAAAAAACTCCAGTGAATTAAAAACATGTTTCTTTTTATTATTATCTTGAGTTATTAAATGAATGTTATATTATATAAACAAAAAATCATTTTATATATTTCTATTGTCCACATCCCTTTTTCTCTATTCATACAAAACACACAACGATGAATGAGGTATCATTCGAAAGGTTTCTGAACAGGCTTCTGGCTCACATTTTGTTATAACGTGTTGTTGGATAAAATTTAGTTTAGTTGATTTTAAGAGCCTGAACTAATAACGCGAAAATTCTTGCAAGCTAACATCAAACCAATGAGAGCGTTCTTTCTAAATTTCTGGTTCGCGTTTCAATATTTTTAATTTTTTTGCATAGGATATCAGAGATCGATGTCTTACCGGGTAGTTTACTTTTTCGATTTTAGTTGCAGAATTTTTTTCATCCTCAGGATAATTTTTTCTCTCGGAATCTGTTTTTACGACGGTTGAAAGGTCTTAAGATTTATTAATGAAACTGCATTTTTAGCTTATGACTTTATACATTGAGATTTAAAAACTGGGTTGCTAAATATTTCCCCCCAAAAAAATCGGAAGATCTTAAATACAAATGCAACACAACGGATTGCTACGCAACTAATATAGAATTAGAGGTCTGCATCGGCCAAAATTTCCAGGCCCGGTCAGACTCAAAAAATTTTAGCCCTACCCAGCATAAAAATAAAATTTCGGCCCAGCCAGTATAAAAAATAAAATTTCGGCCTGAGCCAAGCCCGGCCCGGTATCAAAGCAGAAAGTTCGAGGTCGGGCCCATCCCGGAATGTAAAACTTTTTATCCCGGCCCGGTATAAAAACCAAAATCTTGGCCCCAGCCCGACCCGGTATAAAAACCGAAAGTTCGACCTGCCCGAATGAATTTCTACAAAACATGCCGATATTTCTGAAGCAATACTATCCTACAATTAAAATAATTCAAAAGTACACTCACTTATGCCTAGATTTTATCTTCAAATTATGTTCGATATGCGTGGAATAGAAAATATCGACAATATTAAGACAGTCACCTTGGTCAATTACCTACACAGATTAAAAAAATTGACTAACAATTTCATTCAAATGAAGATTCAGTAAGAGAAGAAAAACCATTTATAGACAGGTTCAGTTCTTACCAGGTTAGCAGGGGTGGTTAGCAAGTACATCGTCTGTTGTATGTGTATTATATTCTTTTCTCACGAATTATTATATTCATTTTATACGGATCAAAACTTTTTCCTTTTAAGACAGGTTTTTGTCAGATAGGTTGTATTTCACAGGTCTTTAAATTTTTTGCCTAGGAATGCATGAAATATTCTTTAAAAAGAATTTTAATTGAATAATGGCCATTTAAAAATCTATGCATTTTTTGCGAAAATTGTTGCGCCTGACCCCATTTTAATTATTTTTGCACGAGTCGGGTAAATGATTTTCATAGGGCTGGGTCGGAACCGGGCCTGAAAATTTCGCCACGTGCAAACTTCTATAGGAAGAATGAAGTCCAGGCCCAGCTTGTCCCGGAGAAAAAGAAGTCTGTCCCGTCCCGGTTTGAGTCTGCAGAAAAAATTAGGCCTGACCCTAGCCCGGCCCGGTAAGAGATGTCTAGGGCCGGCCCGGAAAGATTGAATACCAGGCCCGGCCCGATTCTCGTGAATGAAAGTTGATACCAGCCCAAGCCGACTTCTATATAGAATATCAGGCTTTAAATTTAGATATTTTTTGAAATATCATAAAATTTAATAATTATCTATATGTATATATAAAATTGGAGAGTCAACTTAAAAAAAAACACCCAATTCTAAGTTCACTGGACTGTTTAGACGACGTAATATCAAAAATAACATTTAAAATTTCTTTTGTCTGTATGTTTGTTCGGAATAGGCTCCGAAACGGTTGCATAACTAACACTAAACTTATCAAGGACAGATTAGATAATATTTCTGGCTGCAATCTGCAGTTTTAGCCCAGTGTTTGGAGGGTTGAATTCGGAATTAAGAGAAAGTTGGAAATTGTTTCAATCTCTTTAGTTTAGGCCTTTAATGAACATACTATGTTTTCTCCCTCGTACTAGATGAGCTTTACCCGCCATGTACAGATTTAATAGGAAAACGATTTTTTTTTTTTTTTTTTTTTTTTAAATTACCATAACAGTATCTCAAAACCACCAACTCTATCAAAAATATTGTCTGTACAAATGTTATAGAGCTTAAGATTGTGGGTAAAATGAGTACCCACACTTAATATCTTTGTGGAACATTAAGCTCACACCTCTATTTCAAAGTTTTGCCTAAACTGCTAGAGCTTGAAGCCAGAACAAACCAAGTTATCAGTTCACCCTGCTTCTAATTTTTATATACATGTATTTTATTGTATATATTTTTTTAATTTATGCCGTCACGATGTTTTTGTAATTATTTTAGGGCTTTAATTTGGAGCTTTAGCCGCTACGAGAAAATTAATATTTTTTTCATGATTTTAAGCATAGTTCTAAAATGATTCATAAATGATGGAAAAATTGTTATTTCCGATGTTGTGTTTGAAATATACATTATTATATTGAGGTTTAGGAAAGGGTGTGGCCTTATCTCTTCTGCCCGTATCCAAGAGTGACTGAAAGACCTATATTTACACTTCAAAAGGTTCACATGAACTTTTATATTAACACACACACACACAAAAAAGCGATACAAAAAAAAAAAAAAATTATTCTATTGTGATCATTTTTCTTGCGATGCCCTGTATACAGACATATGAATAGCACCTGGTTCAAAATATTTACATACATACAAAAGATGTGAAGTTTAGTATAGTCACTTCACCATAATTAACGAACAATTTCTACGGATAGATAGCAGGGAGGCTCCCAGAATTTTTGCCCCCACCCCCCACCCGGGGCACTAGATAGTTTGAGTAGAGCCCTGGGAATAGTGGGGGGGGGGATGAAAAAGAGCGACATATATTTGCTGCACGATTATAGTTATAATGCCGTTTAGTACAAATAAACAACGCAGCTAAGCAATTCAGAAAGCCAAGTTTTTAAGTTACGAAATTCGAAATGTCAACTTTCATTTTTTTTATAGCTAAAAGAGTAAACACATTACATGGGGGTTAGTGACGTAGCCAAAGGAGTGAGGGCTTAAAGAGATACTCCCCACCTCTCCGTTTTTATTTATTTTAAATCTAGCCATGACCACACTATTTCTTCCCATAATAAAACGTAACGTTGTCTCGACTCAGCCCTCCCCTCCCCACACACCCGAAAAAAAAAAAAAAAAAAAAAAAAACGAGCGACATAATTTTAATCACACTCCGCCCTGCCTCATAGATCATAATCGTATTGAGAGTATGTTTCAGTATGATGTCATCCCATAAAATAATAAATATATTTAATTTAGGATGGCTGTAGTATAAGACAGTATCGTATCAGACAGACTTCAAAACTCTTGGGAGATATATATCAACATCATAAAATAAAAGACTGAAGTGCAGACTTATTTAGTTTGAAAGATGCATATTTAACTAGAATAAATAAACAACTTCAATCATTATAATAAGTAATCTAAAAACCGAATTAAAGTATTTTGATGAACTTCAAGAACAGTCTTAGTAAACGACCTAGAGGATATATTTATTTATTTAATGGGGTGGGGTCGGGGGAAACGTTCTTTATATTAGTCAAAATGAAATTAAAACATGAAACATTTATTTCTAGCTTTGTAGCAGGCAACAGGAGTTTAACTTAATATATCAGTCTTAAGAGAAATTTGTTCAAATATAAAGTTAAAATAAGATGATTTCATATAACAAAAATAATTTATTTCATCGATGATAACATTATGGGAAAAATAGAAAAAATATTTACCCTCGTATTTATGGGTGTTTAATGAAAACCACAAGAAAATAATAATATAGGTTGAAAGCATCTATCAGTTTTCAAAAGTGCATGAAAGTTTGATTATCACATGGGGACTTCCTGATTCGCATAAAAGCACTCCATTATCAAGCATCTTTCTGTTTAACTATTTATAAAGAATTAAAAAAAGCTAAAAATTTGTTTTATTGTTTTTGTAAATACAGTTAAGAATTCCACTTTCCACCAGTCTCAGAGGGACAAATGTCATTGTGTTGGCGTTAAATTTAATTAAAATTATATTTTAGCATTCTGCATATATGTCGTCATCCCTTAACCCTTCTTTGCATGAGTTTTAGGTAGATTTCGTAAGAAATACTACCTATTACATTCTCACCTAAGTTGGAATTTTTCAAAAAATTTTGCAGATCTACGTCGATCATGACTCCCAGAACCCAAAACCACCACCAGTTCAAAACTTTATACATCTATCTATGTCACATTTTAATGAACACGAAAATTGCAATAATTCTGCACAGATCTCTTCGAAACTGATACATAAAATCAAGGGGCATAAAATCTCGGTCAAGTTCGTTAATGGGCAAAATCGAACAAAGAAGGGGGAGGGTGGAGGGGGGGGGGGGGCTTTTTGTAAAAAAACAGAAAACCCCCCATAATTTCTTAATTATGATACGTATCGAATCCGTTTAAAGTTATTATTACTTCTAGGAGAAGGGCCGAAAATGTATGTATGACAGATTTTTGATATAATTAAAAATGGCCCCAAGGGGGGGGGGGAAGGGGGTGTTTTAGAAGAAAAAAATTCATAACGTCGTCAAATCACAAGATATCAAATCCTCTTAATATTATCTAAAACTTTTATATTGACAAGTTTTTTTATAGGATCAACCCTTAAAGCAAAAAAAAAAAAAAAAAAAAAAAAAAAAAAAAAAAAAAATCCCTGCCGGTTTCGCCTGCAAACAAGTTATTTTTCGAAGTAGGCGGTTCCAACTCCCGCATCTTTTCGAAACAGATACATAAAATCAAGAGGCATAAAATCTCGGTCAAGTTCGTTAATGGGCAAAATCGAACCAGGGGGGGGGTTTGATGGGGGGCTTTTTGTGAAAACAGAAAAAACCCCATAATTTCTTAATTATGATACGTATCGAATCCGTTTGAAGTTATTACTTCTAGGAGAAGGACCGAAAATTTATGTATGACAGATTTGTGATATAATTAAAAATGGCCCCAAGGGGGGAGGGGAAGGACGTTTTAGAAGAAAAAAATTCATAACTTCGTCAATTCCCAAGATTTCAAATCCGCTTAAATTTATTATAAATCCTCTTAATATTATCTAAAACTTTTATATTGATAAGTTTTTTATAAGACCAACTCTCATAGCAAAAAAAAAAAAAAAAAAAAATCCCTGCTGGCTCCGCCTGCAAACAAGTAAGGTTTCGAAGTAGGCGGTTCCAACTGCCGCATCATGGCAAAAAGGTCATTTCTTCCACAATTCCCAACAAACAGGCGCCCCACGGTCTGCGTCTTCGTAATCTACCTGTGCCTGTAGGCTGAGCCGTCAGGGATTTTTTCTTTTACAGTTGTGTTTTTTTATACATATTAAATATTAGACACCAGAAATTTTAAGATAGATTTTTTAATTTAGTTCAGCAACATAGTTCACGGGAAATTTACTGGATTAATATTTCTATATAAATATAGTGGTGGCGAAGAAGTTTATTTATTTATTAAAAGTTAAATAAACAGTGATGGAAATTTACATCACTATGCAATTAAGGGTTAATTAATGTCATACTTCAAAAGAAGGGATAGGGGGTCTACAGAGTAACTCAGTGAGACAGGGGATGTAAGGGGTTAACACGTTATGACGTCACATCGAAAACAAACGAAAAACATCAAAACAATCAGCCAGACATTATTTGAAAGCAGCATAATAAAATTCCTTTAAAATATATGTATTTCCATTCAGATATAGTGTTAGGTATATTTTTCCTTTTTCTTTAAATTGCAACAGCTTGAAGCAAAAGAACATACCAGACCTTAACGGTTCTATGGTATTTATATCAGTGGGTACTTACTATATTACATTAGCTTTTTTTTGCATAAAAATAGCTCTAAATCAGTGGTTCCCTCAACGTTTGGCGTACGCCCCGCAATTTCAAAATTTTTCCTTATCAGGGTTTTTTTTTTTTATGTGTGTGTGTGTGTTTTATTATGAAAAAGTAATGTTGTAGATTAAAGATAAACTAAAAACAGTACAAAATTAAAAAAGAAAAAGTTCATTGAAATTTTCAAAAAGTTCCCATATAAAAGTTGAAAATAAAACCTATATCAGAATAATTATACAAAGACTTTTTAAAGATATTTAGGGGAAAGAAAAAAAATTGTTATTGTTGACTTTTACAATTTTTCAAACCGCTTATTTTCGACTATTTATTGAATGAAACATGTTTTAATTCGTATGTCACATGAAGTAACTTTTACATGTGAAACCACTTAATGGCATATCTAAAACTTAGTCTTGAACACCTTTAACACACACAAAAAAAAAAAAAAATTATATATATATATATGTATATATATATATTTGAATAGCTGAACGAAGTACAACAAACCTAATGTATAAATGTCAAATGTGCATCAGAAGAAATGGGTAAATAGTGTATTTCTCATGACTCTAGTGCAAGCCTCATACACAGTAAATAAATATATCACAACATATACATTAAATTTTAAAATCGTGGGGTATGTTAAGAAAGAAATGTGGAAATTTAAAAAGATAAATATCCAGAAATGCTTCTTTATCTTGTGTATTATATGCATAATGAAATATTAGTATGTCCAAAAATATCCCACTAGTTCTTAATGAGTTATTAGAATCTATTATAAAATATAAATATGCAAATCATAGAACACTTTTATTTCACACTGGGGTAAGTTGGGAAGGAACAACAAAAGTCTTTATGGGATATAGGCGAAGATGTATGGTCTCATAGCATTTATAGAATTGTTAAAAACGCATTTGTTACAAAAGAGAAAAGAAAAAGGAAAAAAATCACCTGTTTGATAAGCTAACATAATGAGAAACTCCGATAGATTCCCTCCATGTGAATAGAATTCCCTTTTCAAATCATAAGCGATACATGTTATAGAGTGTGTGCGTGTGTGTTAGGGGGGGGGGGGCATCGTTAATTTTACAGATGCTTTGGTAGGGCGCGGATAATAAAAGATTGAGACCTACTGCTCTAAATTAACACTCGCAAAAAAGGTGACGTCACAATCGTGGGAAGGATATTACTCGTCTGTGACAATCTGTGACATAAGGGAGAAAGAGGGGGGGGGGTAAAAAAAGAACAACCACAAAAAACAGTAAATTTGCCTAAAGTAATAGATTACCCCTAAATATGATAAAAATGCTAGTACATTTACACTTTTCTCGATGAAATATAAAAATGAATAATTTTGCATTCATTTTATTACACACAGTACAACTTAAGAATTACCAAACAGCACTACTACAAAATAACATCTTACAACAAGGGCAACACTTTATGTAAAAATATTAATTACTACTAAAATAATAAATAAAATATGACAAAAATGAAAAAGTGCTTAAAAATTATTCATCAAGCAGAGATAAACATCCGATAAAGTACAGGAGCAAAGAACGATTCAATGAAGTATTATCAAGCTTGTTTATACTACTTTACGACTTTATAGTGCTTTACGACAATTTTATTTTTATACGAACAACCAAACAATTTTAGATTAGGTCGGTGACCTTATTTAATATTCAAATATTATACAATCTCATATATTTAATAGTATTTATATGGCATGTTTAGACTTAAAACATATGGGTTTTTAAATGCATCGAGGTACTTAAATATTGAAATCATTCAACCATGGGGAAATGTTACAAAAAAATGAAACTAAATTCACACTTATTTCTGTATAATTCAACGTATTTCACTTACTTCGTTACGTAAATGAGGCATGAGTTGTATGTGAAGCTATCTTCCTTAGAGTGAAATTTAAATTCTCAATAGATAAATATAAAAACTATCTAAAATGAATAATTAATGGAAGTTGAATTAAAACCGTTTTTTATATATACAAATTAATAAATTTTACACGCTAAGCCGCTGTCAGCTGCTAACCATGCTCTCAAATTGTCTTTCACATACTAACAATTACCGAGCATGTGCTGCGTGCCACTCCTTTTATTCGACCAATAGAAAACTGAATCGTACCACACACCTCCGTCACGTCATCACAAGGAGAAAATAAAAGGAGAAGAGTTGGAAATTTTTTTTCTCTCTAACGGATTTGAGTATTTTTAATTTTTTTCTGCTTTTTCATCGCGGTAGTATAGCAATTTACAAAAGAGGGAAATTTAGGGGTTAAAACCCTCTCAAAGCTTTATAAATTCTGCAATAAGGCAGTTATCATTATAGCGAAAAGATTAAAGGAGATTATGGGCCCAATTTTGGTTTCTTAACAGAATCATTTTTTTTTCTTTTCCCTAGAATGTTTTTAACATTCTTGATAAAATTAATAATCTAAATTTTCTGGTTTTAAAATAGATTTTTGTTCTGGCGAATGTTTAAATATATTATATAAGGTCTAAAAACATTGGTTATTTAGCAAATTGTAATAAGTTTAGATTTTTTTTTTTTTTTTTTTTTTTTCGATAAGAAGTGCTTATCACACCATCTTAATTTTTACATATGTTAATATTTGAAAAATAAAGTAAAACGTATTTAAAAATCCACTTTGTGTTATTAGCGCTTCTTATTAAAAAATAAATATAATAGTAAAAATAGCTTTTAAAAACACCCACTCTTTTAAAAGCAATCAATGTTTGTCTTAAAATTGTGTCTAATTTCATGACTGCAATTCATGTTGTTTCAAAAACCTTTCGTTAGAATCTGTTAATTTGATGTAGACCACGATTATGGAAAATTCACCGCTCTCATTTACGCTTGCTAGAAAGCGCGAACTAGTTCATTTATTTTAAAAACTATATGTTTTCCTCTTTTTTTTTTTTTTTTTTTTTTTTTTTTTTTAAGATATTGCAACAGGAAAATATATTTGAACTATCTTTTCAGGATTTCTAAATTGTTTTTTTCTTAATGTATAATCCTAATTTAATTAATATTAAACTATTAATTGATAAAATCGTAGTTTAAAAAAATATTACTCTTTATTTTTTATTTATGTTTTATTTTCTACTTATTAGTGTTTAAAATATTTCATTGTTGCAGTTTTACAGCCAGTTGGCATATTTTAGTAAGCCGTGTATATGATCTATAGATTTTTTACACACCACATGGTTTGCTAAAATTTATATCACCTATAAAACGCAAAACACATTCGAAATTTTGTTTCAGCATTTACTGCGTATATATGGTGACTTGAAATATTTTGCGCAGCCGCGTATATGATCTACAAATTTTTATGCACACCGCATATTAAGCTAAAATTTAATTCAGTTAGGAAACGCATAAAACTAACCGCATCTGAAAACCCACTTCCATTGATTATCGCTTATACACTGAAAAAAAAATGGGTACTCAAAATTGAGTAAAAAGTACTCAATTTTGAATACGTCACGTCATACTCAAAATAGCTCCGATCCAAATGTACTCAAAATTGAAAAAAACATGTACTCATTTTTGATCCCATGGAATTATTCAAATATGAACTGCTATGTACTCATTTTTGATCCCATGGATGTATTCAAATTTAAAAAAATTTATGTCGTTAAAATAAAATTTATAGGATAAAAAAAAAAGTTACTTCGCGAGGACAACCTTATAAGGGATACATACATTTCTGCGCATTTTTTTCATTCCTGCGTGAGTTTACAGTAATTAACCAACCCTTGCCCATGAGAGGAATCGAACCCGTGATGTCCTGTGTACTAACCTGACGACTCAGACCAACGCGCCATGAGTGGTCACACCTCTTTCTCAAATGTTGTTAGTTATTTTGCAAAACTTACAAAAACTTGAGGTTTCATCTGTAGATTGATTTTTTCAGTTCAATGTTTTTAATATTTTTTTTTTCATAATTTTCAATATTTTGCTGTATGATTTGGTGCCTTATAACAGATAAATTTCAATTTATTATGTATTATATGCGTAAAACATTGCATTAAGAATACTAATTGCTTCTTCTTGCAACAGTACCAACAATTTCTTTATTCGAACATATACTTTTTTAAAATTATTTGCCTGATTATCTATTTATCAATTCTAATAAAAACAACAATTATCTTAATCAGACGTGTTTATTACATGCTATTAAAATATTTTTTTAATGTCTTATTTAAAAAAATATGTAAATAAATTTTTTTATAATAAATTAAATTATATTTCAGCTATGCTGAGAGCTTTTACGTACGGTTCGCGGTTAAACTAAATAGTTTAAAAAAAAATTATTTTTAGAGACAAATTTGAAATTAATGACCTTTGGATAGGTAGGTTTAAATCTGGACTTATTGATTTTATTTAAATTAAATTAGTTTAATTTATAAAAATATAAGCTAAAGAAATAAATTTAAAAAGTTATAAAGTTAAAAACTTTATTTTTATAAAAGTAAAGAAAAAATATTAACTAATTTTATAAATTTAAGGAAAAAATTATAAACTTTGTAAAATTATAATTTATAAAATAATAAATTTTAGCGTAATTCATAAATTTGTAAGCCAAATCAGTTTAGTTTAATACCAATTTGCATAGCTATAATTTGCAAAGATATTATGTTATCAAACTTTTAAATAACACAATATTGCCTCACGTTAAAAAAGTTAAAATAAAATTTAAAAAAATTAGTGGGAAAAAAATCATAATTTTGAAGTATTATCAAAAAAAAAAAAGTAGATGTGTAGAATGTGAGAGAAAAAAAAAAGAGTAAATGTGTTGTAGTGGATCCACTTTGATGAAAATCCCGAACAACCAGATCCACTTTTCATTTCTCTTATTCTTCGTTTTTCCTTCAAATAATAGCTTTTTAGGCTCCGAAATTTCGTCATTACACATTCTGAAATATACAAGTATGTTGGGTTTGATTATATGTTCATTTTTAATCCAAAAATACTCATTTCGAAATGAGTACATGAACTTACTCATTTTTGAGAATGCACATGTTCATTTTTGATCCAAAAATACTCATTTCGATATGAGTACATGAACTTACTCATTTTTGAGAATGCACATGTTCATTATTGATCCAAAAATACTCATTTCGAAATGAGTACATGGACTTACTCATTTTTGAGTACTTTATTTTTTTCAGTGTACAGATTACAGTAACCGAATTCATTTTTGTGTCCCTGTAAATGAATAAAGAAATGCTATGCAATCCATATTCTACAGTAAGCATCTTGCAGTGCATCTCATCAATGCACATCGATTTCATTGAGTTGAGACTCCAGTTGTCAAAATGGTGATCACTTTCAAAACTATCTTAAACCCGGCTTATATATATATATATATATATATATATATATATATATATATATATATATATATATATATATAATATGAACTTGAAAATCGCTAAATGAAATTTTTTTGTCAGACACCCCCCCCCCCCCTTTCCCTACACACACACCTGAAACCAATTTTTAGGCCTATCAAACTTTAAAGCAATATACATATTTAACAATCAAGGAATTTTAAATATTACTACTATTCTACTACTCTATTATTATTATTATTTTTTTCAAATTAAGAAATAAAGGAGATTATTATTATACATTTTTTTTGTTTGGGGGGGGGGGGGGAAGGGGGTGCTCTGTTGTCTGAACCAGAAAAAGCAATGGCTGTCAAGTTTTTCTGATTTTCATATAAAATCATTTAACTGCATCTTGAAAACCTTTGAAAAGTACAAGAATTATTTTTTTTAAACAATGTATGCCGGAATATATAATTTTTTACATACGAATTTAATAACGAAGACTCTTTGCACGTATGGCCAATAAAATAAAATCTAACAGACAAAAAATATTGACGTGTTGCAGATTTTACTGACCACCATGGGGTACAAAATATGTCTTCTAAAATAAAAATTTGAAAAATATTTATAAATCTCAACCCATAAGGCTGTTTTTAACACTTTCCAACCTAGTTGAAAAGTGTTTATGACTTCGGTTTGTCTGGCCGTATGGCCGTCTGTCAGTGCTCTAACTCCCGTAAATAGGCTCGGAATGCTCTGCAATTTTTATATGTTATTGTCGTTATCTATAGCATGTTCCCTATTTCAACGGAAGTGTGTAGCACTTATAGTTTTTTTTACAGGGACACTCAAAAGAATTCCGTTACATTGCGGTCTATGGGGAAAAATTATTTGCTGTTTATTTTAATAATGTTTCACTATTTTAAACGCATTGAAATTTATATATATATCACGAAGGTGCATTAGAAGAAGCTTAATATGGAATAGGGTGTGCACAGCACTTATAGTTATTTTACAGGAACAGTCAAAAGAAGTCCGTTACATTACGTCTATGGGGAAAAATCGTCTGCGGTTTATTTAAATAATGTTTCACTATTTTAAACGCATTGAAATTTATATATATCACTAAGGTGCATTACAAGAGGCTTTCTACAGAATAGTGTGTGTATAGCAGTCATCGTTCATTTACAGGGACACACAAAAGAATTCTCTACTGTCTGTTAACAATAATTCCTGGAAGTACGTTTTAAGTTGCTGGGGGCGATTTTAATTTTAACTCGATTTTTGTCTATTACGTGGTGTGTATAAATTCTGTAGATCCTATACAAGGAAGCACAAAAGTTCGCGAACCGATTTCCGTTTATGGACAGAAACTCCAGACGGAAAATTTTAAACTGTGCTACGCGTTTCCTAACTGAACTAAAATTTAGCATCCTATGTAGTATATTTACGAATCTATAGATCCTATACAGGGCTGAATAAAAGTATTCGGATATTTTTCCGAATATTGTATATGTTGGAAATTCCTGAAATTATGTTTTTAAGTAGGTTGTGCATTTTCAAAATTGTTTACTTAGATGTTATCTTTCAGCTTATTAAGCGGTAATGATTTGTAAAATAATTTTGGAAGCGTTGGAAAGTGTTACATAATCTATGCTTGACGCATGTGTTTTCGTTCTTGTTTTATTATTTTCTTTTGTTTTTAAGATTGAGATGATCATGGAACTTTTGCAAAAATAAGTGCTATATTTTCTTTGTTCTCGATATAGATGTAGATTCGAGGAAAATTGTATACTCGAAGGATATAGTTTAAATTTTTATTTATTTTATTTCATTTTTGATTTTTTAGGCATAAATTTTATGTAAAAATACATTTTTTATGCATAAAATTTTGCGTATTTGGACAGAAAAATGCAGTATTTCTGGATAATAATTTCTTAAATCAAATTTTGCTGATACGTTGTTAATTTCCATTTAAATAGAAAATATGACTCTAAAAAAGTAAACAACCAGTACCACTTTTTGTAAAGGAACTAGGGGTCTCCTACGAGCTACGCTCGCCAACCCCTGTCCAGTTCTCGCAGACTCCAAAAACACGTTAATTTGCTCTGTTCTAAAAAGGTTACCCGATAACGAAAAATAGAATGATATTATCACGACCAGTGGTAATCTGGTTGTCCATCATTTCCCTTGGGCTGGGGGTTTTTTCGGTGCCGAAGGCCGCATCCACCGTTGTCGTGACATCTGACGGCTGTTTTCGTGATTAAGAAAGGTCAAATAAACATTTGAAAATCATCATGTATAAAATGATTAAGTAACAAATGTCGTTCCCTTCCGTACTTTTATATAATAACGTCTAGAACAAAAGTTTTCTGTTAGACGCTGTAAGAAAACCGTTTTAAATATGATGCTTTAAATATATTCTTTTAAATATGGCGTAACTTTCATCATTTAATGCTTTTCACGCGTAATAATTTAGTTTATTTAAAGTTTTCTTTCTCTTTTACTCTCCATGTGTTTAATATTTTTTATTTGAAAAGTGTTTGGAAATATTATTATATGGTTTTTTTTAAATATGTCGTAATTTTCATCATTAAATGATTTTCGCACTTAATCATTTAATAGTTTTCTTTCTTTTTTAATATTCACGTGTAAATATATTTTTCAGTTGAAAAATGTTTGGAAATATTATTAATTGGGCTTTTTTTTTCATCTGGTAACAGTAGGTTAAAAAAAGAATAAATAAATAAACTGACTTTTTTGAAATATGAAATAAATCTCTATTTAAATAATAAAAGTTTGAATAAAAAATTTAAAAAAAGAAACTCAAAAAATTACACAAATTTAAAAAAAAAATGATTGGACACTGCCCACCACAATCCAGTCACGCATATGCCTGCGAAAGAAGGTTTAAATTACTATGCATAGTTTTTGATACCATAAAACTTATATAACCGAATTCTCTTGACTGATTTTGACATTAAACAGCGTTTAAAATAATTCTTCAATTTAAAAACTTCTGCTTCAACGTATTTATCATACATTTCACTATAAAACTACCATTTTAAATGTTTTTATATGCATATAAGCTGAGAAAAATTCCCGGTCACAGTACATTCAATTACAGCTGGAGCATAGCAGCAGCGCCTTTTTTATAATGGGAAATTTTTTTAAAAATCCATAAACTCACAATGCTTGTTTAGAACCTGTTTTACCATGATTTTTAAACCCTCTTCAAAGTTGAACACTCTCGAGTTGTTTCTCGTCTCACTCGGAACAACAGAATAAATAAAAAAATGTTGGCGCAATTTCAAAGTTGCTTTTTAATCAGAACTCTTAGAAGTATGTCGTGACACTGCTAAGGGATCGTATTTAAACAAGCATTCGGTTTGTTTTGTGGATCAGGGACAAACACACCTTGATCTACTATAATTATTCCATTCCGGAACTTACACTTAATTGAAAAAGTGCAAGAAAGGTCAATGACACATACTTGTTTTTCATTTTATTGAGAATTTGTATGAATATTTTGCTGTATTTCCCGTGTAGATCCTTAATGTGATTATTATTATTACTATAGATAGTATTCGTCAAAACTTGAACGGCAAACAGCTTAAAGGTTCCATGCGGAAAATGTTCATAACATCATTAAAATGTCAGAAATTTTTACAGAGCAACTGTAAGGGATTTTTTTAAAACATTTTACGAATAACAAATTTGTTTAAGTTAAAATTTTATTAGAGTTTTCTCAAATATAAATATTATAATACCAATAGATAGCACCGCATTTTTTTTTTCATAATTTCCCCCTCCTTTCTGTTTTATTTTTTTCTTTACAAAAAATAATCAACTACTTTTTTTATTAGATATGGCTTATCTATCAGTCGTAATGAAAAATATACAAAAAAAGTGTAGCTAATTTAAATTCATTTAATCGATAATTACATGCCAAGACTTTTAATTAAAAAATTTAAATACAAAATCATTAATTAAAAAAATATTGGGGGGGGGGTAAATTTTATCTTAATAATAATGAAGAAAAAAACGAATTCTATAACTTTTCCTTCTGAAATAAAATATAATTTACATTATTGAACTTACATTATGATTCTTATCATAATACTAACAATATCAAAGAAACATCTTATACCCATGAGCGGGGATTCGAACTAGAAGTCTGCACAGGCCAAAATTTCCGACCGCAGGACCGGCCCAACCCGTAATTTTTTTTTGCCCGGCCTGTTTCATACCCGGTATAAAAGTTAAAAGTTCAGTCCGGACCGTTCCGTACAAAAAAATTATTGACCCAGCCCGGCTCTTCATAAAAACAAAAAGTTCGGCCTGAGTCCGGCCCGGTATATAAAAGCTAAAATCTCAATCCGATCCCGGACCGACTGAATTTCTACAAAAAATTCCAATATTTTTGAAGCAACATTAAAAACTACAATTAAAATTATTCAAAAACCACACTTACTCATGGATATATTTTATTTTCAAATCATGTTCGAAATGCATGGAATACAAAACAGCAACAATATTAATGGCCACTTAGACAATTACTTACATTATAAAAAATGACTTAGACAGAGGTACCAATCTCTCATTAATCTTCCGTAATATGTGGGTTAGTTTGACCTAGGTTTAATATGCACCAGATTTTTTTTAAGAAATGAAATTAAACAAATTCCACGTAGAAGCCTGAAATTAAATAAATAAAGATTCATCGAATAATGTTTCTGATTCGAAGCGTTGTTAAACTGGGTCAGATTAAACCACATATTACGGAAGATCAGTGGGAACTTGGCATCTCTGCTTAGACCATTACATTAAAAGGAAGATTCAGTAAAAGAAGAAAAATCAGGAGAGAAGAAAAATCCGTTATAGACAGGCTCCATTCTTAGCAGGTACATTGCACGTTATAAATGTATTATATTATTTTCGCACGGACTATTAAATTCATTTTATACTGATCAAGACATTTTTCCTTTTAAGACACTTTCCCGTGATAGACAAGTTCGATTTCACAGGTTTTACAGCACTTTAATTTTTTTGCCTAGAAATGTATGTATTAAAAGAATTTTAATTGTAGAATAATGAACATTAAAAAAAATATATGCATTTTTTTCAAAAATTGTTCTGCCAGGCCTCATTTTACTGATCTTTTCACGGGCCAGGCCGAGCAGGGCCAATGATTTTCATATGGACTGTGTCGGGACAGTGTCTGAAAATTTCGTTCCGTGCAGAAAGACGTCCGGCTTGGCCCGGAAAATTGAAATCTGCCCCGGCCCTGAAAGAGTGGTGACTAAGCCTGGCAAAGCCTGGAAAGGGAAAAGACCAGGCCTGGCCCAGTCCGAATCTGTTGGCCGGGCCTGGACAGACCTTTAGTTTGAACACATATGCTCCGTTTAGAAAACCAGGATTCCTTTTTCAGGCGGCGAAGATCGGGTTCACACTATGATAGTTAAGTCACTTGAAATATTTTTAAGCGGACCGCTTGGAATCAAAGTTTTTGGCTTGAGCAGTTTTCGAAACGTTCTTCACTTTAAGATACTATATCCTGTACACTAAGTTGTACATTTATTCTGAATTCTGTTGGCTCGGGTTGGATCATCTTTTTTTTTCTATGTTAATAAAAATCGGTTCCATAATTTAATAAAAAAGAAACAGAAAAAAAAGACTAATTACTTGTTCAAATAGTACATTATTATTTCTCTCTTATAAGTTTTCATAACAATACGCGTAAATGCCTTATGATATATAACAACGAAAATCGTACGGCTGATGATTACATGCAAAAATATTTTTCAGCGCGTCTATTTGTGTCAGTAGTGGTGCCAGAAACGTAAAAGCAAGAGAACGTATAATACTAATTTGATGTCATTTTGTGGGCCAGAATAAACAATTCCAAAAACTCTGTCTGATATTTTCATGCCCGTTGAACTGGGTCTTGTCACTCTACATACCGGCTGATAATTATTCTAGAACTAGATTTTATTTTAAAAACAACTTTGATAATAGGTTTCAAAAATTGTTTGTTCGAGTTATTCCATTATTTGAAACTTCAAATTCAAAAGGTTTGTTTACCTTAGATGAAAGAGTTTTGCAACTTTTCAATTTTAAAATGATTTCGGTTGTATATAAGGTTGTCATAATTAAAGTTTAAATTTGAAGCATTTATAAAATGATAGCTACTGGAGTAGAATTTTCCAAATTTGGAAATGGTATAAAATATGTTATGGGGCTTTACATCCTGCAAAAATAAATAAATAAATAAAAGTATTGTATGCATGTATACATATTATATTGTAATTTATGGAAGAAACGCCACGATGGCGTTAATGAATTGAAAAGTTGAAAATTCTTAAATGTGGTGTTTACATTAATTTTCCCGTTCTGTGAATAATTATAAATATCAACTAATGTTTCCTCAATAAATAAATAAGATTAAAATTTCATAATCATTTTAAAACTGGGTAAAATTTTAATAGATGTCATTTGCCATACCATTTTACAGTGTTTTTGCGGTGTTTACAATTTTTACTGTTTATAAAGGACTTCTCACTGACGTTGCTGAGTGGCTCGTCAATTCTCAAGCATATTTTCGTGAAGTGATTGCATGAAAAAATGCTTGTTTCGCATGAAAAAATTCATGAGGTGATTTCATAAGCTATTGACATTGTCAATAGCTTATCTCATGGAAAATGAAACTGCAAATTCATGCAAATTTGCGTAGAACACGTCAATGGTTATTCTGCTATAAAGCAGTGCACTTTACAAAGCTTTCAGTTGTTGCTAGTGAATCATGCTTTTATCTTTAAAAGATAGCGTTCCATGCTTAAAATGCTATTAACCCAGCGATTCATCTTTAAGAAGATGACGAAAAGAACCAATTACTCTTCCGGGTTTGAAGAAAATTACTAAGAAGTCTGAACCAAGAAATGTGTTAAAGATCATTTCAGGCCCGAAAAAGAAGTTTGTTAGTGATGAAGAGAAACATAAATACAAGGCACTTGAAGAATATGTACTGTTACCCTTCAAAAGGATTCGCCATTAAAGGATCTTCATAAAATCATTCATGTTGTATTACTCCTCTTATAAAATTAGATGTGTTTAGCTACCACAACTTGCTGATCCTGCTCAAAAATAAACTTTTGTATTATATAGTTCCTTGGAGGCATTGATAATGTCAGCTACATTCTGAATAAATTCTGGACCGTTTAGCTTAGCGTTGTTTGGATGCGAATGGTGACCATTTCCAATATCTCTTGCGTTGTCATCATATTTCACACAAAACAAACTTGGTGTGTTAATAATTTTCATTTAAATATCTTCGTTATTGGTATAAAGTTATACATGAAAATTTGAGTTTGTCTATGAGTGAAACAACCTTGTATTTTTGACTGAATAAGTGAATTGCGATTCTAAGTTCCATTGTAAATATTGTTCGTTTGTCGGGTACTATCACTTTTCTTACTTTGTTGAAACACTTTAAGATCACCCTGTATTAAAGTAAAAATAGTAACATTTAAAAATAACACGTAGCCATTTCTTCTTCATTTAGATTTTATATCTATTTTTATTCAAATATTCATCTTCATGAAATTGTTAGTTTATTAATAATTGTTTAAAACAACACAAAATGTCACTAAAAACATATATGCATCATTTAATAAAAACGTTTATTAAATGATGCATATATGTTTTTTGTGACATTTTGTGTTGTTTTAAACAGTTATTATGGTACAGAGGTGAATTTGATTCAATTGAGTGTTGTGTTTTTCATGACTCAAGTTTATTTTGTTAGTTTATTGCTATTAACATCTCAGTATAAGCAGCTGAGAAACGATATCGCCACGTTTTATCAATCTGCATGGTGAATTACGTAGAGAACCACGCAGAATTGCTATCTCTCTTTTATTTATGATTTACAAAAAGGAAATGTAGATAATAAAATCAAGACCTCGCCAGAATGTTTAACTCCGGAAGCCCTCCCCGTCTCTATAATAAAAATAACTAACAGGAACTGTTCTGATTTAGCTCTAAAGATTTTTTTTCGTGTGGTATTAAAACTATGTAGCATTTAAAAGGTTATATAAAAATTTTGCTTGCTATTTGTAGGCTCACATGTATGTAAATTTATATTAACATGCAGCTTACATCCAGGGCCCACTTATGACTTAGAAGTAGGGGAAGCCTGACGTCACACAGGGGGGGGGGGGGGTTGTATACCATACATTTTGCTTAATTAAAATGGAGGTGTGTATGTGATGCTATCATTATTCAAATTGTAGTGATCTTTTTCTGTGGTTTCTATCAAATGTTTTGTTTGACTAAACAAATTGTTTTGTGCGGTATTTTGAAAGGGGCTAATTAGTTGTAATGACTATTTTCTGTGTATTTACTACTTAAGTTTATCTTCAAATTAATGAAATTTTAAGTTGTACATTTCTTTTATGCTTTATGTATTCAGTTAAGATTATATGCTTTATAGAATTTAAAACTGAATTAAATAATTCCACAAATTATTAAAGTTCGACTGAAAAAAGGAAGAGGGTGGGGAGGGGGGAGGTCGAAAATAGATAATTCCACAGGGGAGTCACACATCCGAAGTACGGGTCTGGTTACCAAATTGAAGAAAACGATTGTGAGTCCCAAGGTGTAGACTAGAGATCTGCACGGGCCGGAATTTCCATCCTCGGGTCCGGCCCGGCCTGACTCAATTTCTACAACAACAAAAAATCGATTTTTTTAAATATATAATTAAGATTATTTTAATGAATATTGCATACATATTTATAGGAAAATTCTACAATATATTTTAGATAACCATATTTTTGCAAGCCATTGAATACAGAACAGCAACATTAGTGATCACTTAGATTCTTGGATTATTACATTCAAACTAAGCCATTAAAAAAAAAATAACGTAGTTTAGAATAAAAGAAAAAAGACGGTTTTAAAGCTAGATAATAAAAAAAGTAGATTTAAAAAAAAATGTTTCTCTATAATTTACTATAGAGATATTTATTATATTTCCAAAGATTCCGTTAGGAGAAATTCATTATCGCTATTATTATTTTTACAAAATAAATTGCTTGCACGACACGTCCTGGGAACAATTAACTAAGTCTAGTTCCGACTACGTCCGAGTAGATAGGGGGATTTAGATGATCGATGATCTAAACCTCTCCCACAGTAATTTATAAAAATAATTATATCTATTTATTATTTCTACAAAATAACATACAAAACAGAAAAAAAAAAAAAAATATATATATATATATATATACATATATATAACCTTTATTTCTTAACTTTTTCCCCTGTATTATTTCTTACTTTGTATTAATATACAAATGCAATGTAGCTGAAAAACTATAAGCTACCCCCCCCCCTCCCTCAAAGAAAAAGTTTTAAAAAAAATCCTGTTGCTGGGTTTAAATTTTTCCATTGTTTAATTGGTGTTGGGTTTAAATTTTTCCCTTGTTTAATTAGTTCTGGGTTTAAATTTCTCCATTGTTTAATATCACAGAGAATTTTTTTGATTGCTTAATATAATCTTAGAAAAACTTAAAACATTCAGCAGTTATGGATTATAGTAAACAATGTTATTGAACAAAAAGGGTCAATTTAAAGTAAATTACGTAGTTTACACTTGTAATGAAATATATAAAAAAAAAATAATAATAACGAAACAAAAGTTTACCCACCTCCCCAAACTAAACAAATAAAATAACTTTAAATTAAACAAATAAATAGTAACAACTTTAAAAGAGATAAAATAACTTATTACAAACTTTTAAAAATCAATTTAAATAAAAAAAATTCAAAAATTAAATTGTTTGGGTTATTTTTATAAAATGTATTAATTAATAACAATTAAAAATTAATTCAATTGTTAATTGTTTATGTAATTAATTTATCATTAACTTGTTTGAACTATGTAATAGTTACCCTTGATCAATTAAGCCTTTAGACATTTTATTAGAAGAGCCTTTACTGTCTGTACCCCTGATCAATTATGATAACTAATGAAATATATAAAATATCTGATATCGCAAGAAATACCGGATACAAAGACAGCACTATTAATAAATTAATTACGAGCATGGATGATAAAAAGAAGAACATTTTCAATGAGCAAAACTCAAAGTTATCATAAGAATTTATAAAATATTAATTTAATAAATATTGTTAAATTAATAAGTTCAAGATAAAAATAATAAATTAATAATTAATTTCTATAAAATCCTAAACTAAATTTTTAAATAAAAACATTTCAAATTTGTTATTAAATTTATTAAATTTATTTAAATATTTGAAAGTTTAAAATCTTAAATAAAAAAATATTAGAATTTAATTATTATTTAAGTAAAAAAATAAATAAATAAGTAAGTAAAGAGTGTACAAATTAATTAAGTTAAGAACAAAAATATTCTTTAACCAACATTGCTTTTATAAATAATTACAATAATATTATTATAAAAATAACTATAATAATAATTATTATTAGAGGAAAAGGTGTGAAAACGGGCTCATGTGTAAATATGGGCACCCCTCCCCAAGTGGCTATGGGAGGTGCTGAAGACTTGCAACCAGGACTGTAGATGGTGCCATTTGAGCATATGAGATAGAACTGAACAGTTGGAATCATTCTTCCAACTAGTGGGGATGCAGCGTGATTTATTGTGTGAAATGGTGTTTATTCTGGACTGCAAACTTTTAACATGTATCTGAAATCGTTTTTTTTTTTGTTTTTTTTGTTTGTTTTTTTCCTTTTTTTTTCATGTTCTTATGGTTAGTTTAAAATAATTTCACATTGATATCCAGGAAGCGGAGATCCTAAGCTACTTTTAAAAGCACGCATTTAGTCAAGCACGTCTTTAGGTTACATGTGAAAGTGACCATCTTTCTTAGATGGCATTGGTGTATATATGGGCACCTTTTCTTGGTGTAAATATGGGCCCAATTTTAGGTGCTTCTAAAACACTGCAATATTCCCTGGGAACTTCAAATGCAGTTTCTCCGTTCAATATATCTCTTGTTCCCAACATTAAGAAGAGAACCACTATTCGTGGACGCAAAGCAACAAGGTCCTCAGCACTGGATCCCCATATAAAAATCAGTTGACCAAGTCGGTTGACAGAAGTTCTCTCAAGAAGACGACCTTGAGTTTTCCCGTGATAAGAGACCGGCCAAAGGACAGAGATGGAAAGACTAAAGGCTCAAAAAAAAAAAAAAAAAAATTAGACCCACGTAATGATATGCGCTTCATCATCGGATTCATCATATTACAATGACCCTCCCCCTGTGGACAGAGATGATGATATCAACTATGGGGATAAAACAGACTCGAGCGATGCAACTTGTATATTTTGTGATGAAAAGTTCTCTGAAGACACTCACGGAGAAGTGTGGATTAAATATGTTAGTGCCAAAAGTGGCCATACTTAGATTGTGCAGAGAATGAAAGAGCGAATCATGTTTGTGATTTTGGTAAATGATTTTTTTTATGTAATAAATAAAGTCTCTGCCATTTTGTATTCTTTTATCCTGTTTTAAAACATTTTAAACTATTTTTTGTGGCTTTTATAGGGAGGGCCCATATTTGCACTCCATTTTTTCTGGTGCTTTTTTAAAAGCTTTTTGTAAATCTTCGTTTTCGAATGCAGATAATTGATATTAATCATTATTTTGCCTCCTATCATTTAGTAAACTTGTTATAGTTGTTAGAGAAGGTTAAAAATTTAGAATTTTTCAAAATAAAAGTCATTTTAAGTAAAAAAAAAAAAGGGTGCCCATATTTACTCCTTTTTTCTCTATTATTATTATTATAAATAATTAAATTCCTAAAATCATAGACAAAATTTTTAAATAAATAATTTTAAATTGGTTATTAAATTTTATTAAATATTTGAAAGCTTTTTGGTAAATCATTTTTAATGTTAAATAACGCATAAATATCTTAAAATTTTATAATTTAATTATTATTTAAGCAAAAAAATTAAAAATAAAAAGTATAAAAAGTAATTAAAAGCAAAAGATCAATTTAACAAATATCGCTTGAATTAATAATTGTAATAATATTATTATAAATCATATATATTATTTCTCCCGTCAACATCCCTTTTTCTAAGAAAATACGAAACACAGAATGACGAATGAGATAGCATATGAAAGGATTTTGAACAGACTTCTGACATAGCACACTTAACATTTCGTTAAAACATGTTTTTTGATTAAAAACTGCAATTAATTGAAAATTAAATCAACATTGTTTTCATAAATGAAATGAAAGATTTTACTCAAATCAGTGTTGCCACAAAATAAAATACTGCATTATCAGATGACGTCATCCTATAATGCAATTAAAATACGATTGCTAATTTATTTCTTGCGCGTACTTTTTTGCAAAAATATCCAGCTTTTAATCGGATTTTTATTTAATTTTTACGCGTGCGTCACTTATTGTTTATTTGTTTACTTTGTTTAATCATGGCTGTGTATATGGGTACTGTATCGGAGCACCAGTAGATTACGTAATTTAAGGATTATCTTCTATTTAGATATACAGTTCATTAGGATTCACAAAAATGGTAAGTATTTATTTTTTAATATTTCATTAAGCTGTTAATATTTCTGACGTCACTTAAATGGCTGCTGACCACAAAGTTTGAACATCCCATGTTTAAGTTCCCACAGGCTTGAAAAAAAGTGGTGTACCAAATATTGACTTATGTATTTAAGACATTTCTGGAACAGTTTTGCTTTCATATGAATTCCCTAAACGTCTGATTCAGTGTTTCAATTTTTTTTTTTTTTTTTTTTTTAATTCTTTTTTTTTTTTTTTTTTTTAGTATAGGGGTCTTGACAACCTATTGAAGTGACCTTAGCGAGAAAAGAAAATTTGGCAAAAAATTTTCTGGCAATCTATTCTCATTTTCTTATACATAAGCAATCATCGTATAGATTATTTCTGATGTCAACATCCTTTTTATCTATGCACATATAAAACATACAACGATGAATGAGGTATCATTCAAAAAGTGTTTGAACAAATTTTTGAGATAGTACATCCACATTTCGTTAAAACGCGTTGTTTGATTTTTAAAAAAATCAGTTAATTAAAAATAAGTGCTAAAACGTACCAGAAAATAATCTGAAAGATTGCAGTGCGAAAGCTTCGCACGGGTACATCTGGTATATTATAATAACAATAGTTACAATAATAATATAAATATAAATATAAATATTATTAGAATATTATTATTATAAAATCTAAAAAAATAATAACTAAATTTAACAAACTAAAAATAGAAATTTATTAAATTAAAGCTTTTTAATTTTGTTAAAAAATTTATTTAAAAATTTTAAAACTTTTTTGTTAACTTTTTTTAAATCTTAAACGACCCATTAAAACTTAAAGAAAAATATTATAAACTAAACATTGTTTAAATAAAAAAATCAAAAGAAATGTAATTAAGAATATAAATTATTAAGAAATATTCTTTAAATTAATAGTAATAAATTATAATAGTAATAATTTAATAATATAAATTTTAAAAAAGACATTTCAAATTGACTATTAAATTCATCTAACTAATTAAAAATGTTTTTATCTGTCTTTCTTAATGTTAGAAAATATAAAAAGCTTAAATCTCTTAAAATCTATTTAAATCTTAAAATAATGTAATTTAAACTTTATTTAATTAAAAATTAAAATTAAAATTAAAATTAAATACGAACATAAATTTTTAATTTGACAAATATTTCAAAAAATTAATAATATTATCAATAATAAATTAATATTTAAATTAGATAAAATAATATATATTTATAAAATAAAAACTTTCTAAATAGTTATTAAATTTATTTAAATAATTAAGTTTTCTTTGTCAAACAAAAAAATATTAAAAAAAGTAAAAAGAATTACAATTTAATGATTATTTAAGTGTACACAGTTAACAAATAAATAAAAAGGAAATTAATTAAGAACTAAAATATCAGTTCAACAAATATATTGTTTAAATTGATAATTATAACAATAATAAATTTATAGTTAAACTAGCTGCATAACAACTCGGTGTTACTGTTGTATTTGTATTAAATAACATCTTTCGATTTTTTTTTTTAGGATAAATAAATTGTATTTTTTTCTACGTGAAAAAAATATTTCTGATATAAGTTTTATTAATTTTTTTTTATATAACTATGAAATAGTATTTAAAATGTAGTTTAACTGAAAATTACGAAAATTATTGATTTTGATGTAATTGGAGTAGAGTTCTTTTATAAAAGAATATTATAAATATATATATTATAAAAATAACTATAATAATAATAATTATTATTATTATTATTATAAATAACTAGCTGGCTTCGCCCGCCAGTGGGCCCCTAATTTACATCGGTAACTACAATCGATAAAATCCTAATTTACATCGGTGCCTCGAATCTTTTGTATTCTCCGGCTCGCACCCCCCCCCCCCAAAACCGAACGAACTTCCGACACGGTTTCCATTCTGATTTATTACATATGTAGCATTGGTTGGAGGTTCTACGGTTGAATCTTCTATAGAGTCATCAGAAAGCCCGCTTTTCCTTATCATAATATCTGGTTGCGACTCTAAAAGAAAAACGTAAAATACTCGTCATGCAGTTTTTGGACGCGGCCTACTTCTTAAAATCGTAATATATAGCGGGCGCTGTGATGGAAATTTTTCTTTTGCGTTAATTATACGAATGTTGATTAATTATAGAATTAAATAATATATCGGCTCGTAATTGAGATATGAGAATAATTTTTAGATATTCTGAAAGCAGAATCAATTTTGCGTCGTCCTGTAAAAGATAGGAATTACTGCGCCCCTTAGATTCCGAGATTGCCCCCCCCCCCTCTGAAAAAACCCATTTGAACGTCACGTGACCTCCGTCTAAAAAATACTCCTCGCCTCTGGAAAATCGATCCAGACAATCGTCTGGGCGCGTGTCTGCGTTCTCGCATTCCCGGCACGGAAAGAAATGAAAAATGATTTTTTATCGATCGATTTTTAAAGAATTTTTTCGGTTCTAATTGTAGTACGGAAATGATTTTTCGAATTTATGAAACCGGACGCTGTCCTGCTTCCGTCCGTACGACTTCCGAATTTCTGCCCCCCCCCCGACTTCCGATACGGGTCGGACCTGCACTGCGGTTTGGGGCTTAAATTGCTCCCTGGGAACCCCCTGCCTTTTCCTTCCCCGTCCCGAGAGAGACCGGCAACCCCTTTCGGAGGCGAAAATTTGTGGTTTTCGATTCTTTTTCAAGTTCGGTTTCGGTCCGTAATTAAAACAGTTTTGTCGATTAATAACTCCCCGGGTCCGGGTCGGACTCCCGACGCGGCCCAAACTTGACATCCGCGCCTTTTTCCCAATTTTTCGGTCCGCGTCCGCCGTCAGTGCGTCGATTTGTCCCGGAGCCTTTGAGTGTACAGACCGGGAATGCACAGACGCACTCACACACAGACGTTCACGGACATTAATAATTATCCGACTAGCTGGCTTCGCCCGCCAGCGGGCCCCTAATTTACATCGGTGCCTCGAAAGTTTTGTATTCTCTGGTTCGCATCCCCCTCGATCCGAACGAACCTCCGACCCGGGTCCCCGCTGCCTTCGGCACCGGATGATCCCTTAAAGGATTTGCACATCGAATAGTATAAACCTCTAACTGAACGAATCTCCGACCTTGGTCCCCGCTGCCTTCGGCACCGGATAATCCCTTAAATTGCATATAGAATAGTATAAACCTCTAACTGAACGAACCTCCGGCTCGGGACCCCGCTGCCTGCGGTACCGTATAGCAGTCGTGCTGCGCACGCGATGCAGTATACGTTAGTTCCACCTTCCGCCACCAGGTGGCGCAATCCGTTTATATGATCATAACTGAAATCGTTAAGACTTTCGATGTCGAGTCGAATGAGCCATACCCCGTCGTTTTCATGCCCGTAGAACCAAAGATTGGAAAGCGCTCCCTGGTGGTGAAAAAACGAAATAAAATCGGTAAGCTCTATCCATGTCGAGTCGAATGAGCCATACCCCATCGTGATCCTTCCCATAGAAACAGAGATAGGAAAGCGCCCCCTGGTGGTGAGAGTCGGAGCAAAAATCGATAAGCTGTAGTATCCTCTACCGACGTTGAGTCGAATGAGCCATACCCCGTCGTGATCCGGGCCATAGAAACAGAGATAAGTAAACTCCCCCTGGTGGTGAAAAACGAACTAAAACCGATAAGCTCTAGTCGAATAGTATAAACCTATAACTGAACGAACCTCCGGTTTGGGTCCCCGCTGCCTGCGGCACCGTATAGCGTTCGTGCTGCGCACGCGCTGCAGTATACGTTAGTTCCACCTTCCACCACCAGGTGGCGCAAACTATTTATACGATCATAACTGAAATCGTCGAGGCTTTCGATGTCGAGTCAAATGAGCCATACCCCGTCGTAATCCGGGCCATAGAAACAGAGATAATAAAACGCCCCCTGGTGGTGAAAAACGAACTAAAACCGATAAGCTCTAGTATCCTCTATCGATGTCGAGTTGATTGAGCCAAACCGCGTCGTGATGTGACCCATAGAACCCGAGTTGGCTGAAAAATCCTTTGATTACACCTTCCACCACCAGGGGGCACAATGTGTTCTATACGAATGTTATAGAGGGTCCTTATTACTTTAATTCGGATGTTTGGAGTCAGTTTGGGGGAAATTCGTAACATAGTTTCTGAGTTATAGAAACGGACCACAGTTAAGATCAAAAAACTTGAAGGGGGGTGGGGCGAGGACACTGCTTTTCCTTAAACAACTGAATTAGACTGCCGGAAAAGAAATAAATTAAAAATCTGATGTCTTAATTACATAAAACGTCCGGATTCGATAACGGGCGAAGCCCGCTTTTTACTAATCGAAAATAGTGGTTATTTTTCTATACATATAAACAATCAAACGTTTAAAAATGTTAAATTTGTTGAAATGGAATTGGTTTAATCAAAAATAATACAAATGTACAAATATGTCTTAATTACAGCAACCGTCCCGATTCGATAACGGACGAAGCCCGCTTTTCCTTATCATAATATCTGGTTGCGACTCTAAAAGAAAAACGTAAAATACTCGTCATGCAGTTTTTGGACGCGGCCTACTTCTTAAAATCGTAATATATAGCGGGCGCTGTGATGGAAATCTTTCTTTTGCGTTAATTATACGAATGTTGATTAATTATACAATTAAATAATATATCGGCTCGTAATGGAGATATGAGAATAATTTTTAGATATTCTGAAAGCAGAATCGATTTTGCGTCGTCCTGTAAAAGTTAGGAATTACTGCGCCCCTTAGATTCTGAGATTGGGCCCCCCTCTGAAAAAACCCACTTGAACGTCACGTGACCTTCGTCTAAAAAATGCTCCTCGCCTCTGGAAAATCGATCCAGACGATCGTCTGTGCGCGTGTCTGCTTTCTCGCATTCCCGGCACGGAAAGAAAAGAAAAATAATTTTTTATCGATCGATTTTTAAAGGATTTTTTCGGTTCTAATTGTAGTACGGAAATGATTTTTCGAATTTATGAAACCGGACGCTGTCCTGCTTCCGTCCGTACGACTTCCGATTTTCTGGCCCCCCGACTTCCGGAGATACGGGTCGGACCTGCACTGCGGTTTGGGGCTTAAATTGCTCCCTGGGAACCCGCTGCCTTTTCCTTCCCCGTCCCGAGAGAGACCGGCAACCCCTTTCGGAGGCGAAAATTTGTGGTTTTCGATTCTTTTTCAAGTTCGGTTTCGGTCCGTAATTAAAACAGTTTCGTCGATTAATAACTCCCCGGGTCCGGGTCGGACTCCCGACCCTGCCCAAACTTGACATCCGCGCCTTTTTTCCCAATTTTTCGGTCCGCGTCCGACTTCAGTGCGTCGATTCGTCCCGGAGCCTTTGCGTGTACAGACCGGGAATGCACAGACGCACACACTCACTCACACACTCACACCACACACACACAGACGTTCACGGACATTAATAATTATCCGATTACATTCGATAAAATCATAAACTAAATTTCTAAATAAAAATATTTTAAATTGGCTATTAAATTTATTTAAATATTTAAAAAAAATTATGTTACAAAAAAACTATAAATATCTTAAAGTATTAGAATTTAATTATTATTTAACTAAAACAAATACAATTAAAATAAAAAGTAATTAAAGTAAGAGCAAAAATATCAATTTTACTAATATTGTTTTAATTAATAATTGTAATATTATTATAAATATAACAGTACTACTAATAATAATAATAATAATAATAATAATATTAATAATAATAATAATAATAAATATTATTATAATAATATTATTATGAATTATAATAAAATAATAATTTAATTTATTAAATTAAAAATAGAAATTAATTAAATAATAACTTTGCAATTTTGTTATAAAATTTATTTAAATAATTAAAAACTTTCTTGTTAACCATTTTAAAAGTTAAAAGACCCATTAAAACTTAAATAAAAAATATTAGAAATTAAACATTATTTAAATAAAAATGTATAAAAATAAATTTAATTGAGAATATAAATCATTAATTATTAAGAAATATTCTTTAGTCTAATAATAATAAATTAGTAATATGAATTTTTAAAAAAAATCAAATTGACTATTAAATTTATCTAAATATTTAAAAGGTTTTTGGCAGTCTTTTT
Source organism: Maratus michaelseni (assembly GCA_963931845.1). NCBI lineage: Eukaryota > Metazoa > Arthropoda > Arachnida > Araneae > Salticidae > Maratus > Maratus michaelseni. The sequence goes on from OZ007591.1 coordinate 259,622,442, forward strand.
TCTTTTATGTTTGAAAAATCTATTAAAAGCATAAATCTCTTAAAATCTAATGAAAGCTTAAAATAATGAAATTTAATTTTTATTTAAACAAAATATTTTGAATTTAAATTTAAATAAATTAAGAACATGAATTAATAATTTAACAAATATTTCTTAAATTAATAACATTATTAATAATAAATTAATAATTAAATTAGATTAATTTATATAATTTATAAAATAAAAACTTTTTTAAATGGTTATTAAATTTATTTAAATAATTAAAAGTTTTGTTTGTCAAAACGAAAAAATAGTAAAAGAAATAAAAATAATATATATTAGAATTTAATCATTATTTAAGTGTATACTATTAAAAAATAAATAAAAATGAAAATAATTAAGAATTAAAATATCAGTTTAAAAAATATTGTTTAAATTGCTAATTATGACAATAATAAATTTATAATTAAACTAGCTACATAACAGCTCGATGCTAATGTGTATTTGATTAAATGAAATCTTTCGATTTTTTTTTAAAGAAAAATAAATCTTATTTTCTTCCACGTTAAAAAATATAATATAATATAATATATATATATATTTCATATAAGTTTTATTAAATTTTTTGATATAACTAAGAAATTATATTTAAAATGTAGTTTAACTGAAAAATACGTGATTTTGATGCAATTGGAGTAGGGTAAATAAAAAAAGGAAAAATTTATTGGTCAAAAGGATTTTAGAAAAACAATTGGGAAGCTTTCCATTTCATCTTCCGATCCGAATGTTCGGCATGTGAGTATTCGAAGCGTATTCTTATTCTCTCTTATAATGGCATTCTAATTTTTTGTAAAATGTTGCTCAGTGAGTGATTTTAATGGCGTTACTTTCAAAACCGATAACATTTGTCCAAACATTTCATCCTTTGTAATATTTCGAAACTATAGTGGTATAAAAACCACTTATCATCCACTTACTGGATGATGAAGAACAATGAAAAAAAAAAAAAAAATCTATAGTTAGTATGCAATCGGCATCTGATTTAGTACACAAACGCAGAGCAAAGCGGTATCTTCACTTTAGAAATTCAACATAACAATCGGGCAACACTTATTTTATATGCCTTCATTTGTTTGCATCATTCTGATCGACATAACGATTAGAAGAGAACTAGCGTCGACAGCAATGAGTGGAGTCGTAGCCGCTTCAATCGGATCGTATGTATTAAACGCCACGTTCCTCCTTGTCAACTGTTTGATGTCTTTTACTTGCCAAATATTTCTTTTAAATTGTTTCGATGGTGTCCATTATAGACAAAGTATCTTTTCGTCAATCTTCCATAGTGGGGGTACGTGCCTGTGAGTGTAGGCACCTTTCTTCTAGGCGCTATATACTATCGGAACTGAAGTCTAAATAATTTATAATAGTTCTATCACAGGACATTCTCTTCATACATTGTCTTCAAATTCGGATATTTCTTCTTATTTAAGCCATACGTTCAACAGTTCGGATGGAAAACGATAATCGTGATACACCATCTATTCAAATTGAATTTTTCTCACTTCAATTTTAATGAGAAAATGTAATAACAAAACAGTATAATAATCCTATTAATTCTCTTTTCTTTCTTTTTCTCCCCCCCCCTCCCCCATTACCATCACCAATGGAGCAATTTTGTTGCCACCATTACAAAATAGTCTTTAAAAATTACAAATAATAATAATAATAATAATAATAATCTCGGAAATAATTTTAAAATTTGAAATTTTACGAGTTATTATGACATTTTTGGATCCATGTGGAGAAAATATGTTAGTTTCATCGCCAGCGATGCATATTCTGGAAGGAGTAGATGTGCAATACAAACACACCGTTGATTTTAATATAATGGATTCTGAACATCAATTATCATTCTTTGAAGGTATCTTAGATGATCATTTCCCTGGCTATCGTTGATGCTAATTTGGCTGTGAACACAATTACCAAACATTAGCTTTTTTGTATTTACTAGCACAACTTCATCTGCTTCGCTGGTCGATTTATCCCAAACAAACCTCGAATTAAACAAACCTAGGGTTGTGGACACACTGCCTTCGGCAGCGTACACCAAGGCACGTCCTCACGGGTGTACGCTGCTAAAGATAGGCCGGTCATCGCAGTCTCGAAACAATTATGGGTCTTGAAATATTGAGATTTTTTATTTCGATCCAGATTAAATTCAAATTTTCAACATCGTAGTTCATGCTGCTATAGGAACAGATTTGGCAGTCTTCCAACTTCAATTTAATCACGACAGTGGCATCATTTACTGGGAAGTTATTTCCGTTTCAGAAAAAAAAAATTCCAAAAATCGCCGTAAAACGCGAAATACGCTAAAAATTGCTTAAAAGAATTTTTATGCGATCGCTAGTACGACATTTTTATGCGAATATGCATGTGAACGATGGCAGTGTTTAAATTACTGTCACTATTTTTTTAATGTACACCTTCAACAAATCAGAATAAATCTAGTATTAGCAACAAAATATAATTTCTGGGAGAAAAAAAAAAAAAACATGGAAAATATTCTCCAGGAAAATATTTTTTTAATTCTTTATGATATGAAACGCTCATAACACCATCGTAGTTTTTAAGACACGTGTTACTTTTTTATACACATTTTCATACACGTAATTAACATATGTAAAAACTATGGTGATGATGATATCAGCGCTAACTAACACCTCCCCCCCCCCAAAAAAAAAAATAAAATATATAAAATAAATAAATAAATAAATAAATAAATAATGAACAAAATTACATTAAATTTTGCAAAACAAATGCATGTTTCGGAATTGGTAGAATTTTTACACCAATCTTCAAACAAAAATCAATCAGACAGACAGTACATATAGACCTAAAATTATATAAAAACTGTCAAAACATATTAGATTTTTTTAACCTATTGGGGAGAAGGGGGGAGGGGGGCAGTAAAAATCAATACTTATCTATCCATCTCCTTTACATGCATGTAAATTAAATTAATTTCTTTCAATAAACAAAAAATAAATTATATTCGCGTGTACTTTAACGCTTTCGCTACTGGCGTCCTTGATCAAGGACAAATTTTCAGAAATTTTTTAAGACACTTAATTTAATATAGTTTATAAATTTGTCTGCATTTTTAATTATATCCCTACCAAAAGCACAAATATTTAGAAATCAAAGCAATAGATGAGAGAAAATTTTTACCAAGCAATTTTTTAAGATGATGGAAACATCCAGGTAAGCCTTTTTAAAATCATATAATTTTAATATAGTTTAATATAGTAAATAGCGAAACAGATTTGTTATTTTGTTACAAAAACTAGGAGCCTTGATTTAAACTTATCGTTATAGATCTAAATAATTAATTTCGTTATAGAATTAATTTTAAACACGTATTCAGTGAGTTTGTCCATTCTCTGACAAAAAACAAATTCGTCCATAATTATTTTATTAGTAGGTGGTATTTAGCTTATTGGTTGCATTATTAACAACGTGTCAAAACTTCATAATTTTAATTTCATTTTTAAAATGTTGTTATTGATAGGATTAATAACTTTATTTATCAACCTCTTAAATGTTAATAGTTCCATCCAGACCTTCTTTCTATTCTATATATATATATATATATATATAAACTAACTTACGCTGCTGTCGCCGCTGCTGCCGTTATTGAATTTATTGTGACCTTTTGCCTTTCTCGGATCACAATAATAATAATAAAAAGTATGGTATATAAAAACAAAAACTGGTAGTTTTATAGAAAAAATTATGATAAACACGCTGAAGTATACAGTTTTTAAATCGAAGAATTATTTTAAGCGGTATTTAATGTTGAATTTGGTCAAAGCAATTCAGTTAAATAAGTTTTATATGATCAAAAACTACTAAGATCACAGCAATTTAACCATCTTTTGTACACATATACGAGACGTGTGCAATGTACAATAATTTTTTTAATTCGTCTAATTTTCTGAGTTTTTATTTTTCAATTTTTAGTTCAAAATTTCAATATCTCAATAGAAATCTATTTCATATTACGAAAAAGTAATTTTTTATTGTTGCCAGATTTTAAAATACCGCAAATAATAATTTTTCCAAACATTTTACAATTGAAAAATATAATTACACGTGAATATTAAAAGAGAAAGAAAACTTTAAAATGATTAAATTATTACATTCGAAAAGAATAAAATGAGGGAAATTACGTCATAAAAGTACAAATAATAATATTTCCAAACGCCTATCCACTGAAAAAATATATTTACATTTGAATATTAAAAAAGAAAGAAAACATTAAAACTAATAAATTATTATCTGCCAAAAGCATTCAATGGTGGAAAATTACGTCATATTTAAACCTATGACATAATACGTAACAATATATTACGCATTATTACGTAAATACACATAAACATATTTACGTAATATTAAATATCTTTAAAATGTCATATTTAAAATGATTTTCGTCTAGCGTGTAAAAGAAAACTTTATTATAAATGTCTGGGAGACAACGACATTTTTTACTTAACTATTTTATATGCTAATTTTCAAATGTGTGATAGATCTTATACTTAATCAATCACAAACAGCAAATTAGCTTGTTTTTAGAGCCGAGGGGGGGTGGTTTGGATGGGGGTTGGGGAAAAGAGTAGATCGAGTTTCGCTAGACGAAAATCATTTTAAATATGACATTTTAAAGATATTTAATGTTACGTAAATATGTTTAGGTGAATTTACGTAATATTAAATATCTTTAAAATGTCATATTTAAAATGATTTTTGTCTAGTGTGTAAAAGAAAACTTTATTATAAATGTCTGGGAGACAGCGACATATTTTACTTAACCATTTTATAAGCTGATTTTCAAATGTGTGATAGATCTTACTTAATCAATCACAAACAGCAAATTAGCTTGTTTTTAGAACCTGGGGAGGGGGGGGGGTTGGGGAGAAGCGCCTCCTAGAATAATTTAAAAATGTTAAAATTGAATTAATATTTAAATAATTAAAACACCTTTATTTTAATATGCATGGGGATGATTACTGTATCTAAATTATTGATACTACTACTTTAATATACACCCAGAATGACGCTTTGGTTATCATCAAATAGAGTAATACCCTCTTCACACATTTCACCTTCACCCACATCTTGCAGAAGCTGGCGCAGCCACAATATTTCCTTCACTGCAGTTGAAGCTACAATATATTCAGCCTCAGTTGTGGATGTTGAAACAGTTGACTGTTTCTGGATAGACCAAGTTACAAGACCTTTGCTAATTTTGAAGACGTAACCAGAAGTCGATTTTCTCGTGTCGACATCACTAGAAAAGTCAGAATTTGAGAATCCAACAAAATGACACAGATTATTGGCTATTAGGGAGTACTCAATGCCGTACTCTGCTGTACCTGTCAGGTATCTGAAAATACGTTTCACAGCGTTCCAATGCACTTGGCCTGGATTGTTTTGAAATCGGCTGACCGCATTAAGAGAAAAGGTTATATCCGGACGTGTGGTGGTAGCAAGAAATATTAGAGATCCAATAGCTTCTCTGTAAGGGATAGTTTTTCCTTCTGGAAATGGATTCGATTCTGATGACAGGATTGTTCCAGAATCTGCAGGTGCAGTATTTGGACTTGCATCATCTAAATAAAATCGCTTCAAGATTCTCCTTGTGTAACTTTCTGAATGCAAGAAAATTGTACTTTCTGCTCTATAACCTATTTCCATTCCAACAAAACAGCCTGTTTCGCAAATAGCTGCTTCAAACCTTCTTCTGAAGTCATCTACAACTTCGATTAGCATATTCTTTTCTTCACAAAATAATAAGGCATCACTAATATACAAAATTACAAGTACTTTTTTACCTCGAAAAATGCCACTGAAAACATATGAATCAACAGTACATTGCTTAAAGCCAAAACTAGTTAAAAATTCTGAAAAAGTCTTGTTCCAGCATCTGGCTGACTGTTTTAATCCATACAGAGACTTTTTGAGCTGACACACTAAATCTTCATAAAAACTTAAGCCTGGAAGAGGTTGCATAAATATTGTTTCTTCAACTTCGCCATAGAGAAAGGCAGTTTTGACATCTATTTGTAGAATTTTTCATTTTCTCTGTGCAGCTACGGCTAATAAAACTCGTATGGTATCAAACCTTGAGGCTGCTGAAAAGGTTTCACTGAAGTCTACTCCCTCCACTTGGGAAAACCTTTTCGCACAGAGTCTAGTTTTATATCGGTCAATTTTTCCATCGGGAGCATATTTTATGTTGAATACCCACTTGGATCCAATTATGTTACCTGTCTCTGGAAGAGGTACAAGATCCCAGGTCTCGTTCTTCTCAAAAGAGCTTAATTCTTCATTAATGGCTTCTTTCCAATTATCTGCTTGAGGAGAATTCATTGCTTCTTCATATGTTTGTGGTGTTACAATATCTACTACGTTTAATTCATAACGAGCAGGAACTCTTAAAGTGTTTCTGGGACGAAGGCCATAGTGATCATCATTGGGCGGAGGCTTATTGCACAAATTATTTGGAACTTCATCTATAGAACACTTATTCATATCATCTTCATCAATAGTAGACAGGAATCTTGATGTTGGCAGTGTTTTCTGTTGTCAGCTTAGAATCTTGTTCATTAAAGAAGACATTTCTTGATATTTTGATAGCTTTAGTAACTGGATCAAAGAGACGATAGTTTTTAGATTCCTTGTCATAGCCTACAAAAATCATTTTCTTGCTTTTGGGTTCTGATTTATTTCAAAGGCCATCAGGCACATGCATGTAAGCTTCTGAACCGAACATTCTTAAATGATTAAGTGACGAAGATTTTCCAGCCCACAATTCATGAGGGGTAGATTATGGAGCTTGAGTTGTAGGAGTGCTGTTCATAACATAAACAGCTGTATTTACAGCTGCTGCCCACAGGTACAAAGGCTTTGGAATACATCATGGAACGAGCAGTTTCCACAATTGTGCACAAATCTCTTTCAGACCTTCCATTCTGTTGTGGAGTGCAGGGAGCAGTCGTTTCTAATTAAATACCCTTTATCTGTAGAAAGTCACTAAAATGCAGATGTATTTTCGCCCGTTGTCAACTCTGAGTGCTTTTATTCGATAACCAAATTTATTTTCACCAGCTGAACAAAGTTCTGGAAAGCTTCTAGAGCATCACTTTTATGTTTGAGAAAATTAACTATTATAAAACCACTGAAATCATCTTTCATTAAAATGAAATAATTTGCTCCACCTACCGATTGTACAGACATAGGATCACAGATGTCACTATATATCACCTTTGCCGGTTTAGTTGTCTTGTAAACCTTTGTATTAAATGAAAATCTGTGCTGTTTCCATATTGGCATCCCTCGTAAAAGAATTTATCTTTTTCTGAGATGTCTAACTTTTCAATCAATCCTCTCTTACTACTTAATTCACAAAGAGCTTTCAAATTTATATGACCTGTTCTTTCGTGCTACATTTTGAAATTGTTCTTATGAGAGATATTAGCTTCATGTGAACTTACAGTCTGAAAAAGCATGTTATATAAATTGTTTGCTGAACGAACTGCAGTGCCAATTAATTCATCTTTACATTTGTAGGTATCAGCATGATCTTGCATTTTTATTATCGTCATGCCTTTCTAGTAATCACACCTTCAGAGAGAAGATTTTTCTTCAGATCAGGAACATAGAAAACACTATGTATTTCTCTTTCTAGCCATTCTCCATTGATGAACTTTTGAATTATTACATTTCCCTACCTTTAATGGGTAATTTCAGATTGTTGCCAAGACGAATAACTTCATTATCATTTTATTCACTGAAAATATTAAAATAGTTGATATTATAGCTCATGAGAGCAGAAGCATTACTGTCCTAAATCCATTGGTCTTCACTTCTTTCCACACTTTTTCCTATTTCACTGCTAAATACACTGTAATTTGATGAACCCTTGTTTCTTTCTATAACATCATGACCTTTTTCACGAGGCTTGGAACGACACTCTCTTGCATAGTGGCCTTTTCTTCGACATGACTAACAGGTTATTTTTGTTTTGTCCACGTTTCTGTTGTGAGTTTTGAATTTATTTTCATTTCCTGAATAGCTTGTAGGCTTTTTTTGCTCCAATTTTGGGTGATTGGAAGCAAAAAATGCAGACTCACTCAGTTTCGATTGAGATAACAAGGTTTCTTCATCAATGAGTCTTGCCGTTAGATTCGATAAGTTTTGTTTACTATCATCAACGGATAACCATGCTTGTCTGAAGTTTCTGTACTTAGGAGGCAGTGTCCCCAAGCTTTTTGTAATGATAGTTGCATCACTAATACTTTCACCAGAGGCCTTGATTTGATGTGCAAGATTTTCAATTTTCGCTATGTACTGCACTGCTGTTTCATTATTTTCAATTTTTATCTGATGGAATTTGTCGAGTAAGAGCCTTTTTTTTAAATCAGATTTCAGTTTGAAAATAGAGTCTAGTTTATCTAACATTTCTTTGGATGAAGAGCAACTTTCAATAAGGATTACTTGCGATAATTCCATTGCAGATGATATAGTAGACATCGCTACTGCATCTTCTCTTTCCCATTTTTCAATTTTAGCATCATCACTATCTGGTTTGATTTTAATGCCGTTAGCAGCAGAGAATACTGCTTTGGCTTTTAGAGCAAAAACGATTTGGAATTTAAACTGAGAATAGTTTTGTCTATTAAATTTGTTAATGGCGGAAACATCGACACCAGCCATTCTGACACGTTAAGCTTACGACAACGTGGTTTCAAACGACAAGTTGCAGAAAAATAATAGCTAAGCAAATTCACTTACTTAAAAGAAAACGCTGTTGGAAGCGTGGTATTGGACTCATAACCTATCCAGTTTACTTGGTTAAATATTTAATAAGCAAAAAAAGATTATTAGATAATAATACAGTTACATAGCACGGCGACAAACGCCAAGGAGCACACCACGACTAGACAACATTGAGACCGGTGTCGCCAATCCACATATACAAAAGGTGTGTTACCAAAACAACAACTGTAATTATGATAACAGAATTTAAATTCTAATAAATGTGATAGATCTTACTAATCTTGAAAATCTGTGTTTTCGATTGACAGATTTCACTTTAATACCAAAACGCTATGTCTTAAGGTTAATCTTCCATAATCAGGTCTATATCCTAACATGGTATTTTAATAAATGTGATTTGGTGCAAGAGGGTTTCTTTAAACCTTTAATGGTATTCATATTAATTTTGAAAGAATATTTTCACCATGATGGCAACACTTGAAATTGGTCCCAATCACAAAAAATGAATGGAATGGAAAAAGTAAGAAAAAAAAGCTTTTTTTTCTTTTTAATTTGCATTTACCAAGCATGGGCAAACAATTTCCAATTCTAGTAGCTCTGCCACTTTCTCCTTGGTTACTCCGCATTATTGTAGGAAACCAATAATAACACTGGTTTACACGGTTTATATACTTTTGCCGAAATGTGTATTTTTTTACAGATTCTAGTGCACTGATTACGGGAAAATTATTGTAAAAAACGTGTCACGTCTAGTTTAAAAAATATTTATTAAATACTTAAAAAATAATAATAACATGAAATATAAAAAGAAAAAATTAGAAATGATTGATTTTCTTCTTCTTTTTATAATTTTCTTGATCCATTTCTCTTAAAATAGACCAGCAGTAGTCCCCTAACATACTTTCGTCCCAAAAACCTTTGTGTCTGTCTTAAAAAAAGTATAAGGTCTTGGTGAAAACGATCGCTCTGCTCGTCACTCACGGCGCCCAAGTTTTCAGGAAAAAAATCCAGGTGTGAATGGAGAAAATGCATATTCAGAGACATGTTCACACCCATTGCATGAGAGTTTTTTAATAAAACAGCAAAATTTTTTTCATAATTTTCATCTTTATGATTTCTTAAGAATCCATGGACGATCGTCTTAAAGGAATCCCAAGCATTTTTTTCATTAGTAGATAAATGTTTTTCAAAGTCCTTATCTTGCATCAGTTTACATATCTGTGGATCGATAAAAATTCAACCTTTTAATTTTGCGTCTGAAATACTTGGAAAAATTTTGTGTAAATATTTAAAAGCAGCACCGTTTGTATTGACGAAACACGGCTTTGACGAAATTTTCATTAGGCCCAATTTAATGTGTAACGGTGGCAAAATTATGTTTTGCGGATCCACTAAAGATGTATATTTCACATTCATTTTCCTGGAGTAAATTCATTTCGGATAGGCCAATATTTTTTTATGTAATGGTGGCTTTAGCTCAACTATCCCACTAACTTTAGCTCAACTATCCCACAGGCACAAAAAATATGAATATTTGGTATACCCGCCCTGTAAGCCCAGTAACATAATAACTACTTTTAAATCGCCACATATATTCCTGTTGTGTTGTTCATATTGTATCATTTTCATTTAAAGAGACATTGTTTGATAGGTTTCTTTACTCTTTACGGCATGGACAATTGGTAAAGATGGTTTTATATTACCATTATGAAGTAATACAGCTTTCAAACTACATTTAGATGAATCGATAAATAAACGCCATTAATTTGGATCATAATTTTGATTCATCGCATTCAAATGTCCAGGAATATCATGGCAAAAAAAAAAAAAAAAAAAAAAAAAAAAAAAAAAAAAATCCTTTTTTGTGAAATAACTGCTGAAAATTTGACTTCGATTTTGGTAATAAGTTACTTTGGTATTTGGTGTCGATAAGTTCCACTGTTGTAGACGAGAAGCAAGAATCTCTGCCTTAGATCTAAATAGTTGCAAGTCTCGCACAAGGTCGTTCAACACATTTTGGTTTATTAAATGTGGCGTTTTATCATCTTCGATTACGAACCCGTCATCATTTTCATCCTCTATAAACAGATCGTCACTATCTTGACAACTCGCACTTGACATACCTGGACATATGGGATGTAGCAGAGTTTCCGAATGTGATATCTTGTTTTGAGACTGATGAAATGTCAGGATATTGAATTTTATGTTTATTTTATGAATTAAAGCCTTTTTTTGAAGCCTTTTTTGTTAAACAAAAATAACAGTCATTTTCGGGATTTGAAGGTTATCTCCACAGCATTCGTGATCCAAATTGAAAATACTTTTTTCCTCCCGATGTCCAGCATATAAGAGTGGACCTACAACTTTCACAAAAAACATGTGGGACCCACTTTTTATCTTGATTACTCACTGAGAATCCAAAATAATGCAAATATGCTGTTTTAAGACATTCCGATATCTATCTTTCTTTTTTTCAAATATAAATTGTCCACAAACCTAACAAAAATGATCAGAATTTATTTTACACACTCTATTAGGCATTTTATCAAAAACAAAATCACTTTAGTTCACAAAACACAAAAAAACAGAATATAGAATCCAAGTTAACAATGCGGGTAGGTTGAATGTGACGTGAAAGATATATTATAGAATTAAAAATGTGAATATTGAAAAATGTAAAAATTTTAAAAATGTGACGTGATGGATTTTTTTTACATACCGCCTTTTATTAGTAAGAGGTTGTATAATAAGAAAATAGGTGTTTCATTAAAAGTATATAAAAAAAGTTTAAATTTGTAAACCAGTGTAATTGTTGAGATAGATTTCTTTTTTTAAATTCTGATTGAAAATTAATTTTAAAAATTGTAAAAAGTCACTAAATTGAGCTACAGTTTCCAAACAAACTTCATTTGAAAGTACATCTTTTTACCGGTTCGATGATGTAAAAATTGAGATTGTGAAATATTTAGAAGTGAATGCATGAGCGATAAAAGTGACAGCGATGACACAGGTTGTTATGACATCCGCGTATCGTGTTAAGTGCTATATTAAGTGCATATATTCAGTATGACTGATGGGAAATTGTGAACGAAAACTGCAAAGTTCTTCCTTATTTTTATCACTGGCCAAATCAAAGATGCGATTAGAAAAGGTCAAATTGCTCTGTATTTTTCCTCTTTTTTTTTAAGACGCTTGTTTGTTTGTTTATTTTTCTTTCATTTTCCCCCAAAGTCATAGAGAAAAATTAATAAACAGAATAATTAAATTGGTTATTTTTTTAATTGATGATGTAATTGATTTAATTTTAAAATGAATAAAATGAATAATTTTCTAATTAAATTTTTAATTTAAAAATGCACCAAATTAACAAAATAAACTATTCATTAACAAATATTTTTAAATAATAAATATAATAATAAATTTTAATTACATTAAATTAATTAATAATATAAATTTGCTAAATTGAAATCTTTAAAATTTATTTTTTTAAATTACTGCTTTAAAAGTAAATAACAACTAATTCACTTTAATTTCGTTAATCACACATTTTTTCAAGTTATGCGAGGTTATTCAAATTTTAATTTATTTAAATATTAAAAGATCCATTAAAATTTTAAATCGAAAAATATTAAAATATATTCATTATTTAAATTGTCAAGATTAATTTAAATTAAAGGGAAGAAGAGCGGTTACAGTATTTAAATTAATATTATTATTATTAATTTAATGTACTCTCACAACAAGATCAGTAGAAAATTCTATTTAAGGCTGTTGGTCAGACAGATCTCAAATCCTCCTCTTCCATGCTGTGATCTTATAGCCATGGAATAAACGCGTATTTTTAAAATATCAGAATATCACTATTTTTAACTTAATTTTCTATACTAGGAGGGCTCTGCTTCTTATGAGCTACGCTCGCCAAGCCCCTCCAGACACCGCACGCTCTAAAAATTGTCTAATTTGCTCTTTTTAAAAAAGATTTTACCCGATTACGGCATATTAAATGATAATATCACGCCAGCGGTGATCGTCTGCCATCGGGTTTCCATTAATTTCCCTTTGACTGTGGGATTTTTCAGTTCCCAAGTCCACATCCACTGTTGTCCACCGCTGACGGCTGTTTTCGTCATTGATTAAGAAAAATTAATTCGCATTTGAAAATCAGCTTGCATAAAATGGTTATCTAGAAAAAGGAGCTGCCTTCCGGACTTTTATAATGTTTAGAAGAAAAGCTTTCGTTTAGATGCTATAAGAAAATCGTTTTAAATATATGACATTTGAAATGCATCGTTTTAAATTTTAACTATGGCGTAATTTTCACCATTAAATGCTTTACGCACGGAACAACTTAATTATTCTAAAGTTTTCTTTCTTTTGTTAAAATCCACGTGTTTCCAGTCATTCAATTGTATTTCAATTAAAAATTCGGTGTTTGGAAACGCTATAAGAAAATGGTTTTAAATATGCCTTTTTAAATATAATGTGTTAAATATATCGTTTTAAATATGACGCAATTTTCACGTTTAATTGCTTTTCGCACACAATAGCTTTTTTCTCTTTTTTAAAATCCCCGTGTACATATATTTTTCAATTGAAAGTTGTTTGTAAATATTATTATGTGGGCTTCTTAAAATCGGCAACAGTAGGTAACATCTGGCTATTTCAAACTATGAATTAAACCTCTATAGTAGGGTGGGTCGAAAAAACCGAAATTTATATAATCGAAAAGTAATAGTGCGGGAAAGTTGCCATTGGTAAAAAGGAATAAATTCGCGAAATATTACACCAAATGGTTAATATCTTTTACCGCCGCAAGGGGGGCAAAGTTTTGAAAAAATGCAAAACAAATTGTTTTTTTTTTTTTTTTTTCAAAAAAAAAAATTTAATTATCCAACCATACCAATACAATTTCCAATAGGATGCAACAGCTACACCAAGATGTTAGTAATGTTCCAGTAGCATTTCATTACGGTGAAATCATTTCTATTACCGCCGCAGGAGCGGTCAAAATTTTGATAAAAACGGCAAAAATTTCAATTTTCCGTTTTTTCTAAATTTTTTATTTTTTATTATATATCTACAATTAAATAAATTTACATTATAGCTAGTAATAACTTATAAATGTCTAGTAATTTTGATCATGGGCATTGCCAACCAAGGGCGAGAGGGGCCCGCCCCCCCTAAAATTGAGAGAAAGGGGCTTTTTGAAGGGCTTTTGGGGATTTTTCGGGTTTTTTTGTAGGGGGGGGGGCAAAAGTGAAAAATGAGGGGGAATTTATGTAAGAGGCCCCCCTACCAAAAAAATCCACCAAATTTTACCGAAAAATCTCCGAAATTTCTTCAAAAAGCCCCTTTTCTCAAATTTAGGAGGGGCGGGCCCCTCTCGTCCTTGGTTGGTAATCCCCATGATCAAAATTACTAGACATTTATAAGTTATTACTACCTATAATGTAAATTTATTTAATTGTAAACCTATAATAAAAAATGAAAAATTAAAAAAAAAAACGGAAAATTGCCATTTTTGCCGTTTTTATCAAAATGTTGACCGCTCCTGCGGCGGTAATAGAAATGATTTCACCATAATGATATTTTATTGGAACATTACTAACATCTTTATGTAGCTGTTGCATTCTATTTGAAATTGTATTGGTATGTTTGGATAATTATTTTTTTTTTTGATAAAAAACATTTTTTTTTGTGATTTTTCGAAACTTTGGCCCCCTTGCGGCGGTAAAAGATATTAACATTTTGGTGTAATATTTTGCCAATTTATTTATTATTAGCAATGGCAACTTTCCCGCACTATTACGTTTCGATTATATAAATTTCGTTTTTTTCGACCCAACCTACTCTGTAGGTCTGTTTTTCTCTACAGGTTTTCCCCCTACCCTTCTAACTTTTCGGTTTTCAACTCAAATATAAATTTTAATGAATCTAATTGAATATAAATACCAATCTTAAATATAAATTCCAATATTTACAGTGAAATTTCTTACTAAAAATTAATAAACAGAATTGACTGATTAATTTTCTAAATAATGAAATTAACAGTTTACTAATTAACTTTAAAAAAATTACAAATTTAATAAATCTTACTAAATATAAATTCTAATCTTAAATACAAAATCCAATATTTAAAGTGAAATTTTCTAAGAAAAATTAATAAAATTAATAATTTTCTAAATTAATTTCATTATTTAGAAAAGTAATAAATTATTTTTGTTTTTAATTTTTCTTAGGAAATTTCACTGTAAATATTGGATTTTGTATGTAAGATTGGAATTTATATTCAATAAGGTCTATTACATTTTAATTTTTTTTTTTTTGTAACCTATTAATTTTATTATTTAGAAAATTAATCAGTTAATTCTGTTTATTCATTTTTCTTCGAAAATATCACTGCGAATATTGGAAATTCTAATTGAGATTGGAATTTATATTCAATAAGAAGAATTATTATATTTAAAAAAAAAATTATTTAATTAGTGAACTATTAATTTCGTTATTTAGAAAATTAATAAATTATTTTTGTTTATTAATTTTTCTTAGAAAATTTCACTGTAATTATTGGATTTTGTATTTAAGATTGGAATTTATATTCAATAAGAAGATTTATTATATTTATTTTTTTTAATTTAATTAGTGAACTATTAATTTCATTATTTAGAAAATTAATAAATTATTTTTGTTTATTAATTTTTCTTAGAAAATTTCACTGTAAATATTGGATTTTGTATTTAAGATTGGAATTTATATTCAATGGAATTTATATTCAATTATTGAATATAAATTCCAGTCTTAAATACGAAATCCAATATTTACAGTGCAATTTTCTAAGAAAAATTAATAAACAAAAATAATTTATTACTTTTCAAAATAATGAAATTAATAGTTTGCTCATTAAATTAAAAAAAATTAAAAATGTAATAGATCTTATTGCATATAAATTCCAATCTTAAGGGTGTATTCAAATTCAAACTGCTTATTTTGAGACACATTTGTAAATTCATTTTTGCTCTAAAATGCATCCAATTGGTAGGTTATCTTATTCAGATACTGTATTATGTCCGTATTGTCTCGATTTTTGATAAAGGCAGAATATATTTCAAAAAATGCTGTCAAAGTGGACATTTTGAACCGAATTTCCCAAAGCGATAGCGCTGGGGGGGGGGGGGGGGAAAGAAAAAAAAAAGATCGTACTGTGAAAATAATTGTCTGTAAATCAATTTCTAATTAATTGAACGAAAAATAAAAACATGGGGCCCTTATAAATGTCTTTATAAATCACGCCGCCAAGTTTCCTGTCGTTACTTTTAAAAATGAGTCTGAGAATGCGTCTCAAAATTTTGAGTTGTTGAGCGTGGAATTTTTTTTTTTTTTTAATACCGCCTTAAATACAAAATACAATATTTACAGTGAAATTTTCTAAGAAAAATTAATAAACAAAAATAATTTATTAATTTTCTAAATAATGAAATTAATAGTTCACTAATTAAATTAAAAAAAATTAAATATAATAAACCTTCTTATTGAATATAAATTCCAATCTCAATTAGAATTTCCAATATTCGCAGTGATATTTTCTAAAAAAAAATTAATAAACAAAATTAACTGATTAATTTTCTAAATAATGAAATTAATAGTTTACAAATTAAATTTAAAAAAATTTCAAAATGTAATTGATCTTATTAAATATAAATACCAATCTTACATACAAAATCCAATATTTAAAGAGAAATTTTCTAAGAAAAATTAATAAACAAATATAATTTATTGCTTTTTCTAAATAATGAAATTAATAGTTTACTAATTAAATTTTAAAAAAATTAAAAATGTAATAGATCTTATTGAATACATATTCCAATCTTAAATACAAATTCCAATATTTACAGTGAAATTTTCTAAGAAAAATTAATAAACAAAAATAATTTATTAATTTTCTAAACAATGAAATTAATAGTTCACTAATTAAATTTAAAAAAAATAAACTGTAATTAAGCTTATTGAATATAAATTGTAATCTGAAACAGCATTCCCAATTTCCACAGTAATATATAACAAAATAAATTAATAAACAAAATTAACTGATTATTTTCCTAAATAATGAAATTAATAGTTTACTAATTAAATTTAAAATTTAAAAAATATAATAAATTATGTATATAAAATTATATGATATATATAAATAACGTATGATATATAATATAGAATAATTGTAGATTAGTAATAAATTATATGATATATAAGATCATATAATATATATAAAAGATTAATTTAGGATATATTGTTTAGATTAATAATTATAATACTAATACATTAAAAATTAGATAAATTAGTGTTACAAAAGTGTTAAGTTAAAACTTTTAAAATTTATTATTGAGGTTTGGAAAATATTGCTTTCAAAGGAAAGATCTAGAACAGTTCAGCTTCGAGCTTGTAGATAAATCAGTTGATTGAATTCCGTGCATTTATATCAATTTTTAACATATTTTAAATGTTAAAAACACATTAAAAACTTTAATCGAACATTTTAAATTTAATCATTATCATTTATTATCATTTCTACTAAAATGCATAAAGACGATTGCAGATATTTAATTATATTGTTAGTATTTTAGTTATATTTAATAAAACTAATAGAAAAGTTAGTATCAGCATCGAAGTATAATTCACGAAAAAAGAATATATATATTAAAATTAAAAGGGACGCATAGTATACATACATGTAGATAAGATAAAACTTTTCAATTAAACAATAATAATTCGCAAGTATCAGATAAAATACCTTATTTTTCTTTCGGTTACTCATATCGAATTCAGTCTTAGTCCTCAGTGACACAGAATATTCTAATAACGTTTTTAAAAGAGAAGATGGGAAAAAGTTCTCTCTCCTCTTGGCCTAAGAAGAAAACAACCAGTTCTTCCAAAGTTATCACTGTCCAGATGAAAGACGCGATTACAGGCGGTCAGCTTACTCTGATTTTTTTTTATTATTATTATTTAATGACGCCTTGCTTGTTTTTTCCTCTCCCTTTCAACTTCTCTATCTTGAACTTGGCTTCGCTAAGTCTTTCAACCAAATAAATAGGCCTCTCTCCAGAATTAATCTTTCTACTCACATATCCGCCGGACCATTTTTTTTTTTACATGAAGGTCATAATTAATATATATATGAATTTTTTTGATTGCGCAGTTTCATGCTAATCGTTTCTCGATTGTTCTTCACTATTATATCATTGTCTCTAAACTTCATAATGTCAAAATCTTTTTCAAGCATAGTTTCTTTTTCTTATTTTGTCATGAATGCCAAATATGCTGACGGTTTTCATTCTTTCCAAAAACAAAATGTGTTATGTAACTTTTTTCATTATTACTATCAAAGAAGGTATTTCCACGAATTAGATGACTTTTCTAAAAGATTCATCAAAAAATAATTTTCTTTCCGGTTACAATTGAGTTTTTTTTTTTTTCGAGTTAATGATAGAACTCTACCCATCTACTGTCCCGGTACCCTAAGAATTTGTGACTGTTGTCCCATCCTTTCACAGGTCTTTCATATAGCAGAAAGTTTTCTGCATGAATATTTAATGGCATATATCGAATAAAGATGGTTTATAATGTTTTATTAAATTTAAAATGATATTTATAAATTTTCCTTTTAAGATACACGAGAGAAAAAAAGTAAAAATATATATGCATTATTTTAATGCAAAGTTTTAAATACAAATACATTTTTAGGAATAATGCAAGAAAATTCAGTAAAAACAAATAAATAAATCCTTTAGAAAAGCTTTTAGAAGTCTACTGAAAATGAAGCACATTTTGAAACAGTCTAATTGTTATAATTACATAATATTTATGAATTTAATTAATGTATTTAAATATATTTAAATGGTTAATGTATTAAATATAATTTAGTTATGAGTTGCTAATAATATTCAGTCTACTAAATTTAGTTATTAACTCCTAAACGTAGAAAGACTTACTGTAAAACTGCAGTGGCAATGGTAACGTATGAAATGCGTCACTTGAATATTTTCTGAAGTCATAACCGTACTCTTTTAAATACAAAAGAAAATTCCACTTGAAAAGTATCGTGAATCTTATTTTTTTGTTATTTATTTATTTTCTTATAGCGTCGCCGCTTAGATTTCTTAGTTTCATTTCCAAGTAGTAGTATTCCTTTGTGTTTCTAAAATGAAGTTATTTCACTTGACTAACATTATTGTAGGTTAAAATATTATATGCAGTTTTATTTGTGCTATTCACAATCTAAATTAGTATATTGCTTGATTATGAATCTTGACGATATCAATTTGACGACAAAGGAAAAATAAAAGGGAAAAAAGAAAGACTACAAAACATCTGGCTGTGTATAACAGTGAGAAGGCTTCTTGTTTTTATCAAGAGTTCCTCAATATCAGATATAGATAAGTTTCAAAGCTGTAAGACATTTAATTGACTTCTCTAATAACACATTACAAAAAATTTTTAAACAGTACAGTCTTTTTTTATTATTATTATTATTATAACTTTTGATTTCATATAAAGGAAATGTCTTAGAACGTGGCCCATTACAAAGTCATTCGATGACATCTAGATTGATACCACGACATCAACGATAATTTCAAACATTTTTGTTTGAAAATATACATGTATAGTTCAAAAACAACCTTTTTAATGTAAAAACACTTTTTAAATATTTATTAGATACATTTTCTGCAAAATAATAATGATAAAAAAATTTCCTGTTGCTTTCTTAGTGTTAAATTCGGACATTTTTCTCCGGAAGGGCTCCATGCAGCTCTTGGGGAGTTGGAGTATGGAGTTCCGGGAAGATTTTGCACATCTAAGAACATTAATAAGCATAAAACCTAAAATCATCATGGAGGGCGAACTTTTAAATTTTCCGAAGTGTAATACGCGTTTCGGGCCACCCCCTGAATCAGGCAATGCTCTCTCTTTCTCTATTAACTGTCCTATCGCCCTCTTCTAAGCTAAGCTCGCTACGCTTCATTCGAAAATATAATTTTTCCTTTTGTTTAAAATTTATTTGGACATCCCTGGTGTATTTTGACGGAGTTACGCAAAGACCCGTTTCGTAATTGTAAATAATATCTTAAAAGTGGGTTTTACTGCATTCTTTTAACCCTTAGACTCCCAGTGGACACTATATTCCAGTGCAACTTCAAGAAGAACGAAAAACCATGCGTCAAGCATAGATTACGTAACACTTTCCAATGCTTCCAAAATAATTTTACAAATCATTACCGTTTAATAAGCTGAAAGATAACATCGAAGTAAACAATTCGGAAAACGCATAACATATTTAAAAACGTAATTTCATTAATTTCCAACATATACAATATTCGGAAAAATATCCGAATACTTTTATTCAGCCCTGTATATGATCTATAGATTTGTATATATACTACATAGGATGCTAAATTTTAGTTCAGTTAAGAAACGCGTAGCAGAATTTAAAATTCTAATTCTGGAGTTTCTGTCAATAAATGGAAATGTGTTCGCAAACTTTTGTGCTTCCCTGTATAGGATCTACAGAATTTATACACACCACGTAATAAACAAAAAGTGAGTTAAATTTAAAATTGCGTTCAGTAACTTACGACGCACTTCCCGGAATTATTGTTAACAGACAGTAGAGAATTATTTTGTGTGTCCCTGTAAATGAACGATGACTGCTACACACACAATATTCTGTAATAAGCCTCTTGTAATGCACCTTAGTGATATATATAAATTTCAATGCGTTTAAAATAGTGAAACATTATTTAAATAAACCGCAGACGATTTTTCTCCATAAGCGTAATGTAACGGAATTCTTTTGACTGTCCCTGTAAAGTAACTATAAGTGCTATGCACACCCTATTCCATATTAAGCTTCTTGTAATGCACCTTAGTGATATATATCAATTACGATGTGTTTGAAATTGTGTAACATCATTAAAATGAACTGCAAATGATTTTTCCCCATAGACCGTAATGTAACGGAATTCTTTTGAGTGTCCCTGTAAAAAAACTATAAGTGCTACACACTTTCGTTGAAATAGGGAACATGCTATACATAACGACAATAACATATAAAAATTGCAGAGCAATCCGGGCATATTCACGGGAGTTAGAGCACGGACAGACGGCAGACGGCCATACGGCCAGACAAACCGATGTCATAAACACTTTTCAACTAGGTTGGAAAGTGTTAAAAATTACCACTAGACACGGCAGTCCCTGAAACGCTTGGAAAACTATGTCTGCTTGTCCCACTGGTCTATCACGTTCATTTGAGATCGTAGTTGACCGTTTGCTCGGTAGATGGCAGCCCAAAGCGGGGCTTAGTGTGTTAGCGTAGCAAAAAAAAAAATTGGTAGTCAAGGGGTTAAATGATCCAGAAAATACAATCTTTAAATTCATTTCTCTCAGTTTGTGTGTTTTCAATATATCAGTATGTTTAAAACGCTAAAACTTCAGCATATACTTCTCAATTTACATTTTTACTGAATTTTCACATATGTTATAATTTTTTTAAACCAATTAACTTTTGAAAATCTCATCCTTACAGTTATAGAGCACACTTGTAAGAAAAGTATGACAAAACGATTTTTGAAGAAAAGTGATTTTAAAACTAGGACTTCCCTCAAAGGGATTAGTCTGAGTGATATTGCTGAGAACATAGGGTTAACAATTACAATATAAAGAAAAAGAGCAAATTAAATGATAGAATTACAAAATATCATATATAAATTCATATACACTGTTAAAAAAATAGAAAAGAAGTACCGTTCATCAGATGTGTTTATTGCATAATTTTTTTTAAAATGTGGCAAAGAATCTCAATTTCTTAAGCGCGTATTGCGCAAAACTTTAAAAAAAAAAAAAAAAAAAAAAAAAAAAAAAAAAAAAAAAGCCGGATTTTTTTTAAAACGCCAAGCTTTTTAAAGTTACGTAATTGGATTTGCAGCCAATAGATTATTCTATCAAGCGTGGCTAACGCAAATTTAATTTCATTGTTGCACCTTTTTTTGTGTGTAAATTAAAATTTTTTCTTCCTTGATTATATATTTACTATTTGTATAACTGTTTATAGAAACTCTTACACTTCAAACCACATTGATAGCATGCTTTGCTACAAACCAGATTGCAAAACTATAGTCTAAATGACTATTAAAGCATACAAAAAATCTTTCGATGACTTCTGTAAAGAAACTTTTACATTAAATCTCCATATCGGCAAAATTGAAAAATTATATACATTACAAAGTTAAGCTTAACGGATACTTCTTGATTATTCTCTAGGAGGCTCTGCCCCCTGCGCCTTTAATGCGCCAATCCACAGACTTTTATTTTGCCTGTCTATCTGTCTTTCCACAATTTGTCTGTTTCCCTATCCGTTCTTCTGCCCGTCTCTCTAACCGATTGTCTATCTCTCTACACGTCTCGCTACCTGTCTCTATATTTCTCTACCGATCTCTCTACCCGCCAATCTATTTCTCTAACCGTCTGTCTATCCGACTAACTACTTGTATGTCTAGCCGTGTCTCTATCCACTTCGCTACCCATTTGTCTATCTGTCTCCCAACTTGTCTATCTGTCTCTCTACCCGTCTGGCTATACGCCTCTCTACCCATCTTCTTACCCATCTTCTTACCCTTCTACTGTCTCTCTACTCGTCTGTATACCCGTCTCACTATCCGTCTGTTTTTGTACCCGTCTGTCAACTCGTCTCTGTACTCATCTCTCTACTCGTCTCTTTATCTACCACGCCACGCGTCTCGCAACCTTTCGCACTACATTCCTGTCTACCGGTGTCGCTACCCGTCTCGTGACTTATCTCGCTACCCCTCTGTCAACCCTCTTTTTACCTTTCTCTCTCTAGCCGTCTGTCTATTCGTTTCGCTACCCGTCAGCCTACCTATGTCTCTACTCGTCTCTCTACCCATCTCACTACCCGTCTGTCTACCCATTTGTTTACTCGTATTTCTACCTCTCGCCACCTCTTCCCAATATTTAAATAATTCATTTAATATACAGAAGCCGTTTATCAGTTATTAAATGCAAACGGAAGTAATTTATCTAGTAAGTGTAACCAGATGCAATTTTTTTTAAAAATACGTACATAAACCTGAATAATAATTCATCAGTTTAGTGTTCATAGTTGTTTATATCATTTGACAGTAAATCTCAACTTCTTAAACCTGAATTGTCTCAAGCTTTAAAAAAAACCCACAAGGTCTGTATAACTGCAAAGTACCCTGAGGGCTATATTAGCTACATGTTATTAAGTTAAGTGAAAGTTTCGTTATCGCGTTTGCAGCCAATTGCTTATGTCAGAAAGCGTGGCTTAACGCTATTTTAAATTCATTACTGTAACTTTCTTTTCTTTTTTTTTTTTGGGGGGGGGGGAAGGGTTTCAAATATACACATTTAAATTAAAACTTTTGCCTCCATGCCATTAGTGTTGTTTGTATTATTAACTAATACCTTGTAGACCGAGCTTCATTTGAAACAAATGTAAAAGACTTCTTCTACAGTTTTTTTAGGAGAAACTTTTGTAATTGGGCCCAAAGCCAATCGAAGCATTTAATATCATTATTGTAACTCTTATAGAGTTAAAACAATATTGTTGCTAGCACTCTTGTTTGAGACCAGCCTTGCCTGTGTATCTGAATGGGGAAAAGTTTCGTATCCTATGTCGGTTGGCGAAAAAAATTTAAAATGGTGCCAAAAGCTAGTTTTAGCATCTTACAAAATTTTTCAAGAGAGCGGTAAAACATGTTTTTCAAATATTTACAAACATACGTTTATTAAAGCATGTTTTTGCACCATCTTAAAAATTTAAGCACGATGCTAAAATAAAATTTTATCGCCATATTCGATATTTTAATAAGTAATGAAAATACATAAACAAACTTATTTAACAAACCTAATTGGCATTTTTGTGATAAATAATTGTTATTGTCAGGGGGGTAAATTGTAAACAATTAATAAACGGCTAGTAAATAATAAATAGCATTTAAAATCTAAAAATAGAGAAGTGGTCCGTATAGAAATGCAAAACATAACATTATACGCTTGATATATGTAAATATTTTTTTATTTTTTAATATTTCCGAAGGCACAGATAAAAAGGTAAAAATCTCTTTTCCAAATGCCAAATAGAAAATATACAAAATAGAATGCCAAATATACAAAATAGAAAAATATCTGCAAAAAAATATATTTACATAATACTACATCTGCAAAAAAATAAGATTTAGAAAAAGTAAGCCAAATCCTGCAGATCCCAACAATCACATCGAAAAACTTATCACCAAAAAAGAACTCGTCAAATCTTACGGCACAGGAGATGGATTTTTCCCTCTGAATGCAGAATATTAGTTTTTTTTCTTGTACGATGGGTGATTATAATATAATTGTTTCATTTCACATACTACATACCGTTTGATATATTGGTACTTTTATGTTATCCTGGCGCAGTTGATAAATCGCCAAATATTGTTCTTATAACATTTTCATATTGAATTCATTTCCTTTAAATATAAACCTTTCACTCATTTAATTTAAAATACATGCCTTTCATTAATCCCATTTAAAATGCTAAAAAGAGAAAAAAAAAGAAATAATGCCATAAATCGAAACCTTTTATTTAAACACCAAAGATTTTTTTTTTTAATTTACACACGCGAAATAAAAAAGTTGCTATTGCTGAGATTTGCGCCAAATCTCTAATACCAAGTCTACCAAGTTATTGCGGGGTTTTTCTTTCAAACAGAAAAAAATCCAGATTAATTTTCGATTTCTACTAAATTGAAATATATTTTATTGTGCTGAATATTAGTGCGTGCATCTTTTTTTGCTCCATGTACTCCATGAACTTTTCAATTCCGATTGTTTACGAAAATCTCCCGCCGGTGAAAATGACGTACGCGCAAAAATTTCGTGACGTATGTTCTTTAATTGTGCTTTTTTATCTATTTTTTAATATAATTTCCAAACGGTTTGACATTTATTCTTGGTAATAAATAGACGTCGTTGTCACCTTTATAGGTACCTGCTGTAAAAATTTGAACGAAATCCGTTAAATATTTTTTAAGTTATGCTTGACGAAAGGTTTTAATATCCATCGTAGCTATATATGGGGCAAAGTAATACTGCGCTGTGTATGAGTCTTCGTTGCACTCAGACAATTATCTTACATTTCAAGATAAATTAAAAATTTTCAATTTTTAGCATAAGAATTGCATTTTTCCTTGATTAAAACATTTTAACAACTATCTCACATAAGTAATTGGACACTTGAAAACTTTACTAAATTTTTTGACAGACGATATTTTTTCTTATTTATTTTTATTATAAATGGAAATATATGTCAAATATTATCGCCTGCACTTTGAAATTACTACTACTTCAAGTAATTTTATTTACATTTCTATATTTGAAGTGTACATGGCCGGACGCTACAAAGTTATAACAAATTCTATTAGTATCAAATCATAGAACATTTTAAAGATGGTAAAAGCATCAGAACTATCGTAAAACTTGTTAAAGTAAGACATTCAACTGTTTTTTCTATTATAAAACGGTGGAAACTACGTGGAACTGTCGAAAAAGCATTAAAATCAGGAGCTTCTCGCAAGCTAACTCCCAGGAATCGAGGGTTTATTATGTATAAATCAAGAAAAATCCAAGTATTAGTGCAGTGAAACTTACAACATAATTAGAAAACAGATTTGCAATAAAAGTAAACCCTGAAACTGTTAGACGAGTTATCAGATCATATGTATACACCAGTACAGTTGCCAGAAGAACATTTTTCGTTAATTAAAGAGCAAGAAAGTTACGTCTGGATTTTGCAAAATCCATGGTAGACAAAGATGTATCGTTTTGGGAAAACGTCATATTTGTGGATGAATCAAAATTTAACATATTTGGGTCTGATGGGCGAATAACTGTGTGGAGAAAGCCCAACGAAAAGCTCAATCCACAAAATCTATTGCCAACTGTAAAACATGGAGGTGGAGGCATAATGGTTTGGAGATGTTTTGCTGCTTCTGGTATGGGAAATTTAGTTTTCATTGAAAATAATATGGACCAATATAAGTATTTAAATATCCTGAAGAAAAACTGGAAAATATCTGCCCAAAAACTTGGAATTCAAGACGCATTCAAGTTGTAAAAAGATAATGATCCCAAACATACAGCCCTAAATATTCGCTTATGGCTGCTGTACAACTGTCCCAAAGTTATCAATACTCCACCATATTCTGCATATTTAAACCTAATTGAAAATGTATGGCGTGAACTGGTGAAAAGAAAAAAAATATATTTCTTCGAAAGAACAACTTAAAGCAGTATTAACAGAGGAATAGAACAAAATTGAACATTCTTACACAAAAAAACTGTTTGCATCCATGCCAAAACGTATTAAACGAGTAATTTCAGGTAAATGATACTCAACAAGTATTAAAACGTTTGATTAATTGCATATTTTTGTTTATATTTGTTGACTGTCCAAAGGGTCAAATATGTGTACTTACGTACGTGTGTTACGGACGTACTTATGTGAGATTGCCTGTAGCACTTTCTCGATAAATTAATTTTTTGAAAAAAAAAGTTTTGAATATATTTTCATTACAATACGTAGGTTTTATTATAGACAAAAGAAAGTTTATATGAAAAAAACTTTAAGTAGATCCTTTAATATTTAGATGATGTTTTTCATAAGTAAGTTTCAAAAACACAAGTGTCCAAAAACAAATGTAAGCTACTGTATATAGTCCGTGGAGTTAGTGTAAAAATATTTCACTTCCGGATACCAGTATGAGATTTGGAGCAGTGCTTATACACATGTTAAAACATATAAAACCGCCGGGAGGAAATCGATCAGATGTCAAAACCCTCCATAATGACGTCATCAAAATGGCCGCCGCGACGATAGACATAGGTTCATTTAAATGCTCATATTTCCATTCACAATTATAATATTATGATATTGTGATATATAAAGCTCTTGAAATAAGCTACAAAAAGGTTCTTACAAATTCGTTCTGCGACAAATGGTTTAGATAGTTTGTGACGACAGCGTAATACTCAGCCAACTCTTACATTGCTGTGATTTTTTCCAGTATTCATTTTGCACTGGGTGCCACTTGTGCAATTATGTTTCACTTTTTTCACTTCTAAACTCTTCTCCGTACCCCTTCCTAAGTATATCTTAGAATGTGTGTTTATACAATTATTCATATGAATATGTTGCCTGTATATCAAATTCCGTAAGAAGGAGTAAAAATGGCAAAAACAAAAGCATATCCATGATTCTGAGCTTAAATAAAACTTATATTTAAAGCAAATTCATTGTTATAATGTAAAATGTTTTCAAATTTGCAAAATAAAAGCGTTTTATTCATTGCATTGTCCCCCACAGCTACAAAGTAAACTGCAACTTATACCTGATTTTACACATCGACAACGTGTGCACATTTCTTTGCACTTGCATGCAATTAGTTCTTGTAGCTTTTCCATGGTGATTTCCGGATTTGAAGACCAGAGGGGCTCGTACCCATTGTCCACTTTTTTCCATCCCCATTGACACGAATTCAAACGTGGAAAACTGCGTTGAAGGCAGTTTGTCCATAAAGAATATTGCAGGATAGCCTTCTTCAGGTGATGTAGGAGAACGTTGCTCGTTGGTGGAATATTTTTAACAGGTCTGTTCTGCTGTGTAAACAGAATTCGCCTGGCTTCATTTACGATATCCACTAAACTTGATGCATGATATGAAAGGACGACGAACCGCTGAATAAGTAAGAAATACTCTTCATCTTCTGTGATATTGTCAGGAACTTTGGAATAGGCCAAAAAAGCCTTGTCTACGTCTCGAAATGTCATCCATATTTTCCAGAAAGTAGATTTTCCGATGCCTACAAAGCTAGATACCGCGTCAGCTCCTGTAATGGCATGGAAAAAAGATAGAAGATCTGGAACATCTCGTGGGACTTTCCTGTGCAATTCGTGAATGGGAAGGTATTGTAGATGTTTTCCACTTCCATACTCCAACCATAATTCTTCTAGATTTGGTAGCCTAGAGAAAGCATACATGGCAATCACTACAACATCACTGTCAACAGTTTTACTATAATCTTTGAATGACCTGATTATTCAAAAGCATGCCGAACATGAAGCAAAAGACGAGCATCCACTTCTTCATGGGAGACGGGAGAAATGGCTTCAAAAGTGCCGTTATTCGATCCAATTACCGTGTCTCTGTAGGTACAAATCACTTGTTTCCCAAGGGGAAGATCCATCTTGACGAGATTTTCTGCTAAAATTCCGAAGAGATATTCTTTGTTTTTACTGTGAGAAAGAAACTTACTAAATAATTTATGTATGGTAACATTGGATTTCACATTTACTCTTGGACCAGATCCCCTCGTCTTTCTTGTGTCATTTTTAAGGCTTCCATCTAGATAGCGGTCGAAAACCAAATCGACTCTATCTGCAGTTTTTAGCCTCATTAAAACATATGGTGCAACAATCTGATCACAGTATTGCTGAAAGGTTCGACTGAATTGAGGGATAAGCATATGGACCAAAGCCGCTCCATCAATAATGACGCAAGAAACATTAGGTTCAAGGACAATCGTCTCAGAATCTCCACTTGACTTTAAGATACAACATACTACATCGGACTTGTTGCTGGGTTTTCGAAGTTTGCCGAGATTAGATATGGAAGGTGGACAAGAGCTTTTTTCATGTACGAATTTGACATCCATTTGTCTTGCTTGGCTAGCAACATATAGCTTGGCAAAAAGTGTACTGTCTTTTCTCAGGTCAAGAATCTTTTGCTTGTCTTTGGACTTAATAGAAACTTTATTTTCACTCATCAGGGGCAAGTTTTTTTTTTTTTAATGATGTTATGGATTGATACCTTTCTTAGTAACATGCGACTTTCAACAAATTCTTCAAACTGTTTTTTTTCTATTAAATTCGATAATATAACAGATCTTGCACATTCTTCCGGGAGGACAATCCTACTACTGTTGACGGTAGTCAACTCTCTGTCTTAGAAGGGATTGCCGTGTTTTTGAAATACTTCAACAATAGCAGAAACATGGGTCTGAATTCTATTTAAAAAACTTGCAGTGTCTTTATGATGCTTTTCAGAAGTGATGTCGGACCTCAGGTTATGATTTTATTCGAATTCTTCAACTATTCGTGCAACCTTGAGCCCCGCAACCATCCACTGTATCAGTCCTTTCTCTTCACTTAGACGTGATAAATTATATGAAGTGTTTTTCAATAATTTGTTGTTTTGTTCATGCAATTGATCATGTGCCATCCTGGAGAATTTCCTGTTAGTTTTGGATCCAAACATATTTCCTTTTTAAAACTCGCAGAAAACAGCCGGATGCATCTCGGGTAGTTGCTTTAAATTGTATAAAAACACTGTCAGCCATCGATCATAGTTGGTTCTATCAAGAGCAAACATCCATGGACAAATTTCCTCCAAAATAAAAATAAAATCTGTCAAATTGCCCTGACGAATACTCCGCACCAGATCTAAAAGCAAAGATTCTAACGATTTTGTAATATGCCAATACTTAAACTGAGGCGACTTTTCTGATCTTCGCTGAATCTAATCTTCAAATGTTTCATCAACTTCTTCTTCTGTCTGATTTCGATAGGCTTTCTCCAACAGAACCTGTAGAGTCATAATCGAAACCTCGTGAGCGTATCGACATCTCTTCACGTGCGACACTTTCAATATTCCTTCCGCTCTTCCTGATGTTGTTACATTAGCTTCTACAAGGTTATCAGCCCAATCCACTTCCTTCAAGCCAGATACCTATGGCAGATGCAACGGCCATTTCTATATGGAGACCACCTAACATCATTATGATTTTATCTTCCCCATATTTATATGGCATAGACCACTGAAGGAATTTCAGCCACGCGTAGACGTTGGTCAGCTGTGATGATAAGGGTTTGGTTGCGAACAATATCACACAGAATATTCGTTGCATGTCGGACAACCGATGACGAGTTGATGTCTTCATTGATCACTGGGAGCAAGAGTATCCTGCATTTGTTTATCGTTGAATTCATCTGTTCTCTTTTCGAGAAGTAGGTAGCGTACGGTGTTACAGATTCACATTCCGCAAATTCCCTGCCTTCATTTAACCACTCGGCGAGTTTAGTTGAAGGTTCATCTCTTACGTTCTGCAGCTCAATGTTAACTGTACTCATTGGAACTTCGCTTCTGAGTTTTGGAGTTGGAGGCAATGTCGTGTAATTTTCTGGGAGTCGTGTTGTCTTGGAATGGTTCTTCAAGTCTAGTTTAATGAAACTAGAATCCAGAGTCCGTGAAATGTCACGGACTCTGGAATTTCTGTGTTCTCGGATACATATTGAATCAAAGAAATGGAAGTACCCTGAAAAGCTTTTAGCGGAATGTCATGATCAATATTATCTATTGTTCCACATGTAAAGATATTACTTGCGATATTTGGGGAACAAACACAATCCTGTTGTTCAAAATGCTCGCAAATTGAGCTTGTTACTAAGTTCATCACAGTTTTCACTCTATGGTACGAAACGCTCAATCCAAGGTGAAAAAACTTGTCAATTACATCGGCTCCACCAGTTTGATTATGCAGTATGAGGCCAATATGGAGAAGTAAAGGTGTTTCTCTCTGGAGAGGATGACGATTTGAAGTAGTAGAGATCTTTCGTTCTCTTTGTATGCAGTTGAATCTCACTAATTGCGCTATAGATACTGCGGCTATAGTTACGGTTGCGGTTAACCTAAGGAGCAAAGAGTGCGAGTTCGCAACACTTGCGTAATGGGATAATCTTTTTTAAATCTATGCAAATGTAGTCTGTTTAGAGGCTGCGGGATCTAGACAGGGGTTAGCGAGCCTAGCTCGTAGGGAACAGAGCTTTTCTGAATATTAAAGTACATAATTTGTAAGCTGATGTAATTTGTCAAAAGCGGAAATATTCAACTTATGCCTTTGTAACCTAGAAATCATTATAAATACACCAAAATTTAACACTGCGAACATAAGAATGGTTTACTTAACATATATAACTTTCAAAGCTTTAATATACTTTCAAGTTATTGAAAAAAAAAAAAAAGATTTTCGAAAAAATACAGAAAAAGTTTTGAGATTTTTTTTTCTTCAAAATGTCCATTTATACCCTAAATATCAATATTTCTGCAATAAAATCTTACACGGTCAGTGGATACATATTTTATATAATATACAAACTTTTTAAAGCTTTAGTACAAAAATAAGTATAAAAAAAATAAAATGAGCTCAATATCTGTCATACGACATTCAACCGCGTTACCCCCCCCCCCCCCCCTGAGGGGATCTTGACATCTGATCAATTTCCTCCCGGTGATTTTTTGTTTCTTAGTATATATATAAGCTTTGGACCAAATCTCATACTGGTATCCGGAAGTGAAATATTTTGGTGAAATTTGTCGCTAACTCCACGGACTAATAGCAGTAGAAAATTTACCTTCAGCAGTTTCCACCAATAGGCTAAAATGCACTCGAATAATTTTGTACAGACCTGAATATTATCTACGGATTTTTCATAAGTGCCTCTTATTAAACTAAAATTTTATTCAGGAAAAAACGCATAATACAGCTGAAAACTCTTTCAGAAATTACCATCCATAGACGGCAATGTATCCAGTTCTTTGCGTAGCCTTGTATATGAAGTTATTTGTATTTTACAAAACTCTCTTAGCATACTACAGACGGAAAGTTGTGAATTATAATGTGATTTAGAATTGAAAGAAAATGTTCAACAGGCTGGATTGGTCGAATTTTACTAAACTTATTTGGACAAAAATAAATGCTAAGAGCTGTATAAGCAATCACTATTTATCTGTTCATTATTTAGAAACACAAACGTGTGAGTACACCTTTTTAGCAGGATAAAGCATATTAAATCCCAACTTAGATCTAAAATTACAGTTGAACATTTACAGAACGCGTTGCGCGTCGCAACGACATTATCGATATAGATTTGGATACACTTTGTTCAGCCAAACAGCGTGAAATGTCTCCTTGATAAAATCTTTTTCTTTCATTTTGTTTTGTCGTATGCTATGAGATAAGTCAAATTATTAAATTCACATATTTTTATACAATTTTATAATAGTGTAAATAGCAACGCCAAACTTTTGGGGGATTTTATACCGACTATTGATGCGTTGGTAATGATTTTTTATCAACGAAATGCCTATCCGCTTTGTGCCTTCTGCCAGAGCACGATCAACCTACCCCACTCTTGTTACGGCACTGGAAAGTAGTAGTCAGTTATAAGAGTTCAATACAATACGAATATTCTCGATTTTCAATATTTCATTTAGGTTTTCCGTATCGTATTCTTCCTAGAGCCATTTCTCGGAGCGAGCCGCCCTGTAATCTCAAATTAACCTCCAGTTTTAAGTTTACAATGAATCTATATTTAAAGTCATATTTTTATGCGTGTTTGCACCGTATATTTCTTTTTATCCACCAGCTGCGAAAAAGTTCTGGGTTGTGCTAAAATTAGTAAACAAAATATCTGCGGCCCGACAAAAAAAATTGCGTTTAATAATTGCCCAGCCCCGGAAGAAAAGGTTGGCCATCCCTGACTTAAATGAAAACAAATTTAAAGAATAAATAAAGTATTGACATGAGTAAGCTATGCTTGGTTAAGAAAGCCAACTCTTCACATCAATCTGGAGTAACTACTGATTTCTGCTAAAGCTGTAAAATTTCTTCCCTTATTTAACACAATGTATCTATGTTTGAATATATTTCCTTCCTTTATTTGAATAATTCAATACTTAGTTTAATAAACTAACTATTGAATCAGACACGTCTAAAATTAATAAATATTGAATCTTACACGAAGTAACTACCCTTGGTTAAGTAGGCCTATTAGAATGTGCTAGAAGTCAAGTTATTGTGTGCAAGATAGCATACACAAGTCATCTGTACGTATAAACGAATGAAAATAAGTGATATGTTGTTGGAGTACCCCCGTTCAAATTATTTCAGAAGATTTCGTATGTTATTAACACATACTCGTGACCCAATCAAATTTACTCAATGTAAGAATATCGATAAAAGAAGGTCATTTAAATACCATTTTAGTAATATAATGAGAATAAATAAAGTATTGACATGAGTACCAACTCTTCACATCGATTTGGAGTAACTACTGATTTCTGCTAAAGCTGTAAAATCTCTGCTCTTATTTAGCACAATTTATCTATGTTTGAATATTATTTCCTTTCCTTCTTTGAATAAATTATACACTATAATTTTTTTTTTTTTTTTTTTTTTTTTTTTTTTTTTTACAGGGACACGTTAAAAGTTTTAATACATCATCGTATTAACCATCACAAAACAGATGGTATCGGCAACAAGGGATTTTAAATTGAAAGGTTTGTCATAAAAAAACTCACATGTTTTGCCAGACCACTCTCACTAAAATATGCCAACTGGCATGCAATATGTAAATATCAGTGAAATATGGTAAGAAACACGGCCTTGTAGTGAGTTTTGTTTTTCTCTTTAAAATTATTTGTTTACAAAATTGTTGCGTTTAAAATTATTGGATGACAACGATATATTCTTCCCAATGGAACATTTTAAAATATAAATGACTTCGGCAAACTAAATTCTGAATTTTTTATTTTCTCAAGCGCCGATTCTACTAAATTAAGCATTTACTTTAAATTATTCTGAAAGTCTGATAAATTTATTGTTTTTACCCGAATGTCTAACATCTCTCCGCCTCTTTGTTCAGAGCCTGATTAGTGCAAGGGCAAACGTAAAACTGCCACTGCCTCCTACGTTTGAGGGGTCTCCAAAACCCTAAAACCATCAGTACTTATATAGAAGGTTTCAGTCTTTTTTTTTCTTTTCTTTTATGAGTGTTTTTTCGAGGACCCCAAAAATGTCTGAGTGACCTCATAATAAAGGACTAAACAGACAACGTTCTTGTGTGTCGTAGTCTCTGATGTGGTGAAGCGGTTCCTTTAATCTTTTATGTCTTTCTTAGCATGTCTAAAGTTCAGAGGTCAAGCAGGAGAATTCGTTGACAGGTAGTCAACGCCTCTTTCTTTGTTGAGACTTCCTTTTCTTTTGCCGAAGGCCACAAAATGATTCGAGAAGAATTGGAAGTTGTATGAATTTTGGCTATCTTAGACTGACTTGCTCAGGAGGCGACTGAATACCCCTTTAGGCAGCGTTTAGTGCTATCCTGAACAAGTCAGCCTGATAGTCTTTCCTTTCTTCTCGAATCATTTTATGGTCAAGGACAAAAGAAAGGGAAAATTCAACAAAAGAAAGGGGTGGTGTCAACGGTTACCAACTGCTCCCGCTTTGACCTCTGAACTTTAGACATCCTGAGAAAATCATAAAACATCAAAGATTCCAAAAAAACCGCAAAAGAGTAAGTCTACGCACTGTTGGAGCATTAAGTGTATCTTTGCCCCAAGGCGCCAAGTGGGGTTAGCCAGGCTTTGTATGTATTATCCGCTTTTTCTTAATAAAAACTACTTTTAAAACTAAGGAAATTGGAGTATAAAAAATAATTTGCAATCTTGATGATGAATTGATATTTATTCTCTTTTTTTAATATATTTGAAAGAAATTGCGAAAAATAATAAACTGCATGTTAATGCCAGTTCCTTTGTCCTAATGTTCATTTATATATGTACAAGGTCTTATAAATTTCAGCGAAACAATAAAAAACGGAAAGTTTCGGGCGCTCCCTGTGGTTAGTCTTGACAATTACCTATTTTATTGTATTGGACAAAAGATTTTCATTTCCTGTTGATTTTCGTAATCCTTTGAAAATTGGACAAATACAATTCCTTTCTATTTGCCATGCGCTTTTTGTATTTGAGACGTTATTCAACTTCTTACCTCATTTTAAAATTTTATTTCATAAGAAGGGACGATAAATCTGAGCAGAAGATAACATTGCAGTTGAGTTTTTATTCAAATACTATTTTTTTACTACTTGAATTTTTACTCAATTACTAGTAATGAGTTTTTATTCAGACCCGTCCCGTGGTTCCGGTAGCGTTTATTTCTACTTTTTTTGCAGTAGGTCGGGTTGACTTTCATTGTTTCGGGTTCGGGTTGGGATTTGAGTTTTGTGGGTCGGGTTCGGGTTGACCCGATTTTTAAAAAGCATGTCCAAACTATTTTTTAAGATAAAAAATGTAAAAAATAAAACATCCATAACGGAAACTCCCAAAAAATGGACATCTCTATTTAGCGAACACTTTTCAATTCCTAACACTTAAATATTTGTACGCTTTTACCTCTGAATATTGGACACCTCCCATTCTACACACACATAACATGTGTGCGTGTGCATAAACTATCACAAATACGATACGTGTGTTTTGTGTGTATCAGAAACAAAATGTTGGTAATATTTTTCATATTCCAAGAGAAGAGAAAGGGGGTTTTAATTATACCGTAAAGAAAGAATAATCTACGGTGACATTTTTCATATACATTTTACACTGCTGGCCATCCACAGTGCAACACCATGAAGGAATGCAAATAACAGAGTGATATTTATTGGACAAATACATTGTAATGGGAAGGACAAGTGATTACATTTTCAGAAAATTTGGAGGTATAGTTTCTGAGAAAACACTTCCCAGAGTTGCCACCCCTGGCTGCAATAACAGCATTTATCTGCCTAGGCATGGAGTCGAACAGAGATTGGATGTCATGTACGGATACAGAAGTCCATGCAGCTTCAACACTAAGCCACAGGTCATCAACCGTAGTGACGGGCGAGTGGTGGTGTGCCAGTCGCTCAGCAGCCATTGACCAGACATTTTCAATTGGTGAGAAATCATAAGAACGTGCTGGCCAGGGCAACGGTCGAGCAAGTTTTGTATCAAGGAAGGTCAGGATAGTACTGGCAACATGTGGTCGTGCATTGTACTGTTGAAACGTAGAGTTCCGGAGACATCGAAAATAGGGCCAAACTATGGGACGTAACACATCTGAAATGTAACGGCTGCTGTTGAAATTGCCGACAATACGAGCAAGAGATTACCGAGACGTGTATCCAATGGCACCTCATACCGTCACTCCAGGTGATATGCCAGTATGACGATGTCAAATGCAAGCTGGCAATGTGCGTCTTCCACGATGCTGCCAAACACGGATGCGGGCATCATGATGCTGTATATGACACAGGAATGGCGTCTCACGTCGTCTTTTCAGATAAATCCAGGCTCTGTGTGCATCATGAAGGCCGCATCCGTGTTTGGTGGCATCCTTGAGAATTCACTTTACCAGCTTGCATTCGATATCATCATAGAGGCCCATAACCTTCAGTGATGGTGAGGGGTGCCATAGAATACACGTCTCGATAACTTCTTGTTCCCATTGCCGACAATATGAACAGCAGCCGTTACATTTCTGAGGTGTTACTGCCCGTGGTTCTGCCCTAGCGTCGCAGCCTCTGGAACTCTAATTCTCAGCAGTACAATGCACGACCGCATGTTGCTCGTACTATCCTTACCTTCCTTGATACAAAACATGTTCGACTGTTGCCCTCACCGGCACATTCTCTTGATTTCTCACCAGTTGAAAATGTCCTGTCAATGGCTTCTGAGCGACTGGCCCGTCACCACTCGCCCGTCACTACGGTTGATGAACTGTGGCACAGTGTTGAAGCTGCATGGACTGCTTTAACTGTACATGACATCCAATCTCTGTTCGACTCCATGCCTAGGAAGATAAATGCTGTTATTGCAGCCAGGGGTTGCAACTCTGGGTAGTGTTTTCTCAGGAACTGTACCTCCAAATTTTCTGAAAATGCAATCACTTGTCCTTCCCATTATAATGTACTTTTGTCCAAGAAATATCATTCTGTTATTTGCATTACTTCATGGTGTTGCATTTTGGATGACCAGCAGTGTATTTCTCATTCAGTAAATTGGATGTGAACTAATTCATATCAAAATATGTATTTATTTATTTTTATTTGAAATATAGTTATGTTCATATATTTTGTAAAAATCTCAACAACCCGACTTGCAAAAACCTTAATCTAACCCGCAAGAAACATCTAGAGTGAACACGAGCCCGAAATTAGTCACCTCGATCCGAAAAATCAAAATTAGGGACAATCCGGTCCAATGCAGGATTCTATTAAACGATCCCAAGGTGTCCACTATTCAGAGGTTCTACTATGTTTGAATATTAAAGAATATAGATATGTCCATTTTTCTATATAAGAGATAAAATTGGTATTAGAGATTAGAGATATAATTGTAGATTATTTGCCATAATTGCATTAAAACATGAATTAATTTCCTTTCATTTCTGGTTCAGGTTGGGTTAAGGGTTGAAATATTTCGGAATCGGGTCGGATTTGGGTTGAAATATGTGGGTTCGGATCGGGTTGTGGGTTGCCGAAAGTTATTTTTTTGGGTTGCGGGTCGATGATTTTTTGTTGTTGTTGTTGGATTCGGGTTGGGTTGCGGGTTGATTTCAAATGGACTTTTCGGGTTCCTGTCGGAAACAACCCAACCTGTGCAGAACCCCAATTTGCGCCTAAAAATCGTTTAAACGACTGTTAGGCATTATGATGCCAACAACATTCGCGAATGCAAAATAACTAGATATCTTAAAAATATTTAAAATAAATGCTATAATTTTCATTATTTTTTCATGCAACAAAAAATATAAGGAACGTTAAACATTCGAAAAAAGATGACTAAATTCACTTAATTTCCTGAATATATATGTGTGAGTGTTGTATATAAATTTTCAAAGAAATTTACTATTATTAAGGATAAATAATAAATAAGTTGATTAATTTGGTATAAAATTGTATTAAAAAACTATATTATTTTTAATTTAATAATTATTAGATTTAGATGGAGTAACAATGAAGTTTAATGTAGTTTTCTATAATAAAAAGTTAAATTTAATGTATTTTCTATAATAGATAATAGATGGGTACACTATGTCTACTAATGATATATTTTTACAAGTTATTTAATCCCTTTATAAAGGGCAGCATTGGACTTCTAAATACTGTTCTAATTTACAGCAGGTTTTGAATTATATCATTTTTTCCTATAGATTGAAGTTCTTAAAATTATATCTGATTTTCTTATTCAATATTAAGTTTTAATTAATAATAATTATTATTTAATAATCTTTAAGGTATTTTCATAATTTAATTAATGACTTAAATATATTACATCTTAACTGCAACTGATGTCATCAAGCATCTTGATGTTACAGCGTTCGTAAGAATGCTTTTTTCGGGATGTTGTTTGAAGTGCAAGTGTAGTATGCTTCCAACAGGTTGTGTGGATGTGTGGATATTAATTTGCTTGTGTTTACTAATTATTTATTCTTTCAAAACATTATTTCGGCAGTGACAGACTTTTTTTGAGAAATTTGCCAGTCTATTATATGCAATAATGTATTTATTTTGCGACATGTGGTGTTCTGACGACTGACGATTAAACATTCACATGTCGCTTTGGTTTTTCAAATTTTCATCATCATTTGTTATCCACATTCTATTTTTGGTTACAATTTATGATTAAATTATATTTATTTCAATTCATTTGGCATCCTTTGTCTTATATATTTTTGTTTCATATTATATTGAAATTTCATAGTAGATTTTATTTAGTATGTCCTGAATTTTTTTTTCTCCTCTGTAACAATTATATAAAATATCACTACATGTCATCTCTAAATTTGAGTTTC
The DNA here is from genome assembly GCA_963931845.1 of Maratus michaelseni. Lineage (NCBI taxonomy): Eukaryota > Metazoa > Arthropoda > Arachnida > Araneae > Salticidae > Maratus > Maratus michaelseni. Next base: position 259,661,066 of record OZ007591.1, read on the forward strand.
GATCATTTTGTTTTTCAAATTTGCTAGGGGCCGTTCAAGTATTATGTAAACAATAAGGGGGGAGTCCAGTGTCTGCTTATTTTTTCTGACAAGGGGGAGGGAGAGGGTCACAACAATTCTTACGTAAGCATTAGACAACGAGCATTAGACAAACGACTATAGTGCAACAACAACAAGCAAACAAAGCATGATAGGGAATGAGCGTTCTGCGTCCGCTTGGAACTTTCCATCTATTTTGGTTTTCATTCTTTCTCTCCCCCTCCTTTCCCGTCCATCGAAAGTCACGTGACTCGCAGTACCCGCCAGCTTGCGCCAAATTCACAGAAAGTCAAAGAAAAACTGCACAACTGGGAAGGGTCGTAGGCATGTTTCAAGTTCTTGTGAAACTTTCCCGGTCACAAATAGATATCCACCATAGTCATATTGATAGTCAATTTGCTACAGCATCCATACGTTACCTAGAGAGTCTAGCCTCAATCCTTGAACCTGCACAAATCCTTTTTCTTTCTCAAAACGATAAGGCTCAGGTCCCCATTGGCCTCACTCCAGCAAGCAAACAATCACCATTGCTTATGCATATGGAATACCATGTCTCATTACTTGACCGTGACTGGGGCGTGGAAGAGTGCCATTATCTCATACCTTCAGTTTATGCCATCTTTGAAATCAAGCCGTTCACATCTGGAAATCTGCACGCAATAGGATATTCTGGACCAACATTTCTTGCAATAAGAAATGTAAAACACAGTTCGTCAAAAGCATACACACATGCTCAGGAATTTGAAGCATTTCTCAATATTGATGAGTTTCAGTCATTGGTTAGCCCCGAGGAAGTTTCTGTAAAGCAAGTTTTTATTATGGCTATATATGGAAGGCCGAATGAAAATCCAAGGTACCGAAAGATAATTGCTTTTGCTGTACATCCCTTCAAAATGTGCAATTTGGATGCATTATTCATTGTTACTAATGCGCCACGAAGAAGTGTGTTCAACAGGGTTGAATGCAGAATGGCCGTTCTCAGTCTTGAATTAGCCGGACTGATTTTGCCTCACGATCACTGTGGCTCCCATTTGGACGACAAAGGATGTACAGTTAATGATTATTTGGAGAAATATAACTTCGAGTTTGCTGGGAAGGTGTTAGCAGAGGTCTGTAAATCTATGAACATAGACGAATATCCTGTCCACGGCACCTACGTCAATTCTGGTGAGCTTGAATTTCCAATTTGATTCACAAATAAAATGGTACTCTGATCATGTCCGTGAAAGCCAGTACTTATTCCAGGTTGCAAAATGCAAAGATGAAACTTGTTGTCTTCGACCAAGAAGGAGAATTTTTAAAAGTCTCAAATCATGCTACTTGGCACCACCAATTAAAATGAAGGAAACCTCACATGACCTGATCGTAAGTAATGAAGGAGAATTTCTAGTTCGAGGTCTCTGCCTCGCACTAGATTTAGACGTTACTTCAGTTGGGTTTACACAAGTACCTTACAATTACTTTTGTCTACCAGTGAAGCCAAAGTTTTCAAAACGTTTCTGTAAGATTTGTGGACTTTATAATGTTTTTAACAAGTCAACTGGTCGCCATAGGAAAAACATTCATGGCAATGTTGTACTAGGTGTCTCGCAGCCGTGAGTGCTTCCAGTGTGTATAAGCGGCTCGGCATGCCAACGATTTGATGTGTATTCTACAAGCTCTAAATGATGATGAGGACGTTGAATGGGTTGATAAAGAAGATGTGGCGAAACAAGGACCGGAAACCAGCAATATTACTGTTCCTGTGAAACATAATAATAGACAATGTAGAAACATGGATTCAAGGATTCCGGACATCAGACCGGAAATGTGAACTTCAAACACATAACACTTCTATGATTCCTGTTAAAGATTTTAGTTATGATGCCTAATTAAATTAGGGCCTATTGTATTTCTTAAGTTTTATTGTTCATGGCGATAAATAACAATATATTTAAACCATTTTGTATCCTGTGGATTGTTTAATGAAATAATTAACAATATATTAAAACTATTTTGTATTCTTTTGATACCACATCCCCTATATATGCCTATTTATATAAATTTGTAGGAATAATAATGTAATTTATTGGTAAAAGTCATCTTCTGGAAAACTGTGTTGACGTACAAAATGTCATAAAATCTTACATAAGGAAAAGCGGGGTGAGGGGGGTCAAGCGTTTGTTTATTTTTTCTTACAAAGGAGAGAGGGGGTACAAAATGACTAAAAATATGCTTAGATAATACTTGAACAGCCTCTTAGCTATTTTTTAATTTAAAGGTATTTTCTATTGTAATTAATTACTTTTCATCTTTAAATTATAGATTTGGTCAGATTTTGCTAAACGAACTCATTGGTTATACAGTCGAACCTCGTTAACACGAAATCGCTTCACGCGAAATTTCGCTTAACACGAAATAATTTTCAGGTCCCGTCAGATGAGTCTGAAAATCAATGTTAATTAATTCGTTTAACACGAAATAGAATTTCGGAAAATCCCGCTTAAGGCGATTTTTTTTTTCGCTTCAAAGTCAATACAGGATTCCTTATGCAATGTTTTCGATATTTCAAACTTAAATGTCACATACTCTTATTAAAAGTGGAATTTTCTCGTGGTTTGAAAACGATTTAAAGTGAAAAAGGGTTTCAGAAAATTCTGAAATACTGAATTCCTGAATAATCCCTGCTTTTCTTTGATCTCTGATATGTACAAGTGTTCCCACATTAACCATATGAGCAATAGATTAGTCACAAATGAAAGTTTGGGGAAGGAATTTCTTTTTTTGAACGTGATTGTTCCATTACTCGGTTGACTGTATTGACAGTAACATAAACTATAAACCAGGGGTCTGAATTCTCCTATCTGTGAGTGGAAGAAGTGACTATCTCTACTTCACTACCTAACTAACATAATGGAAACTCTGTTCACAGTTGCTCTGTAGAATTCTGTGAAAGATGAGTCGAAAACAGCAAGCAGTATCTTAAGAAACCAAGCAAAAAAATTAAACGAAATTAGCAATAAAGTGCTGAAAAAATCACAAAATGCGGCGAAGTATGGGATACCTACAATTCTTCTACAATTTTAAAGAATCGCGAAAAGATTGAAGAGGTTTATGCTATGAGTTAATTCAAACCAGTAAAAAAACGAATACACATTCGAAGAATGGATAAATTGAAATTGCTCTCTTGCGGTGGATAAAAGAGTCATAAAATAAGCCATAACATTGTTTTAACTTTTGCAGTTTTGCAAGATGAAGCAGAGGCTTTTGCTGATGCTCTCGGTGAGAGCGATTTCATATTTTCTAACGGATGACTGACAAGATTTAAATAACGTCATAGACTTGTCTGCAGAAAGATATGTAGCCAAAATCGGTAAATTCTTTCTTAGACATTGTTTTTTCCAAGTACATTTGCATAGATGAAGATGTGCTGACTTCGGATGTGACGACAGACGAAGAAATAATTGCTGAAAAATAAAGAGGACAACATTGAAGTGTCAGACGAGGAAGAAGAAATTGACACAGAACGGAAAAATTTAGTGTCAATAAATGAATCTACCGCAGCATTGGAAACTGTACAACGTTTCCTTATGGATCAAGAGGATACTTCCCGAGCTTTGGACAAATTAGATTAGGTCCATACGTTCCTAAAAAAAGTATACAAAAATTGAAGCCAAAGTCAATAATGGACTATTTAAAAATATGATTAGAATGTAAATAAAATTATTATTGCCTAAAAAACGATAATTAATTTGTTAATGAAATTTACTATTTCTTATTAATTTATGATTTTTTGAGCAGGGATATATTTGTAGGTTAATTTATTTAGTTTTTATATCTAACATAGATGGCGCCACTATTATGACGGTTAACACGAAATTTCCGATAACACGAAATAAATTCCCAGTCCCTTCAATTTTGTGTTAACGAGGTTTGAGTGTATATGTTATCTATATGATAAAGGACACACATGTCCGTGCGCAACGCTGACGTCATTTTGCGAATGGCAACACTTGATGGTGAAATTTCGGTTTTGTGATTTTTGCTACTGCAATTTTTTTTTCTAAGCATCGCACATTTTAAATTTTTACACCGTTATATAGGTTAAACAATCTACTTTTAAATGCAATTTGTTTAAAAACTATATCTTAATTGACTGATTTATTATAGCTTTTAAAATGAAAAAAATGGTATTTTTCACTTTTTTCGGACTTGCCATTGGTATTTTTTTTCCTCTTGGCGACCGCATATTATCGTCGGTTAAAGAATTGAAATGGGTATTATTAGTTAGAAAATAATACAGACACCTCGAAAAGTAAAAGGAAAAAACTTTTACTGATTTTATATAACATACAATAATAACAATAACAATAATAATAATAATAATAATAATAATAATAATAATAATAATAATAATAATAATAATAATAATAAACGTTTTGATGAGCGATAACTTTATAAATCAAAATTATTTAATTTAAACAGGAATGTTTGCGATAAATATTTTTCATGGTAAAAATGGTATTTTTCACTTTTTAACATACAATAATAACAATAACAATAATAATAATAATAATAATAATAATAATAATAATAATAATAATAATAATAAACGTTTTGATGAGCGATAACTTTATAAATCAAAATTATTTAATTTAAACAGGAATGTTTGCGATAAATATTTTTCAATGACAAAATTATGACTCAAACAATATTTGGCTATTTATCGTTTGCGCCAAGATAATCAATATCAAAAATCAATTTATGATGAAGTTTCGCTTGTTGTTTTAAATGAAAATTCTAAGATTTATTTTATTGACATAAGACATAAAAACATAAGACGCTTAAAGACATAAAAAAAAACAATGATTCGCCATTCGGTGGAATAGTATGTGTATTCCGCCACATGTTTTACGATTTAAAATCGGAGTTCCAATTATGCTGTTGAGAAACCTCAATCCCTGTTTGGGTCTTTGAAATAGAACGAGATTGGTTGTAAAGGCTCTAAACAATCACTTAATCGAAGATGAAATTATACCAGTAGGAATTCATATAGGCAATAGAGTTTACATTCCAAGAATAACTTTAATGCCTTCAGATTCTGAATACACTTTTAATTTTAACAGAAGACAATTCCTCATCAAGCCAGCTTTTGCGATGACAATGCATAAAGCTCAAGGACAAACACTTGAACATGTTAGCATCTATTTGCTCAAACCAGTGTTTATACGTGAATTATACGTTGTATTATTCAGAGTAAAATCTCAAGAAAACACACCCAGAAAATTTTTTTGTTGAATCAACAAAAATTTGGTTGACCCAACAAAACTTTTTGTTTAAATATGGGTCAATGGAAATTTTGTTTGAATCTACAAAAAAAATATTGTTGATTTTTTTTTTCAATTCCAAAAAAAAAAAATGTTGTATCGTCAGCAAAAAAATGTTTTGTTAATTCAAGTAAAATGGTTCAATTTTACTTGAATTAACAAAATTCTTTTTGTTACATAGATATATGCTATGTGTTATTTTAACAATCTATTTTCTTTTTTCAACAAAATATATTTTGTTTGTTTAAATAATAAAATATGTTATATTACGAACTTGTTTTGTTTATACTACAAAACCTTTTGTTAAATGAACCAATCTAAATACGCAATTTTAACTATTTTTTAATTCATTTTCAGCAGTGAATTACGCCTGTAAACCTTGAATAATAACAAGTGAATTTTTATCCAGCTTTTTTTTTCAAGCGAAAACCGAGAGAGTGAAAATTGACCAAGCCTGGAGTCGATCCCGGTTCCTCAGAGCAGCGCTCTGCGGCTCTACCACTGAGCTACAAGGAACGACATCCGAGAACGACATTTATCATTCTTATATCTGTCGGAACCTATGTCTTTACCTATTATATGTCTTTACCTATTACTTTTGGTAAAAGGCCGAAATGAGGAATGAGCTTATATCCACTTATTAGAATTCCTTTGTAACTTGTCTGTTCGCGCCAGTTGCAATCTCAATTCGGGTGAATATAGACAGGTGTGAATGACTACGATGTAGAATCAGTTTTTTACGCTTTTCTTATTATGTTAAAACGGAGCAATATTATGCGGAAAATTGTATGAATCAGTAAATAATAAACAGGATGACACATTGTATTTAGCAAGAGAGAGGTACAACTTCTTTTAAGAAATGAAGTTAAAGAAGCAAAATTTGAGAAGGAAAACAATCAAATCATTTTAGGTAGTTGAAACGCTATGATATTCTGAATATACCAGGCGAATAGAAATTTTTAGCTCCATTATCTTAAAAAAATACGAATCCTGTATTATGTTATTTTTGAGGAATTGTTTAACTTCATATACGAAGTTCACATCGCTAATAATAGCTTAGGTGGAAGAACCCAAAAGATTAAGGAACTAAATCGTAAATGCAATAACGTGACTGTAGAATTTATTGTCTCGTATTTGAGACTATGCGAACTATGTCAGGAAAAAAAAACAGAAATATCTAAAAAGGGGATTGTAGTAAAGCTACTTTTACACAGTGAAATGAATTCTCCATGCCAAGTTGACCTGATAGACATGCAGTCGCATCCAAATGGTTATATGAAATTCATTTTAGAAAACTTCATTCTTACAAAATTCGTCTTTTGCACAGTAAAAAAGAAAAATGCCATGTCATTTTTTAGATATTTTTAAAACTTTTGGAGTGCCAAATATATGGGGCCCTTTCTTTAGTTGAAGGACAAAGATTCGGAAAATTCTACTGTTCAGAGAAGTTTACGACGAAGATGTGCAAATCAATCAATCTACTTTAGGATTCAAAACCAAAATAGCCAACCTTTCTGTAACAAGTGAGTTTAATAATGATTTCATATAATATGGGGAGAAATTCTGAATAATAAATTCCATTTTTACCATTAACATTCACCATTATAAATAAATGTATTAATAAATAAATTTATTATATTTTACATTTTTATAAATAATAACATTATATTTTATATCATATTTCAATTTATAACAAATAAATTTATTTTATAATATTAATAAATAATTTTATAACAACTTTATTAATAAATTAGTTAAATCCAGCAAACTATAAAAAGTTGAGTTTAATGTTATGAAAAGTTAAATTTAATGTTATATAAAGTTAAATTTATTGTTATTTTAGACATCGTTTAAATTTGATATGAAACAGAAAATTATTGTAACTTTAATGAAGAAAGTCAAGAGTCTAATTAGTTCTGTTCGAAATAATATACCATATATCTGCGTAAGGGAGTGTAGTACAGTAACCCAGCTATTTATCGAATCTTATGCTAAGCTTTAGCAATCATTTCGGACTTTTACCAAAAGGAATCGGTAAATTTAGCATTTACTGAAATGGTTCGGAAAAAGCCAGAAGTAGAAATGTTTAAAAGCCTATTTTGGACTTTTACCGACTGGCTTTGGTAAATGCTAGGATTTACCAGAAAAACCTAGGATTTACCATACTTCAGGCTTTTACAGTAACATATATACTATATACAGTAACATACATATACCCCTCCAATATATATATACTGAAAAAAAATTGTTGATTGTACAGTATAATACTGGCATCCCAGCCGTCAGTATTATACCGTAAAATTAACAGTAATAAACAACAAAATAAGCAGTAATACACTGCTTATTACTGTTAATTTTACGGTATAATACTAACAGCTGGGGTGACAGGATATTATACCGTAAAATCAACATTTTTTTTTTTTTGCAGTGTATATATATATATATCGGGGAGGGGGGGGGGGGGGATAATGCGGTTGTTTCTCACACTTAGTTGATAATAATCTCATTTTTTACTCACAGATCCTTTTTTTTTCCTTTTGTACTTATGCATTTTACGTTTCTGTAACTGCTATAATTAAAATAAATAAATAAATAAATAAAATAAACCTTTTAAAATTTACTTTAGCGAAAAATAAATGCTTTAAATTTATACAAACGACAAACATTAGTCCAAGATCATGCGTAGTATTTTCATTCAAAAGAATTCGATGACGTAAATGCAATTAATCTGACATCGATATCAAATTTTTCATCGATTGACAAGCATGAAAGCAACACTGTACTTTGATTCGAATTAATATTTTGAAACGTGTGTTATTGCTTTGATGAAAAACAGGATTGATAAGGGATGTCCATCTAAAATAACAAAAACAAAACTGATAGATATTATTTAAGTTCATTTGTAACTGTTGTCATTTCTTTACTGATATTTCTTTATCTTATTATTTTTTTCGTTTTTCATGTCTTCACTGTCGCCAAAATCTATTTCACGTGTACAACTTTACACATATATCAGATTTCAATGCCAGTTATTTTAGAGTCGTTTTAAAAGATACATTAGAAGCAACATTCTTAAGGTATAATTTATACTCAAGGATATAATCAACAACATAAACAAAAAAGACAAGAAAAACACGAACGATCTTGTTAGTTTGTTCAATTAATAGGCTAAAAGTAACGCTTGAGTATCTTATTTCTATACAAATTATTTACATATTTCTTTTCAAAAGGTATTTTAAAAGAAAACCAACATTTGAGATCTTAGTGGAAAAAAGAAGATTGACCAAAAAAAATTACAAAATTCAAGAGAAATTTTGTTTTTATTTCATTTGTTAATGTTTACATCAGAAAGACAACGCTGATATATAATAACTAATATATACACGAGTTACCCATGTGTAATTTTTTTTATTTATTATTATATTTATTTATTTTTAAATTTTGAATACAAAATTTCCCGCCACTAGAGTTTATTCCCTTAGAGGCTCTCCGTCAATTAAAAGAACTTCATTAACCCTTTTTATCCTGACGGTACTTATAAGTACCACTTTAATAAAACACCTATATATTCGTAATATGACCGTTTTTTAACGGTATTCACAATGGCACAAAGAGTGTATTTCTGACAGCAGGCAGGAGATGGCAAATTCAAGCACATATCCTCTTTCTTTGCATTGTAGGGATTTTACATTTGCCACGCTACATTCGAAATCCATTTCGCAATAGAGTTAACATGCATGTTGTTCATCATTTGAGTAATTTTAGTGGTTTATTACCGGTTATTTAGTACTATTATTTTCTATTGTTTTCTATACAGGTGAACATTTACTATATTTTATTTTAAGTTTACTATTTTAAATTTACTATTTTATTTTATATCATAGGGCAAAAAATTTATGGTGGTTACAGTTGCATAATTAACCACTAAAACACTATAAAAATTATTTTTCTCTTTCCTATGTTTATTCTGCACCAAAACTTATCCAATGATGCAAAAATACAATTAAAAAGTAGTTGGAAAATTAATTCAGGATATAAAGGGTTAATGAAAGTGAATGTTTTTCGAATTATGAACTAACGCGTAATTATACTTGTTGTTATAATAATTATTATGGGCAATATCTGATACTCAAATGAATCACGACCAAAAACAAATTGTTTATTCTCTTTTTAACACTTTCCAACCTAGTTGAAAAGTGTTTATGACTTCGGTTTGTCTGCCGTCTGGCCGTGCTCTAACTCACGTAAATATACTCGGATTGCCCTGAATTTTTTATATGTTATTGTCGTTTACTATAGCATGATCCCTATTCAAAATGAAGTGTGTAGCAGTTATAGTTTTTTTTACAGGGACAGTCAAAAGTATTCCGTTACATTACAGTCAGTGGGAAATAATCGTTTCAAGTGCATTTTGATGATGCTACGCCATTTGAAACATGATGAAATTGATATATAATTATGAAGCGCATTAAAACATGCTTTTTGTAGAAAGTGGGTGCAAAGCATCTTTATTCATTTACAGAGTCAAACAAAATAATTCTGTTACACATTGTTCTACGAGGAAAAATCGTTTACAATTTAATGATGTTTCAGTATTTCAAACTTAATGAAAATTATATGCATTACTGAGATGCACTATAAATCGCTCGCTTAAAAGTATGGTGTGCATTGTATTTATCGTTTATTTACAGGGACACACAAAAGATATCGGTTGCAGTATAGGTGCAATAATTACAGTCTATGTGTGATAAATGCATTTTCAACTTTGGTTTGCGTTTTTAAGTTTAAATACATTTTACTTACCCATCATACGTAGTATAGGGTAAGTCTTGTTATTGTTTTAAAAATCGATTTTTTTTTATTTTTTTTTTTGACGGATTTACACGTTTCAGACACTGGAGATTCCGAAAAACATATTTTTAGAAGAAAAAAAAATGCCGTCCGTCTGTGTGTCTGTAAACGCTCTATCGCCCGAACAAATTGAGATAGAGACTCGAAATTTGGTATGCACTTAGTATGTAATAATGGAAAGAAGCTTATTGAATTTCAGTAACCTCGATTATCCGGAACTATTTATTTCGGACTCTCGAAATATTCGTTCTGGTAAAAGGTATATAAAAATTTTCGAAACTGTTTATTTTAAGGAGGGAATATAAAAAAACAATAAAAAATCATAAATTTTGCATAAAGAATGAAGTCGATCGGATAATTAGTGGCCGAGATATTTGTAATCCTATTTTCCACACTCTTCGATTTTTCATGACCCTGTATTTCATCCAAATGTCAATTCAAAGATATATTTTAATTGGAAATGAGACGCTTAATCAGACGCAATAAACCGTTAGTTAATAGGATTATAATTTTTAGAGTTATAAGGATGTTTCTTTTACGCAATTCAGCAATAGAGCATTTAAAGTTTATGACGTCATCAAGCCGCGATTTTATTCGAGCAATGCATTTTATAAGTAGTTTCCACATATTTTATTTTCATATTTTATATTATGCATATCCATGATGGGTAAGTATTACGGTGGCCCCCAACGACTAGTTTTCATAGTACGTGGTGTGTATAAATTCAGTTGATCATATACAGGGCTACACAAGGGAATTCGTAAGCATTGCAGACTATAGGGGTGGATTGCTTAAGGGTAGTTTTTAATTGTGTTACGCATTTTCCTGCTGAACTATATTTAGTAGACTAATAAACGTTTGTGGAATATAAATGAAGTCATATACAGGGATACGCAAAGAACAAGATACATTGTCGTTTATGGTTTGTAATTGCTGGAAGCTGGAAGTGAGTTTTAAGTTGCCTTATGCGTCTTTTACCTGAATGAGTTGTTTACCATTTAGCTTAATATGTGATGTGTACAAAAGTCTTCAGATAATATACATGGCTGCACAAAAGATTTCGAGTGCATTTCCATCGATTGGTGAAAATTTCTAAATGTGAATTTTCTAACTGAACTAAATTTTATCATGCTATGTAGTATATATTCAAATCTATAGATCATATACAGGGCTGCACAAAATAATTCTAATTTCAAAATCTGTATCACCCACATAAACCGTGATGTACTCGAATTTTTTTGAGTGTCTCTGTAAATCAGGGGTCCCCAACCACTTAGCTGCTGGTACATTTCAGCCCACCTACCCATTTTCTTGCGCCCGTAAAGTTTCTGTAAATTTATATGAATATTTTTTTTCATTTATGGATAGTAACTAACTAGTTTTGATGGAAAATTGAAAGCTCTCAATCTGTATAGTTCTTAAAATAAAATTTTTTGCAAACAAAATACTGAAAACCTCATTTGCACAAAAAAAGACATTGAACGCAGTCGCATCATTTAAACGTCCACAATGGTTGATAAAAAGCTTTGCACATTCCACATGGAATTTTTCATAAAGGTACATACCAAGTGCGCCATAAAGTCGTTAAACATTTAAAAAGTCATTAAGAACAAATAAATGATGCTTAAAAATTGCGGTTTCTACGAATAGGATTAGAGGGAGATCGGATTTCTTTTAATAACCAAAAAAAATTCTGGTTCAAAAAATTACCGTTTGGTGGCGCTAGCATGCATAACATGAAGAGATGTCAAGGAGGGCCTTCCACTTAGTGGAACCACAACTCTTTAACACTTTTCAACCTAGTTGAAAAGTATTTATCGCTTTGGTTTGTCTGGCCGTCTGCCGTCTGTCCGTGCTCTAACTCCCGTAAATATGCTCGGACTGTCCTGAAATTTTTATATGTTATTATCGTTATCTATCGCATGTTCCCTATTTTAACTGAAGTGTGTAGCACTTATAGTTTTTTTATAGGGACAGTCAAAAGTATTCCGTTACATTACAGTCAATGGGGAATAATCTCTTCAAGTGCATTTTGATGACGCTACGTCATTTAAAACATAATGAAATTGATATATAATTATGAAGCGCATTAAAACATGCTTTTTGTAGAATATGCGGTGCAAAGCATTTATTATTCATTTACAGGGTCAAACAAAAGAATTCTGTTACACATCGTTCTATGGTGAAAAATCGTTTGCAGTGTAATTTACTGATATTTCGCTATTTCAAACATAATGAAAATTATATGCATTACTGAGGTGCACTATAAATTGCTGTCTTGTGTGCATTGCGTTTATTTACAGGGACACTCAAAAGATATTGATTAAAGTACATGTGCGATATTTACAGTCTATGCGTGATAAGTGCGTTTTCAACTTTGGTTTGCGTTTTTAATTTTAACTATTTTTTTTTCATAGTATGTGTGTGTTTAAAAACTCGGTTGATCATATACAGGGCTACACAAGAGAATTCGAAAATATTACAGACTATGGGAGTGAATTGCTTAAGGGTAGTTTTTAATTGTGTTTACGCATTTTGCCGCTGAAGTATATTTAGTAGACTAACAGAAGTTTGTGGAATATAAATAAATTCATATACAGGGCTACGTAAAAAAAGATACATTGCCGTTTACGTTTGGTAATTGCTGGAAGTGAGTTTTAAGTTGCCTTCTAGCTTAATAGGTGGTGTGTACAAAAGTTTTCATATAATATACAGGGCTGTACAAAAAATTTCGAGTGAATTTCCATCGATTGGCGAAAATTGCTAAATGTGAATATTCTAACTGAATTACATTTTATCATACCATATATCTCCATCTATTGATCATATGCAGGGCTGCACAAAATAATTCGACTACTTTTTTTACACTGGAAGGTAATTTCGAAAACTGTATTTTTCAATGTGTTACATGTTTTCTAAACTGTTTATTTACATATCTTCTTTCACCTTATTTAACGGTGAAGTTCCGTTACAATTTTATCGCTGTGTTGGAAAGTGTTTCATAATATATGCTTGACGCATGATTTTTCGTTCTTGTTTGTTATTTTAAAAAATCTTATCTCTATCTAATCCCATTCGTGCAAACCGCAATTTTTTAGCTTCATTTGTTCCTTTTTAATGAATTTTTAAAGGTTTAGCGAATTTATAGCGCACCCGGTATAGTATATAACCATCCGAAATCTATATATTATGTGAGACTTATATTTATGCAATGAGCATCCGATATACGCACGTATAAATAAATATGTGTATGTGTGTGTTTGTAAGAATAGGAATGTGCCCATGAATAAGGTTATAAAATTTAAATGTTCCCGTGAAACTGAAAAGGTTGGCGATTCTTGCTGTAAATGAACTTTTAAGGCGACAAAAATTCCTGAAACTGAAAAATAAAAATGCTATGAAAACTTAATTTTTAATAAAGAGCGTGATATGGTAAACATAAATAACATTATATAAATTTCGTGACAATTTAAGTACTTTTACGAAAAGCGCGGACAGATGGACAGACAGATAGATAGACGAACCGACGTCATAAATGCTTTCAACTATTTTAGAAACTAGTAATAAAAACCTCTTTACCCTCATTCATATTTTTTCTCTTAATATTATATATCCTTAAAGTTGCCTGGGAAATATGAATAGTCTTCAATTCTCTTACAAAATAGCTAAATATAATTTTTAAATCCAGGGTGGGCATGATTAACCTATCGGTGCTCATATTTTTTTTTCTCTTATCCTTAAAGTCGCCTGGGAAATATGAATATTCTTCAATTCTCTTACAAAATCGCTAAATATAATTTTTAAATCCAGGGTGGGCATGATTAACCTAACCGGTGTTCATAATTTTTTCTCTTAATTATCTTTATTATATATCCTTAAAGTCGCCTGGGGAATATGAATATTCTTCAATTCTTTTACAAAATCGTTAAATATAATTTTTAAATTCAGGGTGGGCATGGTTAACCTAACCAGTGCTCATAATTTTTTCTCTTAATATTATATATCCTTAAAATCGTCTGGGGAATATGAATATTCTTCAATTCTTTTACAAAATCGTTAAATATAATTTTTAAATCCAGGGTGGGCATAATTAACCTAACCGGTGCTCATAATTTTTTTCTCTTAATATTATATATCCTTAAAGTCGCCTGGAGTATATAAATATTCTTCAATTCTTTTACAAAATCGCTAAATATAACTTTTAAATCCAGGGACAGTGGTAACCTAACCGGTGCTCATGCCCCCTTTCCATAATGTAACAAAAATCACACCTTGTTAGTAGGAAACAGAATCCTACGAAGGGCGGGTTATACCCGAACTGAACCTGAAATTTTTATTTACAGTTCACCTGGAACTTGACCTGAACCAGTAATACTTCAACCCGAACCCGAATTCAAACCGAAGTGAAAGAAAATTAATCCATATTTTAACACAAAAAATGAAAAATAGTCTGTAATTACATTTCTAATATCATTTTTATCTTTTGTGTCGAAAAATAAACTTTACATACTCATTAATGTTCAAATATACAGGGTGATTCATAACAGATGGGCAGAACTTTAAGGGGTTATAGTACACTTAAAGACAAATAATATTAAATAGGAGACTAATGTCCCAGACGTATTCCCAAGGAGATAGGGGGCATTAAAGTTTAGGGTCCGAAATTTCAAATGATTATAAAACATGGAAAAATTGGTCGATTCGTTTGCGGTTTTTGCAAAAAATTTTCTTTATGCCAGTATTTTCTTGAAATAAAATTTTAAAGTTCAATTTCAAAAAATGCCGATAGGGGGCGCTTTAGACTTTGGAGTAACAAACAACTATTTTTTAACGTTATTTTTTGTATTTCTTTAAATGATTTCGAAAGCTTAGACTTAAACTTAAATTTTGATCTAAAAATCTGAGTCCTAACGAGTAGTTAAGTAGCGTAAACTGAAATTTGAAATTTGAAACCCTTCTCCCCCCAGAACAAAAATCAGTTATTCCCGATCTTTGTGTCGTAGATTAGGCTCTAACTACTGCCGCGTTTTGCTAAAATTATTCTTTATGTCAGTATTTTCTTGAAAATAAATTTTAAAGAAAATTTTCAAAAAATTCCGATAGAGGGCGCTTTAGACTTTGGAGTAACGAACAACTATTTTATACCGTTATTTTTTGTGTCTCATTAAATGCTTTCTAAAGCTTAGACTTAAATTTTCAGCCCAAAATCTGAATCGTTAGACGTGGTTAAGTTTCTGGGGAGAGGGGTTTGAAATTTCTACTCCTGAGCACAGTTCAGTTTACCATGTCCACACATTGTGTGCTGTGATACGAGGTAAAAAGACACAAATTAGGATTATGTTACCAAAGCATATTTATTAACATGTAATCACAATAAATGTTCAAAATTGTGACCACCAGAGGTTATGCACGCAGAACAACGGCGACGAATGGAACGGCGAACATTCGCGAAAACATCAGGCTTTTCGAGCACTTCCCCTACAGCGGCGGAAAGTCTGGCGACCAGTTCCTCGGGGGATTCAATGGGTGTCTCATACATAAGAGCCTTCAATCGTCCCCAAAAAAAGAAATCGAGGGGTGAAAGATCTGGCGAGAAAGCAGGCCAAGCAACAGGACCACCTCGACCAATCCATCTGTTCGGAAATGTGATGTCCAGATAGTTGCGGACGTCTCGTACGTAATGGGCTGGCGCTCCATCGTGCTGGAACCACATGACCCGCCGGATGCGTGGAGGAACAACGTTTAACAGGTCTGGCAGCACATGTTGCAGAAATGTGAGGTATGTTTTACCGTTGAGGCGTTCAGGAAGAAGGTACGGTCCGATTAGGTGGTCTCCGAGGATTCCTGCCCAAACATTGATGGAAAAGCGTCTCTGATGAGCATGTGGATACGTAGCATGTGGATTGACATCCGCCCATACATGTGCATTGTGTGTGTTAAATGTACCTTCACGTGTGAAGGTACATTCATCGGTGAAAAGCACAGTTCGTCCAAAATGTGGATTTAGCGCGTTCTGCTGCAGAAACCAGCGGGCGAATTCAATACGATTTGGATAATCCCCTGGAGACAGTTTCTGGACTCGTTGCACATGAAACGGGAGCAAATGTTCATCCTTCAGTACCCTCCAAGTCGTGGACTGTGAGGTATCCACCTGGCTAGCCACTGTTCGTGTACTTGTACTTGGCTGCGCCGCTACTACATCCAGAATGGCTTCTGCAACAACTACTGATTCGTCCTTTTTTGCACGACCTGCATTCGACCGGGAAGCGAGAAATGATCCCGTCTCACACAACTGTCTGTGCAAGCGCTCGAAAGTTTTGCGGTTAGGCAACCGCCTGTTAGGAAATCGCTCTCCGTACATTCGTTGTGCCTCTGCACCATTTCCATCTGCCGCTCCGTAAATTAAATGCATCTCAGCCTTTTCCTTATTCGTGAAGGGCACCATCTTCCGATTCATTACTACAGCGACTTACACTTGACTCACCGTTCAGTGGTTTTTATGCCTGAATCGTGTCGAAATTTTGCATACGTGTTCTTCTTCTTCCCCATTTGACATTTGCATACTTTCTGTTTCCTTCTTCACCCGGTGACTAGCGTCAGGAATGGAGCTTTAACGTTTGCATGAGCGACGTTTCCAACTGTGCCAGTGCCTTTATGAGTGAATTCCGACTATGCAGTCCTTGACGAAAGTTGTATTTTTGCCTCGTATCACAGCATAGAATCGTTGGGCATGGTTAAGTAGTGCAAACTGAACTATGTTCAGAAGTTGAAATTTGAACCCCCTCCCCTCGCTACTGAACCACGCTCAGCGATTCAGATTTTGAGCTGAAAATTTAAGTTTAAGTCTAAGCTTTAGAAAGCATTTAATGAGACACAAAAAATAACGGTATAAAATAGTTGTTCGTTACTCCAAAGTCTAAAGCGCCCTCTATCGGAATTTTTTGAAAATTTTCTTTAAAATTTATTTTCAAGAAAATACTGACATAAAGAATAATTTTAGCAAAACGCGGCAGTAGTTAGAGCCTAATCTACGACACAAAGATCGGGAATAACTGATTTTTGTTCTGGGGGGAGAAGGGTTTCAAATTTCAAATTTCAGTTTACGCTACTTAACTACTCGTTAGGACTCAGATTTTTAGATCAAAATTTAAGTTTAAGTCTAAGCTTTCGAAATCATTTAAAGAAATACAAAAAATAACGTTAAAAAATAGTTGTTTGTTACTCCAAAGTCTAAAGCGCCCCCTATCGGCATTTTTTGAAATTGAACTTTAAAATTTTATTTCAAGAAAATACTGGCATAAAGAAAATTTTTTGCAAAAACCGCAAACGAATCGACCAATTTTTCCATGTTTTATAATCATTTGAAATTTCGGACCCTAAACTTTAATGCCCCCTATCTCCTTGGGAATACGTCTGGGACCCTTAGTCTCCTATTTAATATTATTTGTCTTTAAGTGTACTATAACCCCTTAAAGTTCTGCCCATCTTTTATGAATCACCCTGTATAGCTTTTTTCATCTGAAAAAGTATTCTAGATTTTTTTTTAAATATTGGTTCGGCGTGAACCAAACCCGCAAGAGTCAAACTCCAGCCAGAAACTAACCCGAACCCCCAACAATGAAAGTCAACCTGACTCGCAACGAAAAAAAAGATAGCCGACCCGACCCGAACCACAGGTCGTGTTCGAGCAAAATCTGGTTGCCCGACCCCATGCAGGACTCTAGAGGATATGCAAACCTTTTGAACACCTCAGTAAGCTCAAAAATCCGTCCGTGTTTGCTGCTGTCAAAAATTATTTTTAGTCTTTTAATCATAAAACTTAATATCTTCTCTTTGCAAAATGTGCATAAAATAGAGAGGAAGGGATTTGCTACACTATGCTAAAGTAACACAGCTGATAGTGAAATTCTCAGAATATTACTCTGTTTTGGTCCACTAATCGCAAACGGAGATGCAAGCAGATAATCCATTCTGAGCCGATAAATGATGCCAGATGTTAGTAAATTATATTGATAACCTTATTATGAGATAGGTCAGTTTGGACGGAGTAAAAATTTCCCACATACTTCCTCTGATTGGATGATAATTAATAGCTTGTGTCGGAAATGATAATTCATTGTACAGTAGATTTTGTTTTATCAGCGCTTTACCACCAAAACCAGGCTAACAGTTATTATTTAGACTTGCCCCATATTTTATCCAAAAATAAAAACTATTGTCATTGCCGAAACGTCAGTTGAGTCTTACTGTGGAGACGCGAAAAGTTTTTGGTTTCCGTCTGCTTGTTTGTCTGTTTGTCTGTTTTTCTGTCTGCCTGTTCCGCGATAACTGCCGTAAAAATGATCTGATTAGGTTGATTTTTTGTGGGTATGTTGGTGACATACCGGAATTAGCTATGTATACATTTGGTTCATTCGTTCGAAAAATATAGAATATTTTTTTAGGTCATAATGCTTTCCTATGGGAATGCAGACGATTTTCAAATTTCATTTTTAACTGAAATGAAAATCGCATACTTGAATAATGGATTTCAACGTAAAATCATGGATGCTAAATTTTCGATATGGAGGTTTTAAATATACCCCAAAACTTTGAAAATTTACCGATGCATTTATTAGAATTTAGAAATTCATTGTTTAAATTATATTGAAAAATTTTTTGCATGTGTTCGAGAAATATAAAACTTTTAATTTCCATATTTTTTACAAATTTTAAAATGCATTCATTTTTACTTTGCTCTTTAATTTATCAGTTGCTTAGCAACCCTATTTCAAAGAATATCAAAATAATAAAATTCAAGTAAATCGCACTATTTTGTTGCAATATTTTATTAGCAAAATAAATTATTTTCGGGTGATTTTAACATTCTATTCACATAAAAGAGAATTTATTTTGATACAAGTTACCGTTTAACTACTATAGAATGATTTCCGAAATAATCTAAAGAAATTAGAGTAGTAAAACGATCCAAAAATGTTACAATTACTGGAAATTGAGAAAAGCTATCACAAAAAATACTGCCAAATCATGTTTGCTATTTACTGAATTGGCAGTGGGCACGATTACGAATAAAGCCAATAAGTTTAAAGGAGATTTTAGTATGCTATTGTCATCTAGTTACATCAGGATGTACTTAGATAAAATAAATATTATAGAATGACCATCCAAACTGTTTTTTCGAAACAAAATTGTAATAACGCTAGATTTATAAAATAGATATAAGTGAAAATAGTAGATTCAGTTTACATTTTATAAGTTGCTTTTGTACATGAGATATTATTCAATTTATCCATCAGATTCAGGTGTTTCGTGGTTGGTTGGTAAGTAAATATTGCTATTTAAGTATTAGGATAACATGAAGTTATTTTCGAAATTGTTGCTTATCCTAATAAGACCACTGTGTAAGAACGAAATCCAAGATATACTAGAATAATTCCCACAATCAATAGGAAATCACGGATATAAATTTAATAAGATTACGGGGGATTCAGGGGTTCTCCGCCTCCCCCCTGAAAAAATGAATTTTTTAACTAAAAAATTACAAGAATAAGAAGTTTATAAGAATTTCAGAATACTAGGGGGCTCAGCCCCCTACTCGCTAACGCTCGCCAACCCCCCGTGAATTGCGAAGGAATTCACATTGAGACCGCTACGCGGTCCCAGCTCGCTTCGCTCGCTCGCCCCTTTTCATATTTCAGCAATTCTAGCCGGAATAAGTTCTACCATAAAACATTTGAACATATGAAATTGACAATTTTTTTTTATGTAAAAAAGTAATTCTCCGTTGAAAACATAACTAACTAGTCGGATGTGCCAATCTCAAAACTTTCTTCTATCTCAGTAATGTTAATACTTCAAAATTCGCTATCACATCGCCAATAAAATCAATATTTTTCGTCATTCTGTTGTACGTCAGCTGCTTGCGAATCGCCGGGTTACAGGGATGTGAACAATCGATGTATACTAAACTACGAAAAGTCCTTCTGGCTTGAACGACAGGAATAGATAGCCTCCCTTTTCCTTTGTTTTACGATTTTAGCTAATTTTACTGGAAAACACGAAGGTAAAATGCGTGGAACATAAGTAAAGAAGACTCAATCCCAGGTCTCGTCAACATTGAATTTGAATGAGAATATCGCCAAATTAGTCCTCTACAGCCAAGTTGGCTTCATTTATGGCAACTTACTTTGGTCGCCAAATTTGTCGATATTCCGCAAACTGTCGCCAAGTTTGGCAATAATTTGACGTTGGCGAATATAAATATATAGTGATAAGCATATAATAGGATAAATGGTTACAACAATGAAAGAAAATTTGCCGAAACAATGTTAACTAAAACTCATAAATTAAACCCGTTTATGGATGAATTCTGCTGTCTTGTTTGAAAATGTCAGCCACCCTAAAATTTCAAACCGCTCTATCTCAGCCATTTTTTTAAGATAGAAGCAAAACAAAAACTGCTCCGGATCAAGGCCGAACATTTAACGAAAAAAAGTTTTAGGATTTCTAATTTTTTTTTATTTGCACATCTTTTTGAATTTTAAATCTTTAAATGGCAAATCACAGCGCCCCTTTCGTCGAAATATCCCCAAATTGTAATAGAACCTGCTTACCATAGCCAAAAACAGAGAAAAACTAGTCGGATGTGCCAATCCCAAAACTTTCTTCTATCTCAATCATGTTAATACTTCAAATTTAGTCCTCACATCGCCAATAAAATCAATATTTTTCGTCATTCTGTTGTACGTCAGCTGCTTGCGAATCAGCTTACCGGGACCATCAGCATCGGGTTACCGGGATGCAATCAACTGATGTATACTAAACTACGAAAAGTTCTTTTGTCCTGTACCGACCGGAACAGATAGCCTCCCTATTCCTTGGTTTTACGATTTTAGCTAATTTTACTGGAAAACACGAAGCTAAAATGCGTGGAACCCAATTAAAGAAGATTCATTCCCAGTTCTCGTCAACATTGAATTTGAATGAGAATATCGCCAAATTAGTCTTCTACAGCCAAGTTGGCTTCATTTGTGGCAACCTATTTTTTTCGCCAAATTTGGCGATATTTCGTCAATTGCCGCCAAGCTTGGCGAGAATTTGACGTTGGCGAATATAAATATATAGTGTTAAGCATTTAAGAATAGGAACAATGGTTACAACAATGAAAAGAAAATTTGCTGAAACCCTGTTAACTAAAACTCATAAATTAAACCCGTTTATGGATGAATTCTGCTGTCTTGTTTGAAAATGTCAACCACCCTAAAATTTCAAACCGCTATATCTCCGCCATTTTTTAATATAGAGACAAAACAAAAGCTGCTCCGGATTCTCCGGATCAAGGCCGACCATTGAACGGAAAAAAGTTTTAGGATTTCTAATTTTTTATACATCTTTTTGAATTTGAAATCTTTAAATGGCTATCACAGCGCCCCCTTCCGGCGGAATATCGCCACATTCTAGTAGGACCTGCTGGCTACAGCCAAAAACATATTAAAAATTTTTGGTTTAATTATCTGCATAACATCATACACTTTTCGATGATACAATAGTGAAAATCGAACAAAAATCGCAATGGCAGCGCCCTCTTTTGTCGAAATATCCCCGAATTCAACCTGGACCTGCAGGCTATGGTCAAAAACATAGAAAAAAAAATTGGTTCAATTATCTGCATAACTTCATACAGTTTTCGATGATACAACAGGGAAAATGGAACAAAAATATCGATCACAGCGCCCCCTTTCGTTGAAATATCCCCAAATTCTGATAGAATCTGCTTGCCATAGCCAAAAATATATAAAAAAAATTAGGTTTAATTTGAAGCATAACTTCATACACTTTTAGATGGTACAATAGTGAAAATGGAACAAAAATATCGATCACAGCGCCCCCTTTCGTCGAAATATCCCCAAATTCTGATAGAATCTGCTTGCCATAGCCAAAAACATAGAAAAAAAGTTTGGTTCAATTTGAAGCATAACTTCATACACTTTTAGATGGTACAATAGTGAAAATGGAACAAAAATATCGATCACAGCGCCCCCTTTCGTCGAAATATCCCCAAATTCCAATAGAAACTGCTTGCTATAGCCAAAAACATAGAAAAAAAATTAGGTTCAATTTGAAGCATAACTTCATACACTTTTCGATGATACAATGAAGACACACAGACGGACAGACGGACAGACGGACGGACAGACAGACATTTTGTAAAAACGTGTTTTTCGGAATCTCTGACCCCTAAAATGTGTAAATCCGTCAAAAACCGGAAGTCGAAAAAAATTTCGATTACAATACTTTCTTCTATTATAGATAGAAGAAAGTAAAGATGCATTTAGCTGGCGCTACCAATGGACATATAAATCATTTAAATACTATGAAAAAAGGATCTTGGAAACATAACTAGTTAAAAACTTGTTGCACCTATAATAATGTACAGCGCGGCTTAAATTCATTAGGAAAAAAAAATGATTACAGATTTTTACAAAAAAAAACTATTTTTTACTTCAATTTACAGCAACAGATGGCGGCAGGTGCAACCTGAACAGTTGATTTTTTTTTTGTTTCGATTTTTGAGTGAGTGAAATTCGTAAATGAATTCTAAATAAGAGTTGAGAATTCTTTTGAAATTAACGATATTACTCTAATTAAAATGAGGAATCATCTCAGACGCTTTGGATTACGTACATGTTATTTTATTTTTAATAATTGCTAGTTTGAGTTTCATTCTATGGTTTCACTGCTCTCACAGTGACCGCCATATTGGACTGGAGGCGGAGCTGATCTAACGTCTAACACAATCTAGTCTGTTCATTGGTCTGAGCTCTGGAAACTACGGTTGTTGCCAAACCATAAGCTACAAATTCAGCCCTATGTTCGCGCCACGTAAGACAAATATATATAGAGATAATAAATAAAAGCCTAAGTCATGTGACTGTCATCAACAGTTCCGGGATGTCCGCTTCACTTTTTCATATACCAGGTGGCCATTTTTATTCAAAATTATTTTTTCGAATAAAACAGCATGAAAGTTACATTTTTAGAAAGATCGTTCAAAATAAATTAGTATTTGAGAGATGACTTACGTTCAATTATGTGTATATTCTACAATAATTTCAGTTAAAATTAGGTTCGCAGTTCAAATTCTCTATCCATGAAAGTAAACAACAACAAACAAAAAAAAAAACATTCATTCGCCGTGAACGTTTAAAATATTAAACAATGGAGATAATCGTTCGTAAAGCAAGTTCTCCGTGAATGATTTTTTGGACCGCTGCCTGGTGTCAAAAAATAATTCGCACCAGTGAGACAATCAAAGTTTACCATAATTATGTGCTATACAACTCAACTTCTTTCCGTATGCTGAATGTAAACAAATAAAACTCATGTAATAATATTTAATGAATCAAATTTTGAAACGAATTATCATTTATTTTGGTATTTATGTATTATACTTGCCAGGAAGAGAGATCACCGAAAATGATTGTTAATCACCAATCATATTTATCATTGTTAATGACCAATCGCGCTCAAAACAGTAATTTAATATACATTTATAAAATACATAACACCATTAAACACTTTTATGTTATTTGGGCGCAAATCTCGCCGATAGCATTTTTAAAATCGCCAATACCAGCTTTTATTTTTCGCGTGTGCAAATTAGAAACGATGCTTTGATTTTGAAATCAAATGTTTTGATGGAACAGCTGTCGCAGCTGCACCGGGGTTGGCGCGATTTTTGTTTCACGCCATTTTGGCGAGAAAAACCCATTTTCAAGTACCGGTTAAAGATTGCTAAAACAGCATGTTACTTTTATTTTATTATGAAATAGTTTATTTTATATTTAAAAACACACAATGTTATTATAAAACACACACAATGATTAATATATTATAAAACACTCAATACTTAATTTATTATAAAACATACGGAATATGCTCTACCGGGTTAACATATGAAGTAATATCTAGCCGAAACAGCCGGATTGCCCAGGAATAAAATCGCCATTTTGGAGCCAAAATGATACCCCGGTTTGTCTGCGACAGCTGTACCTAAAAGCACCCATCATTAAAAGTAGTAAATAATATAGAATCAAAGTAAAATAATACAAAAAATAATTTAGTATACATTTATTAAACACATAAAATCACATCGACGGCTTTTAGCATAAAATCATATCGATGGCTTTTTCTACATAGTTACGATGGTAGTTTTATTGACGGTATGTTATATCCATCGGAATGAATATGAGATATATATTCTAATCACATACTATATACCTATGAATATAATATATATATCTATATCTACTATAGCAAAAAAAGTGTCTTTAATTGTCTTTTATATTTCTACTACATAATATTAACTACAGAGTTACAAAATAGAGAGAAAAAACGGGCTTCTGTAATTAGAATTATAGGCGCCAATGTTGGAGCGGCGTATTTACCTGTTACAGACCTTAATAGTCAGTAGACATTAAACAGAAATGCCAAAGTAAGAGAAAAACTCCTAAACTATATCAAGAAAGGAGAGCAGAGAAAAACAGAGATCGACATCTAGAAGGAAGTTCGTAAATTTTAATCAGATTGTACGTCACGGGTGAAAAGTTCTGACAGCAAATGGAGTTTAAAGGGAATGTGATTAAAACTGAGCTGCGCAGCCAGACGCCTAAGGGCGCCCGTCAGGCACATCAACAGCCTTACCCAAGTCCTGAGGGACTTTTAGCGCGCACGACCAGGAGAGTTCCTGTATGCGCTACGGCTGTGGGAGCGCCGCCACCTGCTGACCACCCCCATTCTCTTCCAAAAGTTCAATGTTTCACCAAACCATACTCGAAAATTACGTGTAATAATATGCAGTCCGATTATGGCGCATTATTCAAGACGTTTTAGATGTGAATAATGTTAGATTTTCTAATCTTCCGTAATCGAGTCTACAGCCAAAGTTAGCGAGAAACAAAAAAAAAAGATTAGCAACAATATGGTTCAGTGTAAATGTGGATATCATTAAAGACTTTCACAAAACAGACTTCACTGCATCAAATCGCATCATTAAAAATTGCATTATTAACTGAAATATGCCAATTGGCAATGAACCCAATTACGGAAAATTACTTAATATGTTTAAGAATCTCCGCATTAGCGAACATATTGCAACTGATAAGCAAACGGACATGAAGCATAAATGTTTCAGTTGGTTAAGGGGTTTTTGTCAAGAAATATGAAATACATAACAACAAAAAATATGTGAAATGCTACCATGATCGCAAAGTTCTTGATTTATCTATTAGAATCTTCCGGTTTGGCGAAGGATTAATGAAAAAAATTAAATTATGAATAAAAGTAACGTGTTACAATGCTTAACATTCATTTAAGGGAGACCAAACTGGTCGCCAGTGGCGGCTAGTTTCAGAATATCATTGCATAAACTGTGTTTAAGTTAACGCTGCTAATTTCTGAAACCAACGAAGCAATATAAAAACAAGAACGAAAAATCATGCGTCAAGCATAGATTATGTAGCACTTTCCAACGCTTCTAAAATAATTTTACAAATCATTACCGTTTAATAAGCTGAAAGATGACATCTAAGTAAACAATTTGGAAAACGCATAACATATTTAAAAACGTAATTTCAGGAATTTTCAATATATACAATATTCGGAAAAATATCCGAATACTTTTATGTAG
Organism: Maratus michaelseni; assembly: GCA_963931845.1. Classification (NCBI taxonomy): domain Eukaryota; kingdom Metazoa; phylum Arthropoda; class Arachnida; order Araneae; family Salticidae; genus Maratus; species Maratus michaelseni. The sequence goes on from OZ007591.1 coordinate 259,686,950, forward strand.
CCCTGTATATGATCTATAGATTTGTATATATACATAGGAGGCTAAATTTTAGTTTAGTTAGGGAACGCGTTGCACAGTTTAAATTCTCCTTCTGGAGTTTCTGTCAATAAACGGAAATGTGTTCGCGAACTTTTGTGCTGACCTGTATAGGATCTACAGAATTTATACACACCAAGTAATAGACAAAAAGCTAGTTAAGATTAAAATCGCGTTCAGTAACTTAAAACGCACTTCCAGGAATTATTGTTAACAGACAGTAGAGAATTCTTTTGTGTGTCCCTGTAAATGAACGATGACTGCTATACACACACTATTCTGTAGTAAGCCTCTTGTAATGCACCTTAGTAATATATATAAACTTCAATGCGTTTAAAATAGTGGAACATTATTTAAATAAGCCGCAGACGATTTTTCTCCATAGACGTAATGTAACGGAATTATTTTGACTGTCCCTGTAAAGTAACTCTAAGTGCTATACACCTACTATTCCATATTAAGCTTCTTCTAATGCATCTTAGTGATCTATATAAATTTCAATGCGTTTACGATAGTGAAACATTTTTAAAATAAACCGCAAATGATTTTTCCCCATAGACCGCAATGTAAGGGAATTCTTTTGAGTGTCCCTGTAAGAAAACTATAAGTGCTACACACTTCAGTTGAAATAGGGAACGTGCCATAGATAACGACAATAACATATAAAAATTGCAGAGCAATCCGAGCATATTTACGGGAGTTAGAGCACGGACAGACGGCCATCCGGCCAGACAAACCGAAGTCATAAGCACTTTTCAACTAGGTTGGAAAGTGCTAAAAAAATGCGGATTGTAATATGCTAAATAATATGAAAAGTGAGACTAAAAAACAATGACTTTCAGAGCTAACGTTGAGGCTCCTGATCTGCAGATTTATTAGTTTACGATACTGGAGGAAATATCTTAAGTGGTTCGGATAAGCTTCATGCATTTCAAGCTGCTGATCAGTCAGATCTCAAATTCCCCCTCCCCAATGTTAATCCTATAGGCTTCAAATGCATTACTATAGTAGAGCGTCGATTATCCGAACTCCAATTAACCAAGCATTCCAATTATCTGAACGCATTTTTTTTCTGTCTGATTTTTTTTTTTTTTTTTTTTTTTTTTTTTTTTTTTTTTTTCAGAAGGACAATAGAAATCGTAATCGTTTTCCAGATCAGTGAATGGATGGGGGCAAAATCTAATTCGTGCAACTTCCCGTTCGAATTTATCTCGATTTTTTTTCACGCCGCGCCGGCGCGAAAAAGACTACCGATCTTCAAGAAATTTAGAATTATGCAGCCAATCAACTATGAAATGTTTGGAACAACAGGAGAATGCTGATCCTATTCAACTCAAGAATTCCTCATATATGGGCATCATTGAAAAGAATATCTTCTTTAAAGCAAAAACAATCAAAAGCTTTTTTTTTTTACTTAAATTTCAAATTTTGCAGTTTAGAAAATGATTAAAAAATAAATAAAAATTAAATATATAAAAAATGACAAATATAATAAAGTAATAAATAAAATAAGATATAAGATATAAAATAATAATAATAATAATAATAAATAATAATAAAAATTAAGCATGCCAGCACTAACAGCTGCATATCCTAAGCCTGGTTGAAATATGAAGACAAGAAGTGTACACACACACAAAAAAAAAATTATCTACCTATCCACTACTGTATTTTGAAAAACGTACATTTGTTCAATTAAAAAAACCGTTACATGTAAAAAGTACATTTTAACTATTTTAGTATGGTCAGAAACATCCCTAAACTTGTCCGTCCAACTATCCGAACCCTTGCTTATCCGAACTAGTGCCGGTGCCGACAGGTTCGGATAATCGGTGCTATACTGTGTTTTTCAAATTTCTCCTCAGAAAATTAATATTCTTGACTTATTTTTGCTCCATACTCTTTTTTAAAAATGTCTCTTTCTTTTTTAGTTTATAAAATATTACTAAAATATGTATTTCATTTTATTTGAAGTATTAAAATCTTACTTATAACTGGTCAGCTTCGCACAGATTTTAACACCCTGTATATACAGGGTGTCCGAAAAGTCTGGAAACGGTCGAATAACTCAAGAAATATACATCTGATTGAAAAACGGAAAAATACACGTTCAATAGTTTTAGAAAATCTATTTAGGGATGTCAAAGTTGCCCCCCCCCCCCCCCAAGGGGAAAGGGGGCAACTTTGAAATCTTAAATAATACCCCTCCTTTTTATTGCAAAATCAGATTCTACGGGAAAAAAAAATACATAACTTTTGTATTCAACATTTTTTTCGAAAAATCGTAGATGGCGCTGTAATTGAGTAAAATGCAGTGAGAATCGTTTCCATTGAAAAGTCTGGAAACTGTCGAATAACTCGAGAAATATACATCGGATTGAAAAACGGAAAAATACGTGTTCGATATTTTAGAAAAATCTATTTAAGGATATAAAAGCTGCCATTTTTCTGAAATACTGAACACGTATTTTTCCGCTTTTCAATCCGATGTATATTTCTCGAGTTTTTCGACTGTGAAAAAATGCCCTATATTGTTAGTGATTAATAATCACTAACAATATAGGTTAATATCAAAATATTAACCCAAGTTATATACAGAAATGTAGAAGCGCGTTGCAAAACTTTGGCTGCCATATTGATTACGTCATCAACACCGCTAGAGGGCCAAGAAAATTTGTGTCCCGGGCTTTTTTGACTCGTCTATCCCTGTACTATCTGAATCCAAAATGGTGCATTGGTTGCCAGATGTGAAATGTTTTGGTATAATTTTCAGCTATCCCATCCCACTATAATATGTTAAATGCGGGGTTTATAGAACGTCGATGGTAAAGTAATTTTAGTATGTTGTTACAGTCACCTGAAGCATGTTTTTTTTCTTTTCTTTCTTTCTTTTTTTTCTTTTTTTTTTAATTTGAAGAGGGTGTATATAGCATTTATAGTTATTGTACAGGGTCGCACAAAAGAATTCAATTACACTACCGTGTATGGGCGGCAATTACTCAAAATGCATTTTAGTGCTATTATGTTATTTGAAACGTTGTGAAATTTCTGTATGTTACTAAGGTTTACTGCGTCATGTTCTCCATTGAAAGAATGGGTGGGATGTAATATTTATAGTTCTTTTACAGGACAACACAAAACAACTAATAGTTTTTTACGCTGGTGTAAAATTGCATAACTAAAACTTTAAAATTGATTTTTTTATGTTTTCTCATCTGGGAACAATACATTTAAAATTAGGTAATATAGATTCAACAAAATTTAATTTTTATTTTGCGTTTATAGCGCCCCTGGCTGGAAATACGGTAAAAAAATTTAAGTAAAACTGATTTTTATGTTTTACTGTATAACAGCCACACTGATGTTTAAAAAAACATAATAATAATGCAGATTCAACAAAGGAAAAAATAATAAATAAAAATGCTTTTAAAGCGTTCCCGTCGGGAAAAAACTAAATTTAAATAAAATTGTTTTTTTTAAGCTTTTTAAATAAATTTTCTGAATAAGCTTCTGCAACGGTGAAATTCATTTTGACAAAAATTTTCACATGACAGGTTTTTAACCCTTAGAGGGTAATTTCATAACTAAAATTTTAAAATGGATTTTTTTTTCCTTATGAAACCATACTCCAAGTCCAAGTTAAAGTTAGGTAATACAGATTGAACAAAATTTTCTTTTGCGCTCATAAAGCCCCTAGAAGGAAATAGGGCAACCAAATTTAAGTAAAACTGATTTTTTATGTTTTACTGTATGACAGCTATACTTATGTTACAAATAAGTATACATATTGAACACAATTTTCTTTGGTGTTTATAGTGTCCCCTGGCGGGAAACAGGATAACTAAATTTAAACAAATTTGATATCTTATGTACTTTTTTTTATATAAATCTCCTGACGAGGTCAAATTTATGTTTTAATAAAAAATTTCACATTATACTTTTTTATGCTGGTAACGCCCCTAGTGAGAAACTGCATAACTAAAACTTAAATATGGATTTTTTTAAGTTTTCTTATATGGGAACAATACTCCAAGATAAAACTGGGTAATACATATTCAGCACAACTTTCTTTTCCGTTTATAGCGTCCCCTGGCCAGAAATAGGTTAACTAAATTAGAATAAATTTCTTTTTTTTATGAGGGTGGTTTACATAAATATTCATTATAAGCTTCTGAAGCATCAATTTTAAGTTTTGATAGAAAAAAAATGCATAATAGGGTTTTTTTTACTCTGGTAGCGCCTCTGTTGGGAAATTGCCGAGTTAAAATTTTAAAATTTATTTTTTTAATGTTTCCTCATGTGGAAACCATACTCCAAGTTAAAATTATGTAGAGTAATTTAAACTAAACTTTCTTTATTGTCGATAATGCCTAGTACTGATTCTTTCTTTTGCATATGTAGCGACTACTAGCGAGAAATAGGTTATCTACATTTAAATAAATTTAATTTTTAATGCTTTATTGTACGAAGATTTTTACAGTGATTACTTTGTATTTGAACTCATTTTTTAATGCAAACAAAAATTTTAACTATGAATATGGAAATAAATACAAATTACTTATTTATTACTGATACTAAACTATCAACTAAGTTGTTACATAAAACACACGAACGCAAGGTATATGCTATTAATCTGTTTGCCGGCCTGTCCATCCTTCCACAATTTGATTTTCTTAAAATGATTCTAATTCCAAGAAATTTTAATTGATTATTATGGTAAATTAGAATGCGTTTCCAAATGAATGAATTAAGAACCAATTTGGGCAAGTCTGGTGAAAGTCCGGTAGTTGAGCACGAATGGTATACAGGGGGCAGAGACCACTAGTAAAATATAAAATTAATATATGTTTTGAAAACATTTTATTAACTGAAAAAGAAAGAGAGTGTCTTCAAGAAGAATATACATTAAAAAATTAATTTCCCGGTGATAATTTGAAAAATACGGAATGTATTTCATGTCTATAGGTTTAGCTTTAGAGAGGGGAATTTGAGATCCGGCTGACCAATAGCCTTAACTCTCAATTAAAGTCATATCTACCCTATACATAAAATCCTAATGAAACGATTATATGAAACACTTTGTGAAAAGACTGATTGAACGAATATATGTTAATTGTGGGATTTGTAGAACGCTGACCGTAATGTAATTTTAGTATATTTTTACAGTCACCTACAAAATGTTTTTCTTAGAAGGAGATGTGTATAGCATTTATAATTATTTATACAGGGCCGCACAAAAAATACGAATATATGAAACAAATATATATGTTAAATGTGGGATTTGTACACCGCTGACGATAATGAAATTCTAATATTTTGCTTGTTACCGTCACCTAAAGCATGTTTGTTCTCGAAGAAAGTGTATATTGCATTTATTGTTATTTTACAGGGCCGCACCAAAGAATACGAATATATGAAACGAATATTTGTTAAATGCGCGGTTTGTTGAACGCTGACGGTAATGTATTTTTAGTATGTCGTTACAGTTAGACAAGTAGCAAATAGCAGACACAGACAGCAAACAGATACCCGGCAGACAGACAGCCGACGGTGTGTAGACAGACAGCAGATAGCAGACAGACAGCATATAGCATGCAGACAGCTGATTGCAGACACAGACAGCAAATAGACAGAGAGCCAGCAAACAGACAGCAGACAGACAGACATCAGATAGAAGACAGTAGAGAGACAGCAGACAGACAGCATAAAAAACAGCCGTACAAGTGTAGACAGACAGTAGATAGCAGACAGACAGGGAGACAGCAGATAGCAGGCAGGGAGACAGCAGACAGACAGATAGCAGGTATACAGACAGCTGACAGGCAGATAGCGGATAGACAGACAGTAGACAGGCAGGTAGCAAATAGCAAACAGACAGTTAGCAGGCAGACAGGAAACTGTTAGAGAGCAGAGATAGCTAGTAGACAGAGAACAGACAGACAAACAGTAGACAGGCAGGCAGTAGACGATAGCTGAAAGAGTATAGACAGACATGCAAAAGACTGCAAATAGTAACAATAGGTCAGCAGGCTTACAGGAAACTGTTAGAGAGCAGAGAGAGCTTGTAGACAGCAAACAGAAGACAGGCAGGCAGTAGACGATAGCCGAAAGAGTGTAGACAGACATGCAAAAGACTGCAAATAGTAACAATAGGTCAGCAGACAGACATACAACCGACAGACAGCAGACAGGCAGCAAACAGATAGTAGAGAGACAGCAGATAACATGCAGAAGACAGACAGCAGTCAGGCAACAGACAGAGAGAAGGCGGACAGCATAAAAACAGACAACAAAGTGTAGCCAGACAGTAGATAGCAAATAGAAGACAGACAGGCAGACAGACAGCAGACAGACACACAGAAGATAGCAGACACAGGAAGAAAGCAGACAGACAGATAGCAGATAGCAGGTAGACAGACGAAGACAGACACACAGACAGCAGACAGTGTGTTTACAGACAGCCGACAGACAAGCAGCAGATAGCAATAAGACATTCAGAAGATAGCAGACATGCAGACAGCAGATAGCAGCAGACAGTAGAAAAATAGCAGGCAGACAGGAAACAGATAGAGAGCAGGGAGCGCTAGAAGACAGAGAAAAGACAGACAAACATCAGACAGATGAACGATAGAATGTAGACAGACAGCAGATAGCAGACAGACAGACAGCAGACTGACAAACAGCAGCGACAATAGACAGACAGACAGCAAACCGACAGTAAGAGAGACATACAGCAGACAGAAGACAGACAAAAGACAGATAGATAGCATACAAACAGCCAACAAAGTGTAGAAAGACAACAGATAGCAGACAGCAGGCAGTTAGCAGGCAGACAGGACATAGACAGATAGACGGCAGACACACAGACAGCATACAGATGGTAGACATACACCAGATGACTAGAGAGAGAGACACATACAGAGAGAGCCAGGTAGAGATATACAAACCAAAAAAGTCCAGGGGTTGGCGCACAAAGGGTGCAAGGGACAGAGCCCTCTTCTTTGAATATAAAAAACATTCTAATTATTTCATAACAAATAAAGTTTATATTTAAAGATTATTCTTCTTTTAAGGTAGAGGCAAACTGGTTCTTTTTTTTTTCTCGGTAGATAAAAAATATAATTATTACCGTCTCCATATTAAAATTCTCACACACAAAGAACTAAATAAAGAAAGAAATTTGCAAACACGGTAACAAGGCTAAAAAAATTAAATGTGTATTTTCATTTTTTAACGGCAAAGTTACTTTCATTACAGTCCTTTCAGTTGTTATCAAAAATATGTTGTCCATTTAATATTAGAAATTCTAAACAGTAGTATGGTGTGCCGATGTCATAACGATGGTGTCAACGATCTGCGCGATCGCTTTTGATTTTATTATTAACTTCTAAATATCGCAAAATTTCAATTTATACAATGAAAGGCAGAATTTTAATCATTCCTATACCTGTTACTTTTCTTTAAATATTATGTGATAGATTTAACAAATTATAAGATTACTAGATGGAACCCGTCAAAACTTGACGGAAAAAAATTACAATAACAATATTAGTTAAATAAGCTTCTTTATTACATAAGAAAACAGTCTTGAAACAAATATGAAACAGTCTTTCAAATATTTTATTTTAAAAGTTTTTTCCCCCAGTGAATTACAGTACTATTTCCGAAGCAAACTCCAAACAAACAATCTGTAAACAACTGTGTAATGCAAATCAATTTGACATTACGCCATATTCCCCACAGCAACAAAGAAAATTTCCTGGACCTATGAAGAATCATACAAATAGTATATTCCCAGGTTCATCTCATATTCAGTCAATAAAAGAACATAGTAAATAAAGCACACATCCCCCCCCCTGTGATAATGCAACCGAATGAGCTCCTATGCGCATGTGCATTGCATCTCACCAAAGGCACCGTCAAAATTCGACGTTAAAAAAAGTTTTAAAATGTTTAAATTAAAAGTTTTAAAATATCTTCTTTAATCATTGTTCGTTTCAAATCCATATCTTCTGAAACGCATCCATTGTTTTAAGCTAAATTTCTATGTAAAGATGAAGAATTTTTTTTTTACCATAATAAATCAATCTGCAGATAAGGGAGATTTTTAATGTTTTCAAGTGTAATTTATTTGTATGGTTTCTTCGATTCCTTTACATAATCATGATGATTATTCCTTTTCCATCATAGTCGGGGATCTTTTCCTTCTTATGCAGTTAAATATCCAATGGATCTTTAAAAAAATAATAAAATACAGTTCCCCATATTCTGATGTAACATATACATCAACGAATTCAGCATATCAATTTTATGTTAATCATAAACTATAAATAGTTTTTTTTTCTTGACAGATTTTAGTTTAGCGCCAAAATGCTCTTTCTTTTGGATAATCTGATCTTATGATTTATCAGGGGAAATATCAATTTTATGTTAATCATAAACTATAAATAGTTTTTTTTCTTGACAGATTTTAGTTTAGCGCTAAAATGCTCTTTCTTTTGGATAATCTGATCTTATGATTTATCAGGGGAAATATCAATTTTATGTTAATCATAAACTATAAATATTTTTTTTTTCTTGACAGATTTCAGTTTAGCGCCAAAATGCTCTTTCTTTTGGATAATCTGATCTTATGATTTATCAGGGATTTTTATTATTTTTCTTTTTCAGTTTTTATGATGGTTAGGAAAATCTATTTTCAATTGGGGCAACTTTCCCAGGGACTATGTTACATTATTAAAGCAAACTGATGATCATTGTTGAGATGGAATTGAAAACTATTTCATGCTTGAAAATTATTTAAAAAATCGTTAAATTAAGCGGCAGTTGTCAAGTAAATTTCAATCAAAAGCTAATTTTTTTCTAATTGATGATGTAAGAACTAAAATTGTAAAATGTAGTAAAATGTAGTAAAATGTAGTAAAATGTAGTAAAAAATTGAAATTTGTAGTATTTAGAAGTGATGTAAGCGCGATGAAAGCTAAAGCGATAGGGCCGTTTGTTGTCACAACCGTTATACATTTCTAAAAATTGCCACTGTGTTTTGGCTGGCGTCCAAAAGTAGACTACCATTTTTTGACATCGAAAGAGAAATTCACAGTGGAAGAAAAAGGACTTTGCCACTAAAAAGGAACTGTTGAACTTATAACAAACCTACCAAAATAATCCCTATAAAATATTAGCCTTACATTATTTATTCTAGCTAAAAATACAATCATTATTTCAAGTTTTTTTCCCATAACACTATTTTTAATAATTTTAATTTTCCTGAAATTCTTTACTTTTGTGAATTTTTTATAAAAAAAATAAAATCTTCTAACCTATAATTAAAAAAAAGAAAAGTAATTGGTAACGTAATCAAGGTATGCAATCAAGTGAAGGAAACAATAAAGGCTTAAATTCTGACCTTTAAAATTAAAAATTTGAAAAATCAGTTAAAATTACATCATGTTGACACAATTAATTTTTCTGTTTAGTTTTATCAATGTTAAAATGCATTTCAAGCTACGCATAACGTCATTTTCCCCGGCGCAAACTTTTCACACGTACCTTGTATCAGTTACTTTTATGCTTAAACACCATGTTACAAATAAAAATATATTTTGTATTTAATTGTAATGAAAAAATGGCATCAACGAAGTTATAATGCATAATGATAAAAGAAACCTAATGGACAATATCCCGGTGACTTCACAATAAATATGAATTATTATTCCCTTATAAAACACGCGGATAAATATTTTCACCGAAATTTAACTTGCAAATTAAAAAATTCGGCCTAAAAGTTCTCATCAAGTGATTTTTAATTCGGCGTTAAATGTATTTATAATGATGTTTTACTAATTTATTAGTTATTACATTAATTAAAATAAAAATTACATCTTCGAAACCATGATATTAAAATAGAAAAAGCATTGAAAAAATGTTGTGATTCGTAGTTTCGTACAATCGATAAAATTCAACTGACGTCACAAACATATCCAACAGTCAAAAGGGATACTTAAAAGAAATAATGTAAATAAATAAATATCCAAGATTATTTGTTATTCTGTTTTCATTAATACATTGTAAATTTTATTGTTTAAAGTTACTGATAAATGATACTTTAGTAAATGGGGCTTTTCCTAAGTATTATTTTATTATTTTTTTTATTTTTGAGATTTAATGGCAACATTTTTCTGTTTGAATATTGGGCGCTACAGTTTGGCGAATAATTTGGGGTACTTTTCGGTTAGCTGGGCGCGAGTGAAGTATATATATATATATATATACATGTATGTCATTCTATAAACATAATGTATTCTAGGTGCTGTAACTGGGGTTAATTTTTGGCGCCTAAATGACGATTTTTGCTTTGTATGGTTTGTATGCTTTGTAACCTGGTGATTTATAATAAAATTGAATATGTGTGTAAATAAATAAAATAAAATTGGTACTTTTATGTTAGCTGGGCGTCAGGGATAACTCTCCAAATCTTCTTTAAATTGGAATAATTTAAATTGCAATATTTTACGTGAGATTTGTTATTCATATTGATATGTTTATGTTTAGATATTTTATTATGATTATATTTTAGCTAATTTTAAGTAAGTTTTTTAAGATTTAATATTACAATGGTAAAATATTACCTAGTTGATATTAGCTAATGTCAAAAGATTGACAAACCACAGAGTTCAGAAAATAACTCTACACCTCGCAACAGTGGGAGTTTCCGACTTTATGACGTCATAAGCAGCAGTAAAAGTTAAATTGAAAATTACGGCTAATTAATTAAATTTTCGAACAAACGAATGCACTATAACAAATCTGTGTCCAAATATCTTTCATTTAAAAAAAGAATGGTGTAATTTGATGCGGTAGTTTGTTCTCACGGATTGTCGAAAGAAATCGCTTAGCGTTTTAAATATATAGATTGTATTTTTAAGGTGACAAACGGGATTGCAAACTTTACAAATTGACAAATATTTATCAAGAGCCGTATAAAAATTTTGATTTTTGCGCATCTTTCAATTATCCGTCTAAAAACTACAATTAACTCAATTACACTCTGGTATATAAAAATACAATTGAATTTTTTAAATATTTCTTCGAATAAGCGCCATTTTTATTTTCAAATATGCATTGTTTTATTTGAGTTCTTACCGCAATCTTCTGATAGGCATTAGCAACACTGCTACGTCTTCAATTGAGCAGAGGAGTAGCTACGTTTTTTGGCGCCCGGGGCAAGAAGAAATATGTGAAAAAGACTTTTTACTGCATTCATTTCCGTTAAATTATTCGGAGTTGTAATCTTTAAAAAAAAAATTCTCAATTCAAGTTTTTTTTTTTTTTTTTTTTTTTTTTTATATTATTTAAAAAAAACATTATCTGAAAAAATGTACTGATTACATACAATAGATAAAAATGTTTTTTAATAAAAATACTTAAAAAATATTTTCCTGTTCTTTTTTACCTCTTCATTGTACTTGATTTTCTGCAATTTTCCATGTAATAGTTCAGATACTTTGCATGTTTGTTCAAGGCTATGATCATTTAAATGATTCTTGGAGGCTGAAAGTCCTAATAACGCTCGCGAAATATATTTTTTAAATCGTCAAATCCTTCTAAGGATCACACATTTAACAGGAAACAAGGCCAACAGAATAATTTTGATTTTCTCCATTTCCACACAATCATTTGTACTGGTCGTACTAGGATGACTAAAAAGTCCTGCTTTTGTTTTTATACATTTTAAAAAGGGAAAATTTGGCGCTATGTCGTTCATATTTTATTATTTGGTTTATCTCAATGCTAGTTCGACTAAAAACTATAATTACCAATAAAAAAGGAATAATGTCGTTACTTACAGTTCCTCCAGCTAAATCCATTTTGTACTGATTCACAGAAGCCCCTATTACACGAAAATATTCATATGGAATTCTAAGAACAAAAAAAAAATCAGAGTGAAAACCGATAGAGAAATAAAGAAATACTCTTCTGATATCAGAAATGTGACTCCTGCAGGGCCGTTTGGTTTATAACCTGGAGGCCAGACAGTGAGGGGCATCTCCCCCTCCTTCGCCGAATTCATTGAAAGCATTTACACACACAGATAGAAACGTCAACAATTCTTATTTATTGTCAAAATATGTGCGATAATTTCTGTTTAAAGCGTCTCTCAATTGGACGCCCCCAACCACTGAGTTCAGAGAAAGACTCTATGGCCCTCAACATTTAATCATTTTGTGTCTCCTTTCAGGTGCGTAATCAAGTAAGGTACAAATTCTGTTGAGCTATCCTTAAAAACACTCACAGAAGCTTTTTCTTTCATTATTTGGATGATATAATAAAATATTTTACTAAAAAAAACATTCACACACACACACACACACACACACACACACACACACACAAATTTCTTGTCGAAATATGTGGGATAATTTCGGTTTAAAGCGTATCTCAGTTGGGCCCTCCAACATTTAATCATTTTGTGCCTCCTTTCAAGTACGTAAAATCATGTAAGGTGCAAAGTCTGTTGAGCTATCCCTAGAAACGTTATTCACAGAAGCCTTTTCTTTCATTATCTGGACATACTAAAATATTTTACTAAAAAAAATATTCACACACACACACACACACACACACAAGCAATTTTTATTTATTGTCGAAATATGTGAGATAATTTCGGTTAAAAATTTCTCTCAATTTGGCGTCCCTTCACAGTGGCGCCCGAGACGCCCCCCCCCCCCCCCCCCCCATACAATCACCCTACGTACGTACTGCAGTGGAGCGAAAGCAACTTGTTGATGGATGATTTTAATTTAAGACAATTTCAACTAAGGCAGAAAGACAAAATTGTCGATTTCGGGGGGGGGGGGGGGGGGATGGGGGGTAAGGTTTATTGGGAAAAGAGAACTATTTCATTTACAGCAATTGTCAAAAAGCTTAATATAAATTATGAGACAACTTTTAGCAAAATTTTAAATCTCAGAAAGTTCGGCACGGCTCAAAAGGGCTTCGTTGTACGTCTAAACGGAAAAAAATCGCTCTTTGTTTAAGAAATTCATTTGCTGCAAGTTCTCAACTTCGAACACACTTAGAAAAAGCTTCGGCACCATAATTTCTACAAAAACAGAGAAGCGACAGTTATATTAACGGTTATAACGGAATTAAGAAGAAAAAAATAATTAAGAGGTAAAATATCTTTAAAAATCCACTGCTGATACACAATAAATCGAAAATACAAAACTTGAATGAACAAGATTTATTATTATTATTATTATTTTACTGGACTGTTAATGAGTGGCTTCAAGTAACTTTTTCAGATGAATCAAAAATATTTTTGGCCCGACAGAAACCAGTACGCAAGACGTAGAAACGGTAAAAGACATAGTGAAAATCCCACTCGGATAACAGTTAAGCATTCTCTTTATATTATCGTTTAACATATCACGGAGGTTATCAAATATTAATCCTATGAAGATCAGTAAACACTCAAAAATATTTACAAATTAAAAAAGAAGTCTGCTTATCGCTCCATATTGGTAATTAACGCACTTTAACAGCCACTCTTTCAAGACGATGAAGTTTCGTGTCATATGATGTCTGTGGTACATAAAAATAAGATTTCAGGACGAAATTTATCCTCTGATGCGAGCCATTATACTTATGAATATATATTTTTGAAATTTAATTACACTTTTGTGAGGAACGTCTTTCAATTTCATTATAAATATGACTGGAAATAATCCAGATTTAAATCAGTAGAAAATATACGTATGGGCTGAAATAAGGGAAAAAATTGGTTTGTTAAAACGTGAAACATTATTAGATTCGGAAAAACTTATTTACAGCTTATGGCATAAAAAATTATTCGAAAATTGTTTAAAAGAACTATGAAATTCTACTTCAAATCTTATAAATTTGGTAATTAAAAAAGGAGAAATATTAAATAAGGAACTTTTTTTATTTAAATATATTTTAATTTTTTTTCTACCTTCTATTATTTATTATATTTTATAGACAAAAATATTTTGATTAATTCACATTTAATAAGGTAATTCCATTTGATTTCATTGAGAATTTTGCAAAAGTGAAACAAATAAGATTTTTAAATTTTGATTTATATATTTTTTTTTCTCTACTAGCAGACCCGGCCAGAGTTTTCCGGTCCCGACCCAGTCCGAAGAGAGAAAATCGTCCCGAAAAAGGCCCGCATTCCGTTCCAGATTCGACATTTGGGCTAAGTCGGGTCAATGCAGACAATTCACCGAAGGAAAAAAGAAAAAGATCGTGCTTCATAAATTCTTAAGACTACAATCGTAAAAATAAATTATTTCGTTAAAAAGCGCACATTTCATTAAAACACGCAATCGTTAAAAACATGAAATCAAAAAATCATTTAAAAATAAAAGCCGAGTTGACGGAGAGAGGCAAGCTTTTTTTCTTCATTTTGGGTTCGCACTTCTCAACTAACTTCATTGTCATAGCAATAGGGTTTAGCGATAAAAGGTTATTCTAGTACACCTAACACAGAGAGATTTCTCTTTGGATCTTGGTTGAAATCTTTGAAAATTTCACGTTCTCATAATCTCTTTAAAAATTTGTATAAATTTCGGATGTTAATATATTTTTTAACGATTCTGAAGGTATATTCTCCGTACGGGAATATAAAAAATAACATTTGGTGGCTAAGGTATCAAATAGATATCAACTCATAAAAGCTAAAAGTCTTCATATTTGGTGGAATGAAGTTTTTTTTTCTTTTTGTTAATTGCAAAAAATTCAAAAATCGCAGTACGAATTCCGAATAAATGTTTTTGAAAAGAGTACAAAATTTAGTACGTCGGAAAAAATATTGAATTCGGAATTATGACTGTCTCGAAATCGCCGGCGAACTTGGAAAATCGGGGAAGTACGCGAATTTTTCTGTTCAATAAAGAATAATAAAATATCTATCTAATCAAAAAATCCCAAAAATTTGAGATTTACGTGCTCTCTGACTTGTCTTTGTCTATCCGGAACGAAATTGCATTGCCATAGATTTGTCTACCCATCGCTCACAAACACACGCACACACATATACACACAGATACACAAACATTTTTTTTTATTAATATACATTATAATATTAATTTTTATTGATTAATGTATAAACAAATATTCATGCCTCTCTATCCGAAAAAAATATTTTTGTTGTAACTTATTTAGAAGATATTTGAAATAAAATACACTTAAAATACGTACCGGAAAAAATATATCAGAAAATCCTAATTTAAAAATTAAAGAATGTGAAATGCTCAGTAGAAGTGGTTTTTCTCGTTCAATCAAGTTACCTAACTGTTCCTCTGAGTCAGTTAGATGGGTCAAAATAAAATATATGTAAACGAAAAAACAGTAAGAATAAAATCCCACACTGTATTTTAACCTCTTTTACTTTTACTAACTATTTTTCGATATACCAAATTTTTTTTGTGAAAAGCAGGGTCCGATTTAGAAAATATATATCATATATATATATATATATATATGAACCGAGAAAGTAATATAACCAGAAAACATAACTAGAAATTGTTCTGGTTAAACTCATGAGCGATATATTATATAAACTGTTATTAATTGGGGAAAAAAAGAGCAAGTTAGAATTGAAATCTTGGGGAGCACAGAAAATTTTGGTTCTGTAAACCTGTGTGAAAAATATCATTCGTGCCTTAAGGTCACGAATACCTTTAGGTCACGTTGCCTTAGGTCAGTCACCTCCCCAACTCCCCTCGCTAATGTTAAACCTATGGACGTGTGATGCATTCGTATATTTAAAATATCTCATCAGGAAATTAATATTTTTAACTTCTTTTTTCTGTGTATACCTTTTAAAGGATGCCTCTTTTTTCTTAGTCGACAAAATATTTGTAAAATATATACCTCATTTCATTTGAAGTGTATATTTTAGAAATGTAGCTTCATCATAGCTTGTCAGCTTTTAACATATTAAACATTATATTAAGCCCATATTTTAGAAATATTTTGACAGGTAAGAAAAAAAGAGACATCCTTTAAGAAAAGTACAAAGAAAAAATAAGTTAAAATATTAATTTCCTGAGGAGATGTTTTATATATACGAATGTATTCTGCGTCCATAGGTTTAACATTAGCGAGGGGAATTGGGGAGTTGACTGACCAATAGCCTTAATTCTAAAACTTGACGCCTGTAAAGTTCTTCTGGCTGTTCTGAAAAAAAGGGAGGAGAAAATAAAAGAAGAAAAATATTCTGAAATCATGATGTTAAATTCAGTTATACGAAACAGTTTTAATACTTCAGATTCAACCAAACTATTTTCTTTTAATTAGTCGATGGAACAAATGTTCTTAAATAAATAATATATTCTAAAATACCTGTTTTGTATCCACTTCGCCATCCTCCATTCGTCTGTTTAATTCACTTAATTGAATCTGAACAACAGCAGGAAAATTTAATCCGAAAAGAATTGGTGTTGGTAGCCTTCTCCCGTTACACATCAATTTCGAACCATTTTCGTACTGTTTAGCTTCCATTTTCGGCGGAACTGGGATCATTTTTTACAGTGATTTATTATTTTGAGTTTACATTCATAATAAATAAAATTTCTATTTATCTGCGATGCATGATTTTTTTATGTCCTTCGGAAAACAAAAATTCTTTTATGAAAAAAAGATTTCTTTCTTTAATTAAAATCAAGAGTCACAATAACTTTTTTGGAATTTCATTTTTTATCTTTGACATTTTAAGAAAAATCACAATATTTTCTCTTTACACGTAATGTTAGATTATATACACATAGTTTTGTTTTTACATTCTTTTTCCAACTGTTATTTCATCAATTTACTTGATGTGGAATTTAATATTTTCAGAAAAATTTATCTTTATGACAAAATTAACTATATCTAATGATCCACGACCAAGTTTAATCAACTGTTTTACGAATTTTAAAATATATACTTTCTGATTTCCTACAGAAAAATGAATAATTGAGTTAAAAATGCATTTCTATTCAAAAAATGTGCAACAAGTGTATTTAGTTTTCAAAATAAAGAATAGTTTTAATATTCTTTTTTTTTGTATTAATTTCGTTGCAATAATGATAATGATTTAAATATTATCAATATTCATTAACAAGATCTTAATTATAATCGATATTATTGCTTATATATTCTGTGAGTTTTAACCATCTTTATCTTTCATCTGTAATATGTCCCTATTATAAAATCTATGGGAAACGAAAAGATATAGATTTTTCAGATATTAAGTTCTTTTAATATCTCTAAATATAAACTTCGATGTATAATATTTTCACATTTACCAGTTCTTGCAAGATGTGTATCAGGATATAAAGAAATCTTTCTCACTCTGTAACTGTTCGCAATTGTTTTTATACAACAGTGTTTCATTCCGTAGCAACTAAATCCCATTTTCAAAAATGCAGCATTCATAACGTGGTCATTGAAGTATTTGCAGTTCTTTAGGTATCAGCAAACTGCAAGAAAATCATGTCAAGATCCTGAGATTATTTTTTTTTAAATATTGTTTACTGCCATATGTTAGAAAAATTAAAAAAAAAAATTCCATTTTCAAAAGCGTATTATCCATATCGTGTTCATTGAAGTATTTGCAGTTCTTTAGGTTGCAGAAAAAGAAAAAAAGAAATCATATAACTATACCGAGGTTTTAATATATCCTTTCTAACATTCTGTACTGCCAGATGTCCGAATACTGAACTCACATATTATTATAATTTTTTTTATATTTACAACACATATCAAGAAAAGTCACAGCATTTGGAAAATAGCAAGATTTGTCTGAGAAGTGTCAACTTGTCACTGCATCAAGCGATAGGAGTTCGAAGGGTCATGGATGAGTCCAGCTGAGATATCTTCGTAAGAAAAAAACACCTTTCTGATGCAACTATTCTGGCTCACACTCGTCTGAATCCCCATGGCAACATGTCAGTGTGCGCTTGCCTCGTTTAATTAAATTTGGAAGGGACATGAAATTAGGATTGGGGAGTGATCTGTTTCCTTCATTTGCCACCAATTCATCACTTCGGTGTCGGAAGTTGACAGCACTGCCGATTTTAGAAGTGGATTAACTGCTCCTTCGCTGGAAAAAGGGAATATCTTATTATGCATCGAGTCATTGTCGTCTGCTGTGACCAACGTAAAATGACGTCATTAATCTTTAAAAAGATGTTTACTTAGGAAAAGTCGAAGGGCTTAGTTAACTAAGTAACTTCTTTAAGATAATTATTTTCTAAGCTATTATAACAATGACAATAACAAATATATTTCGCAAAATTAAATAAAATTGATTAATGAAGTTTTATTACACTTATTTGCCATATGGAAAGAAATAATATTAAAATGAGAAATTGCTCTTAATAAAATGTTGCATTAGAATAATAATCCTTTAGAGCAGTGGTTCCCAAACTTTTGGGCTCGCGGACCCCTTGCCTATGGAGCAGAGAAAGATCTGCTGGATAAGAGTCCGAACCAGTAGTTTCCAACATGGGGCCAAGATTTTCAGTTTGGCCTTCTTCTTGATCACCTTTTCTTTCGCACTATCAGTGCATATATATTTGCAGTTTTCCCATGGTATTTCATTTGATATTAAAAATTCATCCAAAAGATTAAATATTTCATCCCCTGATGTATTGGATTCTAGAGGTCTGAAAAGAAGAAGATCCTCCTGATAGCTCTGAAAGTAAACATAACGAACAAATACTATTAAAACCGTGACGTCTTACTATTAAAACCGTGACGATACAGTGACGTCTGACGATTCATCCATTTTTAGGGCGAATTTATTATGTTTGAGACGATTGATAAGTGTTTCCTTTACGTCATCTGTCATATCACTAATTCGTCGAACAATGGTGTTATTTGACAATGGAATATTGGAAACTAAATTGACAGCTTTTTCATCAAACAAACATCTGGCAATATCAATTGCAAAAGGTTTAATAAGAGTTTCTGCAATGTTATGGACTTTGTCAGCTTGAGCTTACTTTGTAACTTATTAAGTAAGAAGCTTCCAGCGCTTTTTCATTATTTGTTTTCGCAACTGTATCCATACTTTTCTTTAAAGCCAAAATTTCGTTGCATTTTCTTTTTAAAAAAATCAAATGGTTTATATTTTAATTCGGGATGATTACCTTCGAAATGACGGCGCAACTTAGCCGGAAACATTGAGCTGTTTTTTAAAACTTTACCACAAATCATACAGAGAGGCCGATCGCCATTTGTTTCAGTGAATCCCATATTTAAGTAATTTTCGTCATATTTTCGTCTTTTATTTTGACTGCTTTCCCCCAATGATTCCATTCTGCCTTGTTTTGATAACAATATTTGATGTGGGATCAACTGTTCAGAAATACTTTCTTTAGCCAAAAGTTCTTTTGTTGGCTCATCTGATGATGAAGTGTAAGCTATTGGTTTGTCCTCCTTTTTAAATGTAGCATCTTTTTTTTTTTAAACTACCTGTTTGAAGCCAGCAATCCATGCCTAAAACAAAATTACACAGCAGTATAAGAATAATTTAATATATTTCTTTGCTCAAAATACAAAATAAACCAAATACAAGTTTTTTATTAGAAAATTAGTTGTTTCTTTTTTCTGTTAAAAGTTGGTTATTTTTATTTAAAAAACTCTCAAATTTAAAATTTCAAATAATCCTGGGGCAATAACGCCACGTTAAGGTTCTACCAATTTTTCACGGCTTAGTTTTAGATTTTTTTTTTCAAACAAATATGGGATTTTAAGCAGCATCTTATTAACTATGTATACAAGAAAGAATATTTTAGCAGATATGTATTCATAAAATGTAGTGGAGTGATTTCTTGACCAATGCTGTTTGACGTAATTACCCACCTATGTGGGTAATAAAGCCATGCAAACAAAACTATAAAATGAGATGGAATAATGGCATGTAAATTGTCCAATTATAAAGATACAAACTTTGCCGCCCTAGAAATTGTCAAATTTCTCTTACATACCATTAATTGCGATATCAAGATGCAGTAATCATTTGATATTTTATTCTTCAACATTAAAAAATTAGCAGCATTTAGGACATACAAATTTACGCCCTTAATCTATAAATTTCAACAATGATAATAATGTTCTCTCGTGCATAAAAATATAATTAATATTAATAGTTTTATAAATGCTAAAGAAAATTATTAACCTTGAATATTTACACATATTTTAGTTATTTAAAAGAAAATGTGTGTACAATATTAGATTTTATATATCGATCCAAAATACATTTTTTTATCTTTTCAATATAACAAAATAAAAACATGAATTATCTAGCTACACGAAAGTAAAAGCATACACTAACTAAAATATTGTGACTACCGTATACTCTCATATACTGTCATTCTAAAATAAATAGTCAGTGATCACTTTAAAAAGATTTTAAACAATTTCTAGATTTCTTGAATTATGTAATTTATTATGATATTATAAAAATTAACTATTTATATTAATCTTTTTTATTATACATGGTCTGTATTTAAAGTTATCGGATGATCAGTTTCTTTTTAACAAAGAAATTCGCAATTATTATAAATTTGTTTTTTAAAACAGATTAATAATAATTAAGCAAAGCAAGGTATTGAAAGTCTAAAAAAATATTCACACTATACATACAAATCAAAAGTTATCAGTCTGGAACTCTTATGAAGAAAAAGGAAACTAGAACTCTTGAGACTATAAAAATAGAAGTGTAAAACCAAGGTTTTTTTTTTCTTTCTAAAACCTAAATAACTACCATAAGCAAAATGCTCGACTCAATATAACTGTAATTAGAATAGAAATGTTTCTCAGAAATGTGTCTTCAATTAAATGTTACAATAAAATTCGAACTATCCGGTGTTGAGGCGATATTATTGAAATCACCAAGAACAGCTAAATAATGTTAACATCATTAATAGGACACTGTAAAGTTAAAATAAAAACACTAAATATTACAGTAATAAAAATGTTGAATAAATTATAAGTTAAAAGAGTAATTTGACTACAAATTTTAAATATAAAATAAAATTTACAGCCCAAAAGCAATTATGAAAATGAAAATAAATATTTATTTCGTAAATACATATGCTCCATTTTCGCGAACAGTGTGTTAAAATTAATTACAACTTTTGAAAAAGTGAATAGGTTAAAAAAAAAATGAAGCAGTTTTGAATTTTAAACTGAAATAGAACATGAAATTTGAGATTAAACCACTTAAATTAAAATGTTAACGAAAAGCGAAAACCAATTATAAGTCTATCACTGAAACAGTCAAAGCTTAACTAACACATTTCTCATTAAATATAGCAAATAATGGAGTGTAAAATACCTCATTTTAAAGATCGCAAAGAGTGAAGCGAAAAAAAATGTGAGGCACACACACTTCATTAGGAAGTTAGAACCTGGTTACTAAGCAAAAAAGAACTAAGTATAAACATATGAATAGGCGGAGCTCCAAAAAACAAAACTGATCTCCCTTTTGTTCGGCAAACAGGGATAACAACACTGGTACGCCTTTGCTCTTTCGATTCACGTTGTGCATTCGATTCAGAATACTATTTCTTGTAGCTTATTTTGAATCGAGTTTTTAAAACACATTAAATGCAAAAACATAAAATAAAGTAATTCAAACGAAAAGTATTATGTAGAAAATGGATACATCTACAATGCAAATTTTTATACAATTTTAAAAAGTATATTATAGTATTTTTCAACCCAGTGATAGATGTATTTATTTTTGACACACACATACACAAAAATTCCTACATACTTTCGAAAAATTTTCCCTTGCAATATGCTAATTTCTTTCATGTTTTGTTTATTTTCCTGGAACGCCGCGGAGCCCCTGAAAAGTATAGTTGGAGCCCCAAGGGCTCAACGGAGCACACTTTGGGAACCTCTGCTTTAGAGCAAGGTTTCCCAAACTATGGCACGCGTGCCATTTCTTGTACGTAGATTATTGATAATGGTACGTGAAACAAAGCCTAGTATATTTTCGTATAATCGTTCTTACATGAGCCTTCCAACTTGATTGAAATGAAGTAAAAAAGAATTTTCAGATTTTCCAAACGCTTTTCTTACTCCATGACAAAACAAATTTTTTCAATTAGATTGACTTATAAAATAGCGGAACAATATCATTCATTCGAGTTTTATATAATTTTTTTGGTGTGAATGAAATAGTCAACAACATTTTGAACTGATGAATGATACAAATGAATAGTGTAAAAGGCCATATAGCAGATTTCAACGACTATTTTCCTGAAAATTTAATAACAAAATTTATCAGAAAATCATTTTTCGTTGAAAACACTCTGTTATCGTTACTGAGAAGAGAAAAATAAAAGAATTTATTCTGCTATCCTTTGATGGAACTCGTGAGAACATTTTAAAAAAGAATGAATTAAAGAAATTTTTTTTGCTGAACCGAACAAATAATAGCCACTGACTTCATTCAGCGAAAGCAGTAATAATCCAGTAGAAATAGCCTTCTACCTTGCAAAAAATCGGGTAATTCTGTTTTTTTTTTTTTTTTTAATGTTCTATAGGTTGACTGTCTAATGCAAAAAACAAGTTTTCGACCATCTAGACCGTGTACGTTTTTCAACATATCGAAAAAAAAAAAGGTTTTCCGCACTTTTTACGATATTTCTTGAGTAACTCCGCTTCAGGGCATTTTACAGAAAAATCCTTTTCACCATTTTGTAGAATATAAAACTATCTACAACATGCACTATTCATGTTTGTAAATTGCTGAAACATGAAGCTAGATACAAAGACGGGAAAATGGTGTAAAATTTGCAAAAATTACAAAAATCTACAAATGTCCTTAATTTTTGCTTAATAACCCACCTTTAGTACATTTTAGAGACAAAACTGTCATAATCAACTGTTTAGAGCATAGAATAGTCTATAGTTTCAATTATTAGATAAATAATTATGTGTAATATACTTTGAAAGGGCTGTTTAATAGCCTCTGCTTGTTAACTAGGAGAAGACCCTTTAAATGCCTCAGAGGAGGACTTAAAGGAATCGACTGGGAGCAGAGACTTAATGTCCAATCCGCACCTTCCATCGGTGCAGCCTGTTAGTACTCTTGCCTAGTGCATGGGGAACGAACGCGGATGGGCTTCCTCCAACCCGCTTGGCCAGCGTGGAGGAATTTGGCCACCTCCCCCCTTATTTTACCATGAATTCACAAAACAAATCACGGCCCTCAATTCCCGGCAGTCTGCATGTTCCTGATTACGGCAGCGATCAGAAAAACATGAAGACAGAGGGTGCTAAGAATCACCGGGCTCGGCTTGGCTGCCATAAGTTGATGACCTTGGCTACGTATAATGGACGATCCTTATCTTCTGAAAGTCGTTTACAGGAACTTGAAGAAGAATTAGAAAGAATCAACTGGGACATTCTAGGATTATGCGAAGTAAGAAGAAAAGGTGAAGAGAAGATTGATCTTGCCAGTGGACATGTATTGTACTACAGAGGTACAGAAGATGGAAAAACAAGTGGTGTAGGATTTCTGATTCATAAAAGGTGGAAGAATCAAATCGTAGAATATGATAGTGCATCAGATAGAGTTGCAAGGTTAGTTATACAAGTGTCAAAAAGATACAAGCTGCAAATTACCCAAGTTTATGCACCAACAATTAGCTATACTGATGAAGAAATTGAGGATTTCTATGAAGAAGTAGCTTCAATGCATCAAAAAGGAAAATGCTACATAAAATTAATAATGGGAGACTGGAATGCTAGAATTGGGGGAAAAAAAGAAAGGTGAGTTCTCAGTAGGAAATCATGGATATGGGGTGCGTAATGAAAGAGGAAACAGATTGATTGAATTTGCAGAATGTGAACAGATGTATATCATGAACTCATTTTTCAAGAAAAAGCCACAAAGAAAATGGACATGGCGTAGTGCAAACGGCTCAACAAGTGAAATCGACTACATCTTGACAAACAAAAAGCATCTTATTCAGGATTGCAGCGTTCTCAATAACTTCAATACAGGAAGCGATCACAGGTTAGTTAGATGCAAACTGCTTTTAAATACTAAAGTGGAAAGAATGAAGCTTTTGCAATGCTCAAACAAATCAGTCGATATTATAAATCTCCAGAAACATAAAGAAGAATTTAATTTAGAACTTAAAAATCGTTTTCAAGTACTTCAATCAATATTAGAAGAAGAACAAGATGTTACAGTAGTGAACAAGAAAATAACAAATACTCTACAAGAAATTGCAAGGACGATAGCTGGTGAAGCACGAGTAAAGCAAACAAAGAAAATAACAGAAGAAACAAGAAGATTGATGAAGAAACGCAGAGAATTTAAAATGAAGAAAAACTATCCTAAATCAAGAGTTGAATATGCAGAATTATGTAAAACGGTAAGAAAATGTGTTACAGAAGATATCAGAAAATTTAACTGTGATCTTGTCAAAAAAGTTCTAGAAGATAACAAAAGTTTAAAATCAGCTAAGCGCAAACTGTGTGTTGGAAGAAAAGGTATTTTTGCACTGAAGAGAGCAGATGGAACAATCACCAGAATCAATAATGAAATAGTACACATTGTCGAAAAATTCTATAACGATCTATATAAATGTGAAGATCAAAGGGAAATCAACCTACGTGATCCTCTAGTAAACATAACAGAAACTGAAGAGATAATCCCAGTGATGACAGATGAAGTTGTACAAGCCATTAGAGGCATGAAAAAAGGTAAATGCCCTGGCGAAGATGGAATTACAATTGACCTTATCAAAGAAACAGGAGAAGAATTTGCAAAAATGCTAGCCATACTGTTTTCCAAATGTCTCGAGAAATCAGATGTACCAGAAGATTGGAATAATGCTGTGATGGTGTTACTTTATAAGAAAGGAGAAAAGGAAAACATTAAAAACTACCGTCCAATCAGCTTACTGTCAGTGATTTATAAAATTTTCACCAAAGTTTTAACGACAAGACTTGAATCAGCTCTGGACTCAGCTCAACCTAGAGAACAAGCAGGATTTCGAAGTGGATTTAGCACAATGGATCATATTCAAACAGTAAGGGAAGTTATAGAAAAACATAAAGAATATAATTTACCTCTCTGCCTTGCCTTTATTGATTATGAAAAAGCATTTGATTCGGTCTACACATCTGCAGTAATTACTTCTCTGGAGGACATTGGTATAGACAAACCTTATATTAATATCATAAAGAAGATCTACAAGAAAGCAATAGCCACCATCCGTTTGGACAAAGGAAATGCGAAGATCAAGCTTGGAAGAGGAGTAAGACAGGGAGACACCATTTCGCCTAAGCTTTTTACTGCTGTCTTAGAAAGTATTTTCAAGAAGCTGGATTGGGAAAACAAAGGGATTAGAATAAATGGGGAATATTTAAGCCATCTCCGGTTTGCTGATGACATTTTAATTTTCAGTAATAGCCCTGAAGAATTGCAAAATATGCTAAAAGATTTGGCAGAAGCTAGCATTAATGTGGGATTAAAAATAAATTTGGAAAAGACTAAGGTGATGTTCAATTCATTTGCATCAAAAAAGAAAATCGTCTACAACAACACTGAGATTAAAGATGTTGAAAGTTATGTGTACCTTGGACAAGAAATATCATCAGACAACAGTATCATGAATGAAATCAATAGAAGAATAAGAAATGGATGGAGTGCTTTTGGGAAGAACAATATTATTCTGAAGAGTAACATGCCTCTTTGTTTGAAAAGAAAGGTGTTTAACCAATGTGTTTTGCCTGCACTAACTTATGGAGCAGAAACTTGGACACTAACAAAACGGATGGTACAAAGATTACAAACAACGCAGCGAAGTATGGAAAGATGTATGCTAGGCATAACCAGAAGAGACCGAAAGAGAATAACGTGGATAAGAAGTCAGACGAAAGTTTTTGACATCATCGAGAGAATTAAACGGCTAAAATGGAAATGGGCTGGGCACATTGCAAGAAGACAAGACAATAGATGGAGCACAAACACCCTACAGTGGTATCCCAGAGATGTAAAACGACCAAGAAGACGACCTCAAGTAAGATGGAGTGACGAAATCAGAAAACTGGCCGGTGTTAATTGGATGACTAAAGCACTAGACAGGCAACAATGGAAAAATCTGGGGGAGACCTACATCCAGCAGTGGATTGAAAACGGTTGATGATGATGATGATGATACTTTGAAAATCACAGCAACAACATTTTGGGTGAAAACAGGAAAATACCGCCTGGGAAGTTAATAATTTAAAAAACAAGCTTTTATTTTTTATGTTGAAAACACGATGCACTTAATTAATTATAGCATGTACAAGAAATTAATTAACAAATATATAGTAAGTATAGTCACTATATATATGTTTCCTTTTTCTGCTGCTTGACCCTGGTAGTGATACCATAGTCTCAGTTTCTTCACCGTCCGTCTCTGCACTTGACTCGATTGGTAGTTCTAGGTCATCAAAGTCCTCAAGGAGTATAATATCAGGAGCGTTACCACATAGTTGGTTGTGGCACTTCACACAGATAACTGAGCACTTCAAGCCTGCCTTCCTACAACTGCACTTCGAACTGCAATCTTTTTTGGATTGGCAAGATATGAAATTGAGTAGGGTTTGTGGGGTTGTTTCTTTCATCATGGTGACTGGATTGAGCCCACGCCCATCCCGCTTCCAGCCCCATTCAAGAGGTTCCTTTTCGTTTCCTAGCCATGTCTGAACTTGTAGGTATGTCTGGAACGCATGGTATTGAGTCGCATCGCGAGTAGGTGGTGGTCTCGCTAAATTTAATTTACTATTGTCAGCTGCTCTAGCGAGGTTGTCATACCGCAATACATTCAAGTTTTGACAGGGATCACCCATACAGGGCAAGAAGTGCAGTTTCTGTGGCTTCAACAAGTTTGTACCTCTCTACAATTGGGTGTTTAAAGATTCGAACTTTTTGGTTCAGGGTTGGGTTCTGAAGAATTCTGTAATAATTTATTTTCCCTTGGCTGAAGAGCGCAGGAGTGGAGTCGCAACCACTTACAGTATGCAGAAAAAGAATATTTTGTGAAACTTCTTTAAACTTGAAACACTTATTTTTTAGTAGAAAGCGTCAGATTTATCTAGAAATTGTCTAGAGCAAGAGGAGACATGAGAACAAGAAGGTCAATATCTTCACCATTTACAATGACATAATCGTAATCACGGGATAAGGATATAGCTGTGTTCACTATTAGAACATCTGCATCTTCAGTGGCCAGGTTAGGGACCATTTGTGCTTTTTACAATTCATTTCGAAGCATAGAAATGAAAAGTGGGGTTTTTTTTTTTTTCGCAACAATTTCTCTTCTGGCATCTGTGGAAACATGGTCTCATTGAACTGAACCTCAGCAGAAGTATGAATCTTCAAGCGACGAGCTCTTTCTGCACTTTTTTTAGTATGATCAGAATAACCATCAAAGACAACGACTGCATTTCCACTGTCATGATGCTGTATGTATGTCACATATTTTGCAAAAATGACAGAGAAACATTCGTTGCGATCCCAACGAACTTTGCGTAGAAGATATCCTCCATCAACTAGCTCCAATCGTTTCCAATATTGTATCACTTGTTAGGAGGACTAAAAGAAGAGTAAAACATCGACTTGATGTCTTTGCGCATACCTTCCTACCTTCCTCTGTAAAAAGTGACAAAGGGAAAGACGCCAATTCATACTGGAAGTATTTTTTTTCATTTCTTCGTCTGATTGCTTGGCAATGCACATCCTGTGAAACAGCGCAAAAAGATCTATTACTACTTTTGTTTCCTTCATTTTTGTACTGCTTGTTACTGTAGTAAGATAAACCACTGAATCCTTTCGTTTAAAATGTACGGTTTCAAATTTTTTATGAAGGATGCTTGACATCCCTTTACTACCAATTTCCTATGAAAGATGGCAATTCACTTCTCTACCTCCTATCACTCCACTTCTTATATACAACAGCTCGCTAATTTGTGGAAATGGGTGATGGCTGAAAAACCATGGAATCAGCTAGTTCACATCAGCATCATCCCTTCTGATTCTTTAAGGCCTAATGTTAACATGCTGTTCTGATGTTGCTGACGCAGTGCCACAGTAACTCTCAATTTAATCACACACATTCTGTAAATAAATCATTCCTAATGTCCATTTGATGAAGATGCTGTCGGTGATGCCTTCGCCCTCGCTTCAATTCTCCTGAGATCTTCATTGTTTTCATTTACGTTTGTTATATGACCATTTACATAGAAAATGTTATAAAATTCTAATACCCATTGCTTTATTTTAAATTTTAAAACTGAATTTAAAAAATACTGGAAACAATTCCGCTTTATATAGCTTTCCGTCTTAGCAGGTATAATTGTAAGCATTCTTTCTGTATAAAATTAAAAATTCCTTACCGTCTTACTAGCATCGAATTTTCAAATGATGTTCTTATTGAGATTATAGTTCATTTGAAAACCACTACTAGTTAGTGAATTTCAGTTTGTAAAATTTTAAGTATGGTGTAATTAGTTAATGCAAAATGTGTTTCAAAATTTTTAGTACAGGTAGTTAATAAATAAAACAAGATTAATTTAACTCACTATACTTATTATGTTCGTTTCTTTATTCCATGAAATGCTGCCTAATTATTTATGTTTATATTACGACAGGAAATGTCTTACCGATAGCTTTTGGGTAATGTAATTTTCCTGGGGCACATTTGAAAACTATTCTGTTTATGGGTACCGTAATATATAAGATTGTCTTAATCTTTTTCAATATTGAACGGTATTACTGAAGATATTGTTGTTAAATTGCTGTACATCCATATCTATTTGTATTTATGTACCCAATTATGTACTATATGTACTATATGCGTATTATATCTACATTCATTCAACTCAATTACCCTGTAGCATATGTTTTTATCTATTCTTATAGGAATTAAACTTGAAGTTTAATAAAACTGTATTCTAGATATTTTATTCATCATTTTACATAAAATAGGTATACATTAATCTGTTAGAAATGAATTTGTTTTTTCATCCTAATTTCTTTTACTCTTTCTATAAGTATGTGCAGAGTACAAAAAAAAAAGGGGGGGGGACTCATTTTTTTATAACTTTATTATCTAAAATATGGATTAATATATGTTTTAAATTATTTTAAAATAGAATTTATGATTGAAATTATGATAAAAAATTATATTGAAAAGAATATATAATACCTAAATATATCATAAATGTATAAATATAATGTGTAAATTACTCACGAGTTTTTAAGCTTAAAAGTACTTTAATAACACTTTTTCTTTACATTTCATTAGAGGTGCATTTATGTGACAAAATTTAAGGTTATAGTAATATTTATGCAGCACACTTTCTTAAAAAAATATACAGACGAAGCTCTTGAAAGCTTTTGGAACTAATTAACTTAGATTGGGTTAGCATAGAATTCTTAAGAATTCTATATAAATATAATATCTCTCTCTATATATATATCTATTATAACATCTAAATTTAATTTTTATTTTCCTTGTGTTGAGAGAAAGCATACGATTTTATTAAATTTATGAGGTGAAAAATGTGCCTCAATCTATGTATTTTGCAAGATTTCCTTTTCTTCTTAGTATTAATTATAATTATCAATGTTTCTTTTTTGAGAACATATTTAAATAGATGCGCGAAAATTTTAATGGATCATTAAATTATTTTTTCCTTTAAAGTCAACAAATAATTTGTAAGATGTCATTTTTTTAATTAATAATACTAAAAATATATATATTCATTGCACTGTAAAATTATAATTTAAGTAAGAAACTGTAAAAATAACAATTGAGAGGTAAAAAAAAAAATAATTTTAATTTAAAAAATTTAATTAATTTGATTTTAAAACAAATTTTCTGTATACCCTTATAATTTTTATATACCCACACTGCAGGGAACAGTATTTTTAGGAGTAGAAAAAATTCGAATCCTTTGAGTACAACCTTTAGTATTATAAAATTAATGTGCACAATGTTAAAGCATTTTTTATTTAACTTAAGTTCTGAAACAGTGTTTTCTCTTTTAAAGGTTGAGAACTCCAATTTCATCCATCTGATATTAAAACGGATTGATCCAGAAACTGGGGGAAATAAGAACAGAGAACTATGTTTATGCAAGCCCTGTGCATATTTTGAAATGTGTGAGAAAGATTTGGAAAATATAGTTATATGTCTGTATGTCATTATAGTGTATCCGTTCGACAACTCTTCGAATCCGAAGTCAAACTCAAATTACAAAATTGTTTAAGTTTTCAGTCTCCAGTATGAAGCAGATTTTATAAAATTACAACATGAAAGATGTTGACATCACTTGCTTTTAATATATTATTAAACAAGAGATTACTTACTGCTACATGATATATGCATTTCGGGCCATTGATTGAAAAATGTATTATGAGTAGCTAGTTAATGTATTATGAGTAGCTAGAAAATATTGCTTAAAAAATAATGATCATGGTGCTATTTCCAAGATATCTTAATAAAGAAAGCTTTTCACTTTTAATAATAATGTGTGGAATAAAGTATCTATATTATAATAAATTTTCTTCAAAAGTAGGTATGTTAAATGTACAATTCTTCATTCATTTTTTTTTTCTGAAAAAGTTGCATTTTATTTCCATTGCTAAATTAAATATGTAACATTTTCGGGTACTTTTCGGTTAGCCGGGTGCCAGTGAAAAAAATATAAATATAAATAAATAAATAAATATATATATATATATATATATATATATATATATATATATATATATATATATATATATATATATATATATATATATATATATATATATATATATATATATATATATATATATATATATATATATATATATATATATACATATTATATACATATATATATATATACATATATACGCATACATATATGTATATATATATATATATATATTTATATTTTTTTCGCTGGCGCCCGGCTAACCAAAAAGTACCCATTTTCGCAATATATCTATTGTCCTAATAGGATACTGACAGTTTTCTTTTTATTATTATTACTATTATTATTATTTAAAAATCCTGCTATCATTTTAATTCTTTTATATATCTGCACTCAGATTTATAATAAAAATATTTTGAATTGCTATTTTATATTCAATAAGAATAGAGTATATATGCACATATACATGTATATGTATATATACATATTTACTTTAAAGAAAAAAGATAATAAAGTTTCGTGTAAAAGTATTGTTTGAAAGTTTGCTTTTAGAGAGAGCGACAGTCTCTCTCTCTACCAAAGTGATAACGTGAGAAGTCGGTCTATTAGCGAAGACGTCACATTCATGTCATGTGGTCTTCAGTGTTTCGATGGCAGTATCTCTGCCCATAATCTCTTAGCTACCAATCACAACTGCCCTCCAACAGTTATATGACCTTCAATGGTCGACCTGTGACGACATTTGAAACTACTCTATAGAATGAAAGAAAATGTTTGCCTATTTCTGTGCATTACTGTGTGAATATTGCCGGACGCAGAGCTAAGAAATTTGGTACAAGGATTCTTTGAAACCCATTAAGGTAATATACTGGGCTGTACAAAAGAATTCAAATATGTTTCCGTCTATTGATAAAAACTGCTGTAGGTGATTTTCAACTGTGTTTTCTTGCTAAACTAAATTGTAACATACTATGTAGCGTATATATACAAACCTATACATTATATACAGGGCTGCGAAAAAGAATTAAAGTACTTTTCTGGCTATAGCCTATAATTACTGAAATCTGGTTTTCAAATGTGTTTTGCGTTTTCTAAAATGTTACTTAGGTATCTTATTTACCTTATTAAACAGCGAAGGTTTGTTAAAGTATTCTGGAAGTATTGGAAAGTGTTTCATAATCTATGCTTAATGCATGATTTTACTTTCTTGTTCTTTTTTTTTTCTTTTGTCTTTTCGACAACTTTACATGGAGAAATAGTTTTTTCTATTCATGAAAATACTTACACGATTAGCTTTTAACCCTTTAACGGACATTGGTTTCCCTATGAAACCACAAAATTTTAATTACGAAATTCAACAATGACAGCAGAATTTTAATAGAAATGTTTCCCATTTATTATGTATGTGAAATATCGCTTTTTTCATATATACAAAAAAATTTGTTCATAATTTCCGGTGTCAATCAGTTATTTCAACATTTTAGCAATTGAAGTGCTTTATCCGTTAAAGGGTTAAACTGACCAAGATCAACCACGGTTATTCTCAAATAATACTTTAAGGCAGCCGCCGAATCCTATTATGGTTTTTGATTCCTTATGCAAACCAAACATGTGTTCGATATCCCTTCTTTCACAGAATTTTCCTAGCACAAAAATATTTCGACAGCGCCTCCTATGTTTCCGTCTATTGATAAAAACTGCTGTAGGTGATTTTCAACTGTGTTTTCTTGCTAAACTAAATTGTAACATACTATGTAGCGTACTTTATGTAGTACTTTTAACTCTTTAACGGACATTGGTTTCCCTACGAAACCGCAAAATTTTAATTACGAAATTCAACAATGACAGCAGAATTTTAATAGAAATGTTTTCCATTTATTATGTATGTGAAATATCGCTTTTTTCATATATACAAAAAAAAATTTTCATAATTTCCGGTGTCAATCAGTTATTTCAACATTTTAGCAATTGAAGTGCTTTATCCGTTAAAGGGTTAAACTGACCAAGATCAACCACGGTTATTCTCAAATAATACTTTAAGGCAGCCGCCGAATCCTATTATGGTTTTTGATTCCTTATGCAAACCAAACATGTGTTCGATATCCCTTCTTTCACAGAATTTTCCTAGCACAAAAATATTTCGACAGCGCCTCCTAGGGTGCCTCTAATGGGGATGCGTAGTTGGAAAAGTTCCTTGTTTCACCCAATTTGGTGAAAAAAAAATGGCGAGGAAGGCATTTTCAGATATAATCCAAAATGTGGCATCGAACATCAAGCTCAGCGTTGTTTGAAAAGCTAGTTTATTGTATCTATCTCGCTCCTCAGCTTATACTTAGAAAATGTAGCAATTTGATTAAAGTAAGTTTTAAAATATTTATTATTTATTATGGTAGCGTACAGGGTGACAAGTAATAAGCCCTTCAATTTGAAAATTCAATAATTCGCTAACTATAATAAATATGAAGATGAAAAAAAAAAAAGTGACATTTATATCTGGTAGCTCTTAAATTTCATATGCTGTAATTTTAAAAACAATTCAAATTTTCGTCAATAGAAGGCGCTGCACTGTGCACTGTCTTAAATTGTACAAAGGCTCAAACTAACACGTAAAATTAAATTAGAAATCTCTCAAGTTTTATTCTTTACTCTATTTGGCGATTGAAACCCGGAAAAAGGATTGAATTTTGAAATTTATTTGAGCATTTTTAATGTATCAGACGCTGCAGCGCCATCTATTTACGAAAATTCGAGCTGTTTTTATAACTGCAGCATGTAAAATTTAAGAGGTACCAGATATAAATGTCACTTATTTTATCTTCATATTTATTAGAGTTAAAATGAATTATTGAATTTTCAAATTGGGGCGTTTATTTCTTGTCACCGTATGCGATTTGCCTTATTGTAATTGATACTGTTGGCAAATTGCATTTCCCAAACTTTAACATCGATCGAAGTGAGCGTAGCATAAAAAAATAAATAATTAATCGCATTTGTTTATACTAGTATATTTATACATTCAGTGAGTTTTAGGTAGCTTTCAATACAAAAAAGTATAAAGCTACCTATTGCAGCCGTTCGGAGGAAAGCAATTCCGGAAAATTTCGATATATTTTCACCGATCATGACCCCCAGACCCCAAAACCACCCTCCGTTCAAATGTTGATTTATATATATATATATATATATATGTATATATATATATATATATGTATATATATATATATATATATATATATATATATATATATATATATATTCAACTCGACTCGAATGTCAACATGTTTGATACGTGCCATGTGGAATTGAACATTATGAAGAAGTTGCTATATTTTGAGGATACTGTATCATTCTTGTGAGTAAAACATTTTTTCTACAATTTAAGGGTTCAAAATTCCAATATTATTTCAAAAATGATATCTGGTGGTTATATAGTGTGGTGATTTATAAAGATTTTGGATAATCGTTGTAAGTGATATATTATATATTTCTTAATGGTTTTTTATTTACATTTTACATATTTCCAATTTTAAATTTTTCCAATTGTTGTCTGGTAATAATTCAGTATACTTGGCTGATTCTACTGTACTTAGCATAATGCCAGTAGAATTATGAAATACTGAATTATTTTTAAAACACATGTGGGTGCAGCCAAGCTGAAGAGTACATCCACATATGTTTTTTCATATCCAATTCTTGATTGGTTCTCTTGTGGTCCAGTTTTTCCACTGAATAATGTTCATAATTAATTTATTAATCCAATTGTGTTTACATAATAGCAACTCCAATTTATAATTTTTTTCCCCTTTCTCTCTCTTTCTTTTTAAATGTTCTTCAGGTATGAGTAAATTTGGCTAATTACCATTGAAGCACATGCTATGGTAATTTTATGATTACACAAGTTAATTATTATCTATGTGGTATTCTGATTACACAATATCATTAATTATCTCTTAGTAGATTTTAGTAGAATGATATTAGAACTTGATATGTTTTTGAAATTCATAGATATTATAATTATATATACTATATATCTGACCTATGTCATACGATAACGCTCGTATTTATGAATCAATTTCGATGAAACTAATTGTGTGTATTAAGCTTACCAATGTCTCGACCGAGTTAGTTGGCCAGCTTGGTCCGCCATCTTGTTTCAAGATGGCGGCCACTTGACCACCAAGATTTAAAACTAAAATAAATACACAAAAAAGTTAAAAATTCAAATTTATTTTTTAATTAAGTGTTAGGCCTTGATACAAGGATTCTAGAGCATTTTTTGTTTTACCTCTATCTTAAAAAATGGCTGAGATAGAGCAGTTTGAAATTCTAGGGTGGCTGACATTTTGAAACAAGACAGCATATTACAAAAATTTTCATTGTTGTAATCATTTTCCCAATCATAAGCATAAAACTATATATTCATATTCATATCCGTTAGCGCGAAATTCTCGCCAAACCTGGCGACATTTGGCGAAATATCGCCAAATTTGGCGACCAAAATAAGTCTTCATAAATGAAGCCAATTTGGCTATAGCTCAATAATTTGGCGAATTTCTTATTCAAATTCAGTATTAACGAATCTTTTGTGAACGTTTTCTTTGCATTTTAGCTTGCTGTTTTCGTGTAACATCAGCTAAAATTTTAAAACGAAGATATAGGAAAGCTACCTTTTCCTCCCGGTACAGGCCGGAAGGACTTTTTCTTTTATTCTACTTACTACCAAAATTGTTGGTTCTTGTTTTAACATAAAGATTTTTCTATGTATAAATTCATGTATCTGTTAAAAAAGTTCAAAGGCTGCATTTTCCTTCACAAAAAAATAATTATACTACTGTGATTGTATAGTAGGTATATACTGTGTAAATGGTAAGTCTATTTTTAAAATAATTCACATAGAACATAATTTGCATGATTAATTTTATGGCATTTCGGCGTCACTTTTAAAAAATGCTTGGGTTATCCTAATAATATTATAATCCTAATCCTAATAATATTATAAATCCTAATAATATTATAAATCTGATTGTGTGCAAATGTTAGGCTGAGGCCAGCGTCAAAATGAAGCATTTAATTATCCTGTATCTTTGCATATAAGTTGATTATAACCCTCAAATGAATATAGGCTGGTTTTCGTTTATTTTATTTCAATATTTTTCTTAAAAATTAAAATTTTCATTATTTTCATACAGAATAAATGGGCATTTTTTCGTTTATTTTAAAATGGTTGGTTGGTTTGGTTAGTTTGGCCCAAAGGGCCCGGTTTTGCAGCTTTTTTTAAAATGATTAAATTTATTTTACCGTTGCTAATACTTTATCGTTGCCAATATAAAATAAAACCCCTGAGTAATAATTTTTAATCAACAATTTATTTTCAAGTTAAAATTTTCCACGTGAAAAATGAAAAGGAAATGAATTATTTAAGAATTAAACAGAATATGAAATGATGTCATATTAGAAATAAAACGTGCGCTTTCAAATATTTGATAATAATACAAAGTGCATAAATACGAGTAAGTATGGAAAGCAAGCGAATATGATGTCATACAGTGGCGGACAAAAAAACTGCATCACCTGCGAAAAAGTGGAAAACGCTGCAAATAATGTTTTTCAAGTACAGGTATTACGGAAGGAAGATATTTTTACGATAAAACACAGTTGTAGGAATAATCTAAATTAAATTTTATTGGAATTTATAAATTATTTACTCATAATTATTTTGAAAAATGGAAAAAAGTGAAAAACGCAATATTTAAAAAAAAAACTTGGAACAAAGTAATAGATGCACAAATTCTGTAGTTAATGTAAATTTTACATAACTGCACTCATATTATATATACTTAGATGTGTATACATGCATAAGGATCACTTCAGTATTTAGTAGATCCTCCAAGAGCTGCGGTGACAGCCTTGTAGTGGTCCGGCATAGAATATATCAAATTCTGAATGTAATCCTGGCCAATTTCATGCAACCAGACCCTAATAATGCTTTCCAGCAGTTTTATTTTAGTACCAGGCTTCTGAGCAACAACTTTTGTACCCATTACATGCCAACAATTCTCAATGGGATTCAGGTCAGGACTATTCCCAGACCATTCCAAAACTTTAATGACAGATTTTTTCAGATAGGCCGTCACCTAAAGGGAGGAAACTGGGTGAAAATTACTTTTCCAATATCCTTAATGTTATGGAGATTAAAACTTGTAAATTAGACAACAAAATAATTCATGAATAAGTTAGATTGTATTTACCAATTTAGCTGTATGGCAAGGTGAAGAGTCCTGTTGAAAAATACAATTTCTAGCACCTTCAAAATCATCCTTAATAACTGGTTTTAAACACTCCTCTAAAATCTCGGTATAAACGGGTGCATTCACAGTTCTAGTAATAAGTTTCAGACATCCAACACCTTTGCTGGATATACATCCCCAGACCATTTGGCTGACTGGGAACTTTATAGTAGTCGATATGCAGTCTGGATGATAAGCTTCACTTTTACGTCTTCGAACATACCGCTTACCCTCTGATCTATGTAAGTTGAACTTACATTCGTCCGAAAACATTACTGAATCCCACTGAGCCTTTGTCTATGAGACATGCTCTTTTGCCCAAGAAAGTCGTTTCTGCATCACTTTTTTGTAAGTAAAGGCTCTTTCTTTGGGCGATACGCATGCAAACCGCATTCCACAAGTCGTCTTTGGATAGTTCTTGCGCTTAAATTAACATAACAGACTTTCTCAAAAAAGATTTTTAAGTCAGAAGCACTTGAATGACGATTACTCAGATACATCCGTTTCAGATATCAATCATCAAAATTTAGGGTTAACCCTCTTTCGGCCCGATCCAGCCTTTCTCCCAACATTACCAATTTCACGTTCTAATTTGATAGTCCTCCAAACTGTCGATTGACTGCAACCAATTTTTTTTAGCGATGACACGTGTCAAATATCCTTTTTTAATTAAAGCAAGTATCACACATTTTTTTCTTGCGTCAATTGAACATACGAAGCCATCATTTGACCACTTAAAGAACAAGACAAATGACCGTTTTTCCCTTTTGCCGCACTATTTTTAAAAATTTGATGACGCAATACTTCATAAGAGGTATATTATCTAATAGAAATGTAGAATGATATCTTATCTTGCTTTGCAACAACTAAGATTTATTTATTTGAACGAAATAACTCATTAGCATTACAAAATGTTAATTTTTCTAGGTGATGCAGTTTTTTTGTCCGCCACTGTATGTAGAAAAATAAAACAGATTTGTTTTGATGTTGAAATAAAATGATCTTGGGTTATCAAATTATTTGTGATTAATTTCTCTTTTTTTTTCTTTTTCTTTTTCACATGAAAGGAATTATTTAAAATGTACGTAATATATGTATTTTAAATGTATGTGTTGTAAATTAAAGTTCTGTGTTTTAAATGAAATGAGTAAAAGATTTATATTTTTAATGAATTCAATACGAATGATGGGATAGGTTGGCGATTTATCGTCTGCACACGGCTAACATAAAGATACCATATTTTTAATTTAAATTTTAAAAAGGTAAAAAAAAAAAAAAAAAAAAAAAAAAATATTGGATGGCAAATGTCAATGATATGCATCGCAAAATTATCCGTAACGAAAATCAGAAAATCTTAATAAAAATAACTATATTTTTTAAAAGAAAGTTGCTTTTCTCATAAAAGCTAAAGATTTAATATGATTGTGTCGAAGTAACAGCATTTTTCCTCTATCATTTTCCCACAATCGAAAACACATTTGTAAATCGTCATTTCGAACCGGAATTTAATTTTACATTTCTTTTAGTTTTAAAATAGGAAAAACTTTGTTGTCTTTTTTTTAAATATAGCCTTTTTTAAAGTTGTTTCATAATAGATTTTTGTAAAGTCTTGCAGGATAAGAAAAATTGCATAGATTTTAAAGCAATGTTTAAGTAAAATTACAATATTTTTTAAACTTAAAAAACAACATTGTTATCGAAAAGAAAATCGATTTTACCAATAAATTCGCGTAATGCAAAAGCAAAGAAGAAATAAAAAAGTAATGAATCTTTTCTTCCAGCCGAATTGTGTATAAACTTGAACAAGCCGATCGTGCCAATTCATAACATTATAAACGTGAAAGCGCGTTCTATACAGTAGAATTTTTTTTACATATAGGTAGAACATTTCTGAGAATAGGAAGGTTAGGGGTCTGTAATTAGGTCCATAGTCAATTTGATTTTTTTTATCAAGTGAAATTTGGCGCAAAATTAAATACATTGTTGTAACCAGATTTGTTTTTTGCGTGGTAAACACTTAATGGTATTTTAGATGATCATTTCCCCGCTCACCTTTGATGCCAACTATGACTGTAAAACATGTTAAAAAATATTAGCCGATAATTTTCTAATTTTCTTATTGCTTCTTGATGTAAATAGACTTCCTGGTTCACACTTTAATCCTGAATCGGTCATGCCATTGTCGTTCAATTTTTATTCCTAATCCTAACCATAATCGTATCTTATCCTAATCCTGATAATAACTTTAAAGAATATTCTTTGACATGAATATGTAAATGATATCAATATCCATAAATGGAATGAATGGAAAATAGAATAAATAGAAATGGCAAAATAAAATAACAAGAAAGTACATTTATTCGACACCTAACCCTAGAGAAAGCGTAAAAAATTTCAAGCGCAGGAAATAAATCAAAATAATCCTATATATACTAACAAAAATATGTAAATTTATATTATCAGCTTTGTGTCGTCGGTATTTATATGCTTATAGTGTTCTTGACGCGATAGAGAAAATATCGAGGTTAAATTGGGCAGAATTTAAAGTACTTTCTAGCAACCTTTATTTACATTTTAGAATCGCATCAGATTGTTATATCTTTGTGAAATATCTATCAATTTATAAAATCCACAAGCAGTTTGTTCACTATTTACACCACTTAGCGTGAAGCACTTAATTTAATATATACATAAACAAGATAATGTAGTAAGAAATATATAACATATGTCTATGCAAATAAACAATATAATAATGCCCATTTAGCAATGCACACATATACAAATTGTACACCAAATACCACCTAAAATGCACTGTTGTATAGAATAATTCTGCCAGTGTTGTTTTTCGTTTTACGAAGAGGAATTCCTCGATTTTCACGATTTTACTTGGTCTTCCTTTTTTCATTAGTTGCAGTTTCATTTTCGCGATTGTATATATTATTTGGCATGAAATTTCACTTTTTTAAGTCTGGGTTATGTCAAGGCCCCTATAGCAAAGAAATACCGTATGGTCTCCTATAAAATGTGATAAAGCTTTGGTTAATTATATATGTTGTTAATTATCAAGTGAAATGTTTTACTAAGTTAATGCATTTATTCTTTTTTTAAAGTTACGTGAACGAAGTCACGGGTAACAGCTAGTATTTTTAATAAACTCTGCATTTCATATGATATTTTTCTGCATTCTTATAAAATGTGGATTTATTTTTCTCTTTTTAATAATGTCCAACGTAGTTGAGAGTACTTATGAATTCGGTTTGTCTATCCGTGCTCTAACTCACTTAAGACACGGATTGCCATGCAATTGATATATGATATTGATATATGTATAGTGATATGTTCGGTATTGAAAATCATGTATGTAGCACTTTATACTTCATTTACAAGGGCAGTGAAAAGAATGCTGTTACATTATGGTCTATGGGGGAAAATCCTTTGCAGTGCATTTTAATGATGTCACACTATTTCAAATATATTGAAATTGATGTACATCACTGAAGTCACTACAAGATGCTTACTATCGAATATGATAATTGTAGCATTTATAACTAGTTTACAGTGTCACACAAAAGTATTCGGTTATATACATAAATGTCTACGGAGAAAACTGTTTGCAGCGTATTTAAATTACGTTGCACTATTTCAAATATAATGAAATTGATTTACATTACTGTGGTTTACAACAGGATACCTGTTGTTTGTGG
This sequence comes from Maratus michaelseni, assembly GCA_963931845.1. Taxonomy (NCBI): domain Eukaryota; kingdom Metazoa; phylum Arthropoda; class Arachnida; order Araneae; family Salticidae; genus Maratus; species Maratus michaelseni. Next base: position 259,727,718 of record OZ007591.1, read on the forward strand.
TATAATATGATGTGCATAGCATTTATTGTTCATTTACAGGATTGCAGGGACACACATAATATTTCGGATACAGTAGTGTATCCGAAGTATTGTCTATGTGGTGAACTATTCCCTTATATATATGTTAGTTACATAACGTTTTTAGTAATTAAAGATTATTTAATATTTTCAAAGTACAACATAAGTACACAAAATTAATATAGTTAAACATAAATTGTTAAGCAAGTTACATTCTTGCGTCAGGTTGGAAAGTGATACATGCTGCCAGCTGCAAGCGAAGCCAGGAAAAAGTCTGGACTGTCAACAACTCATAGCTGTTTCCACAAGCATGAAGATAAAAGTTTTGCAACCACACTGTTGCCACAAACGCAAAGATCAGTTATTAATTTTGCACTGACATCGGTCCAAATGCGCTCCAGGACATCCAAATGCGTTCTAGGACAATCCTCGGCAAAATTCCTTGGCTGTCTTGTGACACCGGAAGGAGTTCATCCCTGAAAAAGTGTCTACCATAAATGATTTCCCGAAACCAGAAACAGTTTCACAATTAAAGCGTTTTGTTGCGATGTTGAATTTTTATCGACGATTTCTGCCAAAGGCAGCAAAAAAACAAGTACCTTTTACCAATTTATTTCGTGACTGCTAGAAAAATGACAAACGTCCTGTCCATTGGAGGCACTTCTTGCTTTCAATCAGTGTAAATCAGACTTAGCCAATGCCGCAACCCTCGCCTTTCCTGAACCAGACCATGAACTCCACCTAATGGTTGACGCTTCTGACATTGCTGTTGGGACAGCATTAAATTGCTTAACTCAAAGTGGCACAAAACCACTAGCATTTTTCTCCCGTAAACTGAGTGCAACAGAAATTAAATATAGCACATATCATAGAGAGCTTCTCGCTATCTATTTATCTGTCAAACATTTTCGGCATTACCCGGAAGGCAGAGATTTCATAATATTTACTGACATAAGCCTTTAACACATCCATTTATTAAAAACTCTGAAGCAATCTCTCCACGTCAGCTCCGACAACTGGATTTTATTTCCCAGTTTTGCACGGATGTTCGGCACATACCTGGCTCTGACAGTGTAGTAGCAGATACGTTGTCAAGAATAAGGCAGTTGTAATAGACGTCATTTTGGAGGTCACACACACTACAAATAGGCAGTTCGGATTGGTTTAACTACCCTGACCTCCAAGTGAAGTACAATGGTTGATCAGCTGGTTGCAACTTCCCTATAAATTCCGTCAATGTTCAGTCAATTGATTTAACCAGTGGCGGCTCGTGGATTATTTAAAGGGGGGGTTCACAGTCACAGTATTAAATATACGAAAATAAAATTGGTAGGCAAGATTTAAAATATAACTTAAAATACATTTGTGCAGTATAGAAAATTCAGAATCATTTTTGTATGGATGGAATTTTCCTTTTCCAAGGAAGACAATATGGAATTCGGTGGGGTGCATTCAAAGGAGAAATTTCACTTTCCTGGGAGATCCCCCCCCCCCCTCCCAGGCATCCCCTGAACTCATCACAGCTTTTTTGTTTTCCCAAGTTTAAAAAATTGCAAAAAATAAATAAATAAAAATAAGTAAAACAAGAACGAAAAATCGTGCGTCAAGCATAGATTATTTAATACTTTCCAACGCTTCCAAAATAATTTTACAAATCATTACCGTTTAATAAGCAGAAAGATAACATCTAAGTAAACAATTTGGAAAACGCATAACATATTTAAAAACTTAATTTCAGAAATTTCCAACATATACAATATTCGGAAAAATATCCGAATACTTATATTCAGCCCTGTATATGATCTATAGATTTGTATATATACTACATAGGATGCTAAATTTTAGTTTAGTTAGGAAACACGTAGCACAATTTAAAATTCTCCTTCTGGAGTTTCTGTCAATAAATTACAATGTGTTTTGAATTGTGTAATATCATTAAAATAAACCGCAAATGATTTTTCCCCATAGACCATAATGTAACGTAATTCTTTTGAGTGTCCCTGTAAAAAACTATACGTGCTACACACTTCAGTTGAAATAGGGAACATGCTATAGATAACGACAATAACATATAAAAATTGCAGGGCAATCCGAGCATATTTACGGGAGTTAGAGCACGGACAGACGGCAGACGGCCATACGGCCAAACAAACCGAAGTATAAACACTTTTCAACTAGGTTGGAAAGTGTTAAAAAGCATCCATTAGATGGATAACTTGTAACATTTAAATTTTTACAAAGGAAAGTGGAATCACAATATTGCTTACAATTTATCTTTGAATGTTACTCAAGTACAATTTTTGTAAATTAAATCCACTCGCCTGTCTTTTTTTTTTAGGCAAACAAATCCATAACATTTTCGTTGAATTTAGAGATGTTATTTATCATGTCTTTTTCAATTGAGAGCATGGCTAAAACACAGAGTCTGTCCTCACTCATAGTGCTCCTTAAAAATGTCTTAATTCGTTTTAAAGTGGAGATGCACCTTTCGGCCTCAACAGTGGTCATTGGAATAGTAACAATAATTAATAACAGTTTGTAGGTCTCTGAAAACGTAGTTTGTAAGTTATTTTCGATGATAAATAGCACCAGTCATATTTCTGAAATCTGATCTTCTGTAAATTACATTTAATTCAGTTTTCAGACGATCTTTCTGTAAAATGGGATAAACATCAGTTGTTTTGTCAACCAGCTCATTTGGAAAAAATTTCTCGTACTCTTGGATTTTTTGGGCTTCGAGAAGAGAAACAGAAGAGTAGTGAGAAATAAAAGAAAATCTCTCTTTTACTTGATTCGTGATAACATCACATATCTCTTTAGCTGACACAGTGCGATATATATGAATATTTTATCTCTTTCTTTTTTCTTGATATTTGCTCTGATTCATATATCTCCCTTGTCACTGTGTCCATTCTTTTTCTTTCTTTTTCTAATGACTTCTAAAAACCATTTACTTGTTTTCTAATAAGTGCTGCATCAGTTAGTGTTTTCTGAAGTTGACTGAATAAGACATCGACATGTGGCATAATATTGTGGAAAACTGTGAGCCAAAACACAAATACCGAGTCTTCTAACATAAGCTGGATAGCCCCTGCTTGTTTTACTGTTACAGCTTGCTTAGATGTTGACTCTATTTTTCCATGAATTTAATCAACTGTTCCCTGTATTCATATACTATATTGATGGTTCGACTCTTAAAATTCCACCTAGTAGATGAACCATGAGGAATCCTTTTTTCAACAGTTTGATCTGGAATAGCAATTCTTTGTGGGGAGTTACTGAAAAAATTAGTGATATCATTCAGGTTGTAAAAAAATACTCGAACTTGCTGATTCTGTCTACTAGCTTGTCCAACAAACAAGTTGAGCTGCATAGCAATGAGCAAAATATGCATTCTTGTAAGTACGTTGAATAAAAGCTTGAGCACCAGCGTGATGAGTGATGGCCACTTATCACGTTTGCACCATCGTAGCTCTGCACTGAAAAAAAAAAAAAAAAAAAAAAAAATGCTGTTTTTACAGTATAATACTGGCACCTCAGCTGCCAGTATTATACCTAAAATTAACAGTAAGAAACAGTAAAATAAGCAGTAATGCGCTACCGCGCATCAGCTGGGGTGCCAGCATTATACTGTAAAAACAGCGATTTTTTTTGCAGTGTGCGATATTAATTTCTCAGTTTTGTTTACAACCTATTCCAAACTAGCTTGAATACATTCATCAATAGACTTTGCATCGTGCCCGGGTGGGTTCGTGAATTCCCAGAATCTCTCTACTGGCTGTCTGTTACTTAGAATGTATCGAAAAACTATAACCATTTGGGAAACGGATGACACATCAGTAGTTTCATCTGCTATTACTGAAACAAAACTTGCCTTTGAGATCCCGTTTTTTATGTGGTTCTGGCAAACAGTGAGCATACAGTTTAATAAATCATTTTGGATTTCTTTTGATGTTCCTTTAAAAACAGTAGCACTAATGAGATGGTCTTTTAGAGATGAATCAAGTTCAGCTGAGAAGTTTATAAGGCTTCTTTCTGAAAACGCCCGGATTTGGGTTATTCCATATCAAATCAACCAGTGACTCAACCTGACCATTTTAGATTTTGATGAAACTTGCAGGAATCATTCTCCCTGATGATATAAATGAGAATATGCTTTTATTATTTTTTTATCTCAGTAAATTTTCATACAATTAATGTTTTTAATTTCGAAAAATCATCATTTTTTGGCTTGTATAAGTGTTTTTAATTTTGAATTTCTCATGCTCTATCAGTTGTAGAGAGCTGTTTGACCCCTCATTTTAAAGAGAATTTAATAAGGTTTAATTTAATGTGCAAGTTGACTATACTTGGTTTTAAAAAAAGTAAATTTAATTTAATTTAAAAAATTTAAATTAAAAAAAATTTTAAATATTGTATTTTTTTAAATTTTGAAAAAAAATATGTTTTTTGTAATATTATAAACTTTAAATTCTGAAAGTTTTAGAGTGGGATCTCAATGGGATCAGCAGTTATGTTAAAAAAACTAATGTTAAACACCAGTTGGGGCTGGTATTTAAAGTTGGCACCTCGCCAACTTTATGATTATGCTAAAGATAGTATTGTCTTATTAATTTAAAACATTATTTTTAGGTGCGTTCGTAATTATATAAATACGTAGCACCTATAGTCGTCGTTTGGTCCGTCCGTCTGTCCGTCCGTCTGTCTGTCTGTCCGTCCGTCTGTCCGTCCGTCTGTCTGTCTGTCCGTCCGTCTGTCTGTCTGTCCGCATATAACAACGCAAAAACTACCCAACCAAATGGTTTGAAATTTAAAATATATTATCTTGGCAGAATTTTGTCGAGACATTTCAAATTTTATTAAAATCGAATCAAAACTTTAGGAGATATTAATAAAAATATTTATTAAGAAATTTGAATTTTTTTTTAAATCGGTGCTTTTTTGTTATAGGAGCTTCCGAAGTTTAATCGTCAAGCGACCGAGATACTTATTTTATGACAGAAATTAATCTGCAGACGATATAATTCATTTCACAGAATTAAAAATCATCAAGATCTGAATATTTATATAACTAGCTGATACATATATATCTGAATATTTATATAACTAGTTAAGATATTTGTATGAACAGTGTCATAAAATATATACTTAACTAGCTGTTTAACCCGTTCTACGCACGGGATATCATGAATTTAATTCTAAAACGTGCGTACGAACGCACCTCGTTTGTAACGTTTGACGTACAATTTCCAACTTGTTTATAACTGCTGATCCCATTGAGATCCCACTCTAAAACTTTCAGAATTTAAAGATTATAATATTACAAAAAACATATTTTTTGCAAAATTTTTAAAAAACACTGTTTAAATTTTTTTTTATTTAAAAATTTTAAATTAAATTAAATTATTTTTTTAATTAAGCATAGTCAACTTGCGCATCAAATTAAACCTTATTAAATTCTCTTTAAAATTAGGGGACAAACAACTCTCTACGCCTGATAGAACTTGAGAAATTCAAAATTGAAAACATTTATACAAGCCGAAAAATGATGATTTTTCGAAATTAAAAAAATTAGTTGTATGAAAATTTACTGAGATAAAAAAAAAAATTATAAAAGCATATTCTCAATGATATCATGAGGGAGAATGATTCCTGAAGGTTTCATTAAAATCTGAAATGGTCAGGTTGAATATTGAAAATTTTGGGTTGATTTGACGTGGAATAACCCATTTAATGAATCTTCCCGTTCATTATATCCTCGAAGAGCAAGCTCGAATGTACCGCAAAACAGAATGCAGTCAATATATTTTTTTTAAGTACTTACGATTTTTGGTAACTTTTTCATTCTCTTTTTTTACATTCAAGCGAAATGCGCTCTCGAGCTGTTGGCGGATATCCATCTTTCCTAGCAGGTTAAATTCTAATGTGGAATTTAAATGCGATTATGAGCATTCATGTTTCTTTATTTTTTGAGATAACTCACCCAACTTGAATCACCGTTTTGTTTTGCAAATAGGAGACAGGGGAAACAAAATAGCCTGTTAGTTAATTCACATCCACAAATCCATTGACATTTTTCATATAAATCAGGTGTAAATTCCCTTTTGAAATCTCTAGTTTTAGATTTCGTTACTTGGATAAGATTTAGAAAAGGTGTTGGCTTACGCAATTTAATTTCAACTAGCTGTTTAACCCGTTCTACGCACGGGAGTTCATGAATTTAATTCTAAAACCAAAAATAAAAATAAAAATGACAACAAACAACTTTAAAATATCTAAATAAGAAATAAGAATTCCCCTTTAAAGTGTTGAGTTGTTGAACTATTCAATTTAGAAAAATATTTTTCTACTACTGTGCATTTTTTTAATGAAATTTAATTTATCATGTTGCTATGGCAGCAGACGATAAAACGATATCTTTGGAATTAGGGAATAAATAAAATAAAAAGTTGTGTTAATGTTTGTGATAAAATGTTTTTCTTTATTTTTAAAAAAAGTTAATAATTAAACGCAATTAAATAACATCTAATTATTTGCATGCGAGGTAAAACACAGAATAAGACAGAGATCCAACTTCGCCTGAAAAGAGCGACTGCGGCGGATGACATAAGAACTAAATCATCTCTTTGGCGATTTTTATCTTCGTGATTTCCGTTTAAGTGCAACCCTATTCTGGTTGGCGTCTTTCTGTTGTCATTTGCGCATGTGCAAATTTTCGGCGTTCGCTAATTGATTTTCGAATCTTGTTTAATACTTATTATTGAAATTATTCTTTGAAGATCAAATAGTTGATTATAATTATTATAATTCTTCAAAATGCTACGAAGAGAGCCGTGTATTGTTTGCAAGAACAAGACGTCAAAGTTATTTTTTATTCCTAAGAATCGGTAAGTTGTGGTTTATTTCTATGTGTTATTTTTGTTTTTATTTTTCAAGTTCCATTATGTATGAAATATTTTATATATATTCAGTGTTGGCAGATTTTTAACAAATTTTGACTTTATATTATCGTTAAAATAACTGCCATACCATAAATCTCATTCATGCTAAAAAAAAATTCTCTATATAAAATTTTATTCATATACATTTTCTATCGCAATGGAAACATGGTACTAAGTTTTTTCCTATACTAGTAAATCTCTGCAGATCATTTTTTTTAAATATCATTTTAACTTCGTACAATCCGCAATTATTATTTTTTCAATTGCATGCATGTTTATAAGCATATAAAATTGTTCGAATGTTCCAGAAATTAGAATCCTTAAATTAAAGTGGTAAGTAAAAATAGATGATTTTAAAAATTGTAAAAAATATGAAAGTAAGATGTTTATATTTCCCGAACAGATTCAAAAACATTTTCAAATATTTTAAGCAATTAATTTCTAAATTCTATTAAATTTATAAGCAAAATTTAAAACTATTGGAAATCCATATCGAAAATTTAGCATTAATAATTTTACATCTAAATCCATTACGCAAATATTCCATTTTCATTTCAGATAAAAATGAAATTTGAAAAATCGTCTGCATCCCCATAAGAAAGCATTATGACCTAAAAAAAATATTCTATATTTTCCAAACGAATGAACCAAATTTAACCAAAAACTATACAGCTAATTCCGGATACCTCGCCAACATACCTACTAAAAATCAACCTAATCGGACCATTTTTACGGCAAACAGACAGACGGAAACCAAAAACATTTCGCGTCTCCACAGTGAGCCTTATGACGTTTCGCACAAATCTGTCAACACTCAATATATATAAAATATTTCAAACATTATGGAACTTGAAAAAACTTGTCGTTGGGAGCCACCGTAATACTTACCTATCATGGATATGCATAATGTAAAATATTAAAATAAAAATGTGTAAACTACTTATAAAGTGCATTGCAATTCAAATAAAATCGTGGCTTGATGACGTCACAAACTTTAAAGGCTCGATTACTAAATTGTTTGAAAGAAACATCCTTAGAACTCCAAAAATAATAATCCTATTCACTAGCGGTTTATGGCATCTGATTAAGCGTCAAATTTCCAATTAAAATATATCTTTGAAGTGAAATTTGGATGAAATACAGGGTCATGAAAAATCGAAGAGTGTGGTAAATAGGATTCCAAATATCTCGGCAACTCATTATCCGATCGACTTCATTCTTTATGCAAAATTTATGTGTTTTTATTGTCTTTTATATTCATTTCTTAAAATAAACAATTTCGAAAATTTTTATATACCTTTCATCAGAACGAATATTTCGAGAGTCCGAAAAAAATTGTTCCGGTTAATCGAGGTTACTGAAATGAAATAGGCTTCTTCCCGTTATTACATACTAAGTACATACCAAATTGCAAGCCTCTATCTCAATTTTTTCGGGAGATAGAGCGTTCACAGACACACAGACGGACGGCAATTTTTTTTTCTAAAAATATGTTTTTCGGAATCTCCAGTGGCTGAAACGTGTAAATCCGTCAATTTTTTTTTTTTTTTCGATTTTCAAAACGATTACAAGACTTGCCCTATACTACGTATGATGGGTAAGTAACAAGAACAAAAATAACACATGAAAATAAATCACAACTTACATTTTGAAGAATTAAAAAAATCAAATTTTCTTTTCAAACTTGGAAAAAAAAATATTTTTGTTTTACCACAGCACTTATTTTAAAATAAAGTTGAATTCCGATTGTTTCAGAACATGTTAAAAATAATAAATCTGTTTTCATTCGCGTAGACAGATAATCGACCGTCTTAAAATCAACCAACCAACCAACCAAAACAAGAAGCAAGTAGTCGCCGTTTTTTTTTCTTCCCTCATTTGTCGCCAAGAAAGCGATATATAGCTCTATTTAGCAACCTCTCTTCTGTTACGGCTGTAGTTTTGTAGCTAGCGCCACTGTCTATGTGTAATCCCATGTTAAAGAAGTTACCATCGAAGTCTATGAGAGTTGATTCTCTGTTTAAATCTCCTTACTCTGTGAGGTAAAAGAATTATCGTAATACCTGCTAGAGCTTGTTAGTATTGCAGCGTGGCGTACGTAATATGCATATCTCACATTGCAGTAAACATTTAGAACTGGTTAGAACTCGCGCGATTACGAGTTGAACATAAAAAAATGACAAAAGTTCGTCAAAAACATTTTTTAAAAAGTCATTCTAAAATTTTCGATTTTTTTGTCCCAATCGTTCATGGGGCCCCTATCAGCAATTCGTGTGTCAAATTTCGTAGCTCTGTGCCCTGTGGTTTCCGAGTTTTTGAGGTTATATAGATAGATACGATTTTAATAGGGTAGATACGCGCATGGATCACAAGTGCTCAACAACAAATCACTAACTTGGGAATGTTGGTATGCATCAACTGAGTACGGGCTCTGTATTTTTATTAGGAACATAAATTTAATTTTTACGAAAACTGTTATTCTAAAATAGCGGTATCTCTATAATAAAACCGTAAGTCATGTGACTGTCATCAAGAGTTCCGGAATGTCCGTTTCACTTTTTCATATGCCAGGCGGCCATTTTTATTAAAAATTATTTTTTCGAATAAAACTTCATAAATGTGACATTTTTAGAAAGATCGTTCAAAATAAATTAATATTTGAGAGATGACTTACGTTCAATTATGTATATATTCTCCAATAACTTCAGTTGAAATTAGCTTCGCAGTTCAAATTCTCTATCCATGAAAGTAAACAAAAAAAAGATTCATTCGTCGTGAAGGTTTAAAATATTAAACCATTAAACCATGGAGATAATCGTTCGTAAAGTTAGTTTTCCATGAAAGATTTTTTGGAGCGCTGCCTGGTGTCAAAAAAATAATTCGTACCAGTGACACAATCAAAGTTTACCATAATTATGTGCTATACAACTCAACTTCATTCTTTATCTTTTCTTGATGTAAGCTGAATGTAAACAAATACAACTCATGTAATGATATTTAATGAATCAAATTTCGAAACAAATTGTCAGTTAATTTGGTATTTATGTATTATACGTGAAAGGAAGAGAGACCACCGAAAATGATTGTTAATCACCAATCATATTTACCATTATTAATGACCAATCGCTTTCAAAACAGTAATTTAATATACATTTACAAAATACATAACATCATTAAGTACTTTTGTGTTATTTGGGCGCAAATCTCGCCAATAGAATTTTTAAAATCGCCAATACCAGCTTTTATTTTTCGCGTGTGCAAATTAGAAACGATACTTTTATTTTGAAATCAAATGTTCTGATGGAACAGCTGTCGTAGACGCACCGGGGCACTATATTAACTATAGAGTTGCAATATAGAGAGAAAAAACGGGTTGCTGTAATTAGAATTATAGGCGGTAATGTTGGTGTGACATATTTACGTGATTATCAAAACTGGCTTCCAAAAGTTCAATGTTTCACCAAACCATACTCGAAAATTACGTGTTATAATATGCACTCCGATTATGTCACATTTTTCAAGACGTTTTAAATGAGAATAATGATAGATTTTCTTCTTGATTCTCCCGTAATCAAGTCTACAGCCAAAGTTAGCGAGAAACAAACAAACAAACAAAAAGATATTGGCAACAATATGGTTCAGTGTAAATGGTGAATATCATTAAAGACTTTCACAAAATAGACTTCATTGCACCAAATCGTATTAACTAAAATACGCCATTTGGCAATGGATCCAATTACGGAAAACTACTTAATATGTTTAAGAATCTCCTCATTAGCAAGCATATTGCAACTGATAAGCAAACGGATATGAAGCATAAATGCTTAAGTTGGTTAAGCGGTTTTTGTCAAGAAAGATGAAATACATAACAACAAAAAATATGCGAAATGCTACCATGATCGAAAAAGTTTTTGATTTGTCTATTAGAATCTTCCGGTTTGGCGTAGGATTACGGAAAAAAAAAAATTATGAATAAAAGTAACGTGTTACAGTGCTTAACATACATTTAAGGGAGACCAAACTGGTCGCCAGTGGCGGCTAGTTATCTATAAACAGCTAGCTGTTTAATCCGTTCTACGCACGGGAGTTCGTGAATTCAATTCTAAAACCAAAATTAAAAATAAAAATCAGCACAACCAAACTTAAGTTTATGAATATAAAAATTTGTTATGAAACATGAATTGAACATAATTTGTTGTTTGAACATAAATTTATTTTTTACGAAAACTGTTATTCTAAAATAGCGGTATTATCTATATAAAACAGACGATACGGGTGAAGCTAAAAATGTTAAATGTGTTAAATGTAAATAGTTCTGTTGAGATCAGAGCAGTTGATTGGGATTTATTAATAAGGAGGGTCAATTATTGAAAGAGGCGCCGCCAGGTGGCGCACGGTCAAGTAAAATAAATGTGATATTTAATAAAAAGTCGTTTACCATTCCCACAAACTTAACGAATAAACTGTTAAATAAAGTTTTCTGTATTAAAAATCTCTATCATACTAATATATGTCATGTAAATAGCCCTTAAACACAGCTAATTATCATTCATTAAGTAGATAAAATCCTTTAAAATTAAGTTTTTAGAATTTGGCAACGGTTAATAATTAAGTTGATTGTCTACATGTCATATAATCTCTGATCCATCGAATATAAACACTCGACTCGCCCAGTTGCAATTATCCCTTACCTTGATTTATTTAATGACTTCTGTGAAGATTTTACACAACCAACCAACCAACCGAAGATAAAAAAGCGTATTTTTGAAGAGTTCTGTTTGCGGATGGATTTTAATTGATATTTGATCTATCAAAAATCTATTTAAAATTTGCGAATTTTTTACCCCAGTCGTTCATGGGCCCCCTACCAGCAACCCGTGTGCCACATTTCGTAGCCCTGCGCCCTGTGGTTTCCGAGTTTTTGAGGTTACATAGATACGCGCACGGATTTTAACAGTATAGATTTTTCTTTCCAGGGGCAATGATGAAAAATGCAGTTTCTTTAGCTCAGAAATATTGATTTTACTAATTTCCATTTTAACTTTTTGTAACTACTTCTTACACATTATAATAAAAGTAAGAACAATACAAATAGACAGATTAATAATTAGTAAAAAAAATATCTAACTTAATATTGAAAGCGCAAGAGAAATCAAACGAACAAGAAAATTACCATCAAAATTGCAGACTACTGCAAACTGCACGTAGGAGGTTGTGCAAACGGAACTACACTGCTCAAAACAATTAAAGGATATTTGAAGTTTTATATAAAATAAAGATATAAACGAAATTTTTTTTGCCGAAAATAGAAGAAGAGAATCACAAATGCAAATTTTTCTGGTTTTCAAACTGTGGAGTATGCAAATTTTGAGTTCGACGTCAAAAACGTCGCTTCAGCGGCAGCGAATGAAATTTGACTTTCAACTGGATAAAAGAGAATGAAGACAAGGATGATCGGCATTCAGTGATTGCTTTGTTTCGATGAGTACGATGTCTCAGCGAAGTCATTTGACAGATTCAGAAGCTTGGAGAATTGTTGGTAGGTTAGAAGGGGGCCAAACTCAAGCCGAAGTAGCGCAAGCCATTGGAGTGTCACAAAGTGTCATTTCCAGGATCTGGAACCGTTTTTTGGAGAGTGGATGTGCAGGCCGAAGACCAGGGCAAGGTAGTAGACGGGCAACAACTCCCAATGAAGATCGGTATTTAGCGTTAACAGCTCGGAGACACCGAAACATGAACGCTACTCTTCTCCAACAACACATTCGCTCGGCTACAGGCACCACGATTTCAACTCAGACTGTCCGAAACCGGCTCCATGCTGTAGGTCTGTATGCTCGCCGACCGATGGTATGTGTTAGATTAACATCAAGGCATCGTCGCGACCGCAGGGAGTGGGCAACCGAGCATGTCAACTGGAGGAGAAATGAATGGAGCAATATTCTGTTTTCTGACGAGTCCCGTTTTTCTGTGCATCCGGATAATAGGCGTATTTTCATCTGGAGGGACCGTGGCAGTAGGAATAATCCTGCGTTCGTGCACGAAAGTGTCAGATTTGGCGGTGGAGGAGTGTTGGTGTATGGTGGCATCTCCATTGACGGGCGCACTGACCTCTACATCATTCGAGATGGAGCTCTGACTGGTCGCCGATATAGGGATGAGATCCTCAGACCTATTGTAGTCCCTTACGCTGCAGCAATCGGAGATAACTTCATTTTAATGGACGATAACTGCAGGCCACATCGTGCAAACCTGGTGGAGGATTTCCTTTTCGAGGAAGGAATCGTTCGAATGGAATGGCCAGAGTGTTCTCCAGACATGAATCCAATCGAGCACGTTTGGGACGCTCTAGGAAGACAAGTTTCTGGCCGCCAACAACCCCCACAAACTCTCCAAGAACTGGAAAGAGCTCTTCTGGAAGAGTGGGGCAGAATACCCCAACTCGTCATTAATAGCCTCATTGAGTCCATGCCTCAAAGGTGTTCAACGTTGCTGGCCGCCCGTGGAAACCACACCCCCTACTGAAAATGATTTTCTTTGAAGAAAACACCTTTTCTTATTCTTTTTTTCTCATATGCACAAATTGTGTTTTTTTCCTTTTGTACACAAATGCGCAATAAAATGCATTTTTTTCTGCCAAACATGTGTAATTTATTCTCATATAACCTACTATGTCTGTCGACCATGTATCAATCAGCTAAAAAGTTTCCCAGATACAAAATCCACCTAAAACTGCAATATCCTTTAATTGTTTTGAGCAGTGTATTTGAGCTGGGCGGCGACCTTGCTTTCGTCTCTCCGCTCCCGTCCGCATAAGCTGATTTTGAAGAGCAAAACTCTGGTCGCACGTGTGATCAAGAAAATGATGAACTCTCCGTGTTGAAAATTTCTTCAGTAACGGTTTGTTATGGACGTAACTGAAAAAAGAGATGGGGGAGGGGCGGGGATGTGAGTGAATGGTACCAAGGCAACACTAGATACCGGGCTTGCTCATTCACTCTCAAAACGTCACAAATGGTGGCTGACCGCGACCAGCGATTGGTCCAAAGCAACGCGCCCATCGTTTTGTGCCAATCGCTGTATGTCTTTCCTCCTAGTCAGCCACCTTTTGTGACGTCATCATAATGAATGAGCAAGCCCGGTATGTAGTGTAGCCCTGATGGTACTCGTATTGGAGATTGACAAAAAATTAGAAAGGTTTTGATAATTATTTTACTTAATTTGTTAAATTATTTTTTCATTTTTCTTTGGGGGTTCACGTGCTCATGTGCGCCAATGGAAGAACCGCCACTGGATTTGGCTACAATTGCAGAAGCTCAACAATATGATGTAGAGCTGCAAGAGCTGCTAAAGAAAGACAAGATCTCCCTGTGTTTAAAACCCGTTTCAGTGACTCCAACCTTAAGTATATATTGCGAGAGTAGTTGTGATATAATTCGACTTAATGTACCCAAAGATTTTCGCAAAAGTATTTTTACATTCCTGCATAACTTATCACACCTAGGTACTAGAGCATCCAAAAAACTCATCCAATCTCGATTTGTTTGGCTATCTATGTTCAAAGATATCCACACTTGGACTCGATGTTGTGTAAAGTGCCAAAGGGCAAAAGTGTCTAGACACACATCCAGCACACTCCAAAGTTTCCTGCTACCTCACCGCAGATTCGACCATGTGCACATCAACATCGTGGGACCTCTAACACCATCAGATCGTTTCCAGTGCTTACCCACCTGCTTAGATTGCTTCACACGCTGGCCTGAAGCAATTCCTATTGCTGACATATATGCAGAAACGGTTGCAAAAGCCTTTGTTGCAAATTGGATTTCACGATTTGGAATCCCTACCCTCATAACTTCAGACCAGGGCATACATTTTGGAAGCAACCTATTATCCATCCTTAATAAGATGTTGGGCATTCTGAAGACCCTCACAACACCGTACCTCCCGAAAAGCAATGGTTTAGTTGAGCGATTCCGTCGTTCCGTAAAGCAAGCACTTCGATGCCATGAATCGAAATGGACTGAATTACTCCCTATTGTCTTGCTTGGACTTAGATCTTCATTCAAAACAGACTTCGACTGCACTAGGGCTGAACTTGTTTAT
Source organism: Maratus michaelseni (assembly GCA_963931845.1). NCBI lineage: Eukaryota > Metazoa > Arthropoda > Arachnida > Araneae > Salticidae > Maratus > Maratus michaelseni. The sequence goes on from OZ007591.1 coordinate 259,742,780, forward strand.
GGTGCACCACTAAGACTCCCATGTGAATTGAACGACCACCCAAAAATTGATATCCAACCTCACGACTTCTGACAAACATTGCGAGACATCATGAATTCATTAAAACCTACTACAACTTCTGCGCATGCCAAGCCAGCTGTTTTTGCCCATCAGTCCCTCAAAACATGCACTCATGTGTTTGTGAGGCATGATGCTGTAAAGAAATCCCTTCAAAGTCCTTATGATGGCCCGTTCAGTTTAATTCAAAGAGGCGACAAGACTTTCACTATTAACATGAATGGCAGACACACTGTTATCAGTATTGACAGACTAAAACCCGCTTTCTTGGAAGCTTCTGATTTCTTCACCACCAAAACTTCCCAGCAATTACCCATACCACAACAGTGTACCAAGCAACCATCACAGACTAATGCCTCAACTTCCCGACATGACCCAGTGAAGACAGATTTACTTTAAAAGACTCTTGTGACAACTCGTTCTGGTCGTCGTGTCCGATTCAACACAAGGTACCTCAGTGCCTCAAGCACTTGGTGGGGAGTACTGTGGTGAACTATTCTCTTATCATCCACCAGATGTCAGTGTAAAATTAATAACTGATCTTTGTGTTTGTGGCAACAGTGTGGTTGCAAAACTTTTATCTTCCTGCTTGTGGCAACAGCTATGAGTTGTTGTTGTTGACAGTCCAGACTTTCCCGGCTTCGCTTGCAGCTTGCAGTATGTATCACTTTCCAACCTGACGCAAGAATGTAACTTGCTTAACAATTTATATTTAACTATATTAATTATTTGTATATTTGTGTTGTACCTTGAAAAGATTAAATAATCTTTAATTACTAAAAACGTTATGTTAGTTAAGTTTAGGACATCATTTAAAAACCTAACATCTATAAGTGATAATTGCTGAAAGTGCGCTTTCAGTTAATTATGCGTTTAACTAATTTTTTCCATATAATATGGTGTGCATAAATGCTACAGATCATATACAGGGCCACACAAAAAATTCGTAAGCATTACTTTGTATCTGCATAAATTGCTTAAAGGGGTTTTTTGATCGAATTATGCATTTTGAATGCCAAACATGTTTAGTATACTAAGAGATGTTTGTTGAATATAAATAAAATTATATACAGGACCACGCAAAGAACTGGATACATGACCGCTTATGTATGATAATTTCTGAAAGTGTGATTTCAGTAGTTTGCAGCGTGTGTTTGCCTGAATTAAACTTTAGCTTAATATGTATCGTGGTATAAAAAATCTTTAGGTAATATACAAGGCTGTACGAAATAATTCAAATATGTTCCTGTCTATTGGTAGAAACTACTGAATGGGAATTTTCAGCTCTGTTATGTATTTTCTTATTAAACTAAATTGTAGTAAACAATAAAGAGTATATTCAAATCGATAGATTATATACAATGCTGCAGAAAAGAATTGGAGTACTTTTCTGGCTATTGCCTGTAATTGCCGAAATCTGATTGCCAAATGTATTTTGCGTTTTCTAAAATATTTACTTAGGTATCTTATTTATCTTATTAAACAGCGAAAGTTTGTTAAAGAATTCTGTTAGTGTAGAACAGTGTTTCATAATCTATGCTTGATGCCTGATTTTACTTTCTTGTTTTTTTTCTAGTGGCAATTCCTGCTCACCACCATTAACAACACCAGCAACCCCCAGCACATTAATTGAATGAGTATTGTCTGTAATGTATGGTTTGTTATGCACATCATATCATTGACAATACTCTCTCAATTACACTTAATTCTGTGTGGATGTGATTGAGGAAATGTAAAAGATGGACTTTTCTACAAAGTTTGGAATGGGAGATAATGAAATCAGCATGTTTCGTGAACCCCAGTGTGAAGACAACTTTTAGTTTTGATTTTTTTTATATGCTTCTGTGTTTAAAAATTGTCTTAAATGGGTGGTTCAGAAGCAGGGTTGTAATTTTGACCAGTCAAAACTAATTTTAACCAAGACAGTAGTCAACATTGGTTTTAACTATTCAAAAGGGGTCGAAACTCTATTAAATAACTTTAGTTTACATAAATTGCTCAAACTATATGTGGATTTTAATGTCATATTATATTACATATTATAATAAAAATTAATGTTATTTCTTACAATAATTGGTGGGCAGTAATGTAAAATTGTAAAATATTGATTTTTTTAATTTGCAAATTTCATAACGCTCCGGATCGTGTTGGTTGTGCTCTTCATCAGTAGAAAAATTATTTTTAAATTTTGATCTCATCCAGAATTAAATCATCTTTAACACAAGAACATACATAATCACTTTTTGAATTCTAAATAAACTTTTTTATTTTGTGTGTGTGCCTGTGTGTGTGCTTAAAGGGATTTAGCTTCCTTCAATTTTATATAAGTGTAGATATGTAATTGAATTACTAAAAATATTTTATACTTATAATAGTTACTTTTTTTAAAGTAGTATAATAAGAATAAGTAGTGTAATAATAAGAGTAGATATGTAATTGAATTATTAAAATATTTTATACTTATGAAATGATAGTTACTTTTTTTTTTTTTAAATGTGCTGAATTAAAAATTAATGAAAATTAAAATATAACTCTAAAATACTTTAAAAAACTTCCAAATGTTGTATTAATTACTGTTAATTGTTATTTTGAGAAACCCTTTAAAATTATGCACTAAATTTATCATTTAATAAACGCTTTTTGACCACTGATGATCAAGACATATTTTCATCCAGATGGTTAAAATCATGCTTAAAACCAATACAGAAACCCTTGCCTGGGGAGTGGGGGCAGAGCCCACTTATGAAAAATAATGATAAGCTAGAACTAAATAATAATTAGCTGGGTTTAAAGGTTTTTTTTAATGACATATATTATGATAGAGAGTATTAATACAGAAAACTTTATTTAACAGATTATTTGTTTTATTTGCGGGGATGGAGAAGGATAAGGGTAAAGAATTTTTTATTAAATATCGTATTTATTTTACTTAACCGCGTGCCACCTGGTGGTGGCTTTTTCCTTAATTTACCCCCTTAATAACAAATCCAAATCTACTGCTCTGATTTCAACAGAACTAATTACCTTTAACAATTTCAACATTTTTAGCTTCACCCCTAGTGTTTAACTGCTGTTTTAGATAGAGAATACCGCTATTTTAAATCTCAACTAATAATCTCCGAACTTCTAGAAAGTAGTTACCAGTATTTCCGAATAGTCTAAGACAAATTTCAAATCCAGTTCCTAACTTAACCAAATGAATCAATATTTAAAGATGTATAGTGGTCCTCCTAATTAGCTATTTGCTGAAGGGCACTTGAACATCCGCTCCCCCCTCGGCACCTCCTTCAATGTTTTTTCCTCTAACTATGTCCCGTTTCCATATCTCAGCAACTATCTCTCCGATTTCAACGCAAGTGATTCCAAACATTATAATTAACTTAATAGTCACCCTCTCTAACGTTAAACTAAATTTATGAGTAGCGGGAACCACTATTTCCGAATAATAGTTTAAGCCAAATTTGTAATTAAGTTCCTAGCTTAACAAAACGAACGAAATTTTAAAGATGCATAGTGGTCATCCTAATTAGTCATTTGCTGAAAGGCACTTGAACACCCCCTCCCTTCCAGCCCCTCCTTCAAGGTTTTACTCTAACTATGCCCCGTTTCCATATCCCCGCTACTATCTTTCCGATATCAACGCAAGTGATTCCAAAAATTATAATTAACTTAATAGTCACTCTCTATATCTCAAAAGTAAATTTATGAGTAGCGGTTACCACTATTTCCGAATAATAGTTTACGCCAAATTTGTAATTAACTAAACGAACGAATTTTTAAAGATGCATAGTGGTTCTCCTAATTGAGGGGGTTAGAAAGACACTGGAGTAAGTCAAATTTTTCAAAAAACTATTTAACCACATTTTCACTGAACGTATATTAATTTCTGTTCCGTGAGACAGTCAAATTAGTAAACGTTCACTTAGGGAGGCGCTAAAGGGCAAAACAAGTTGGACCACTTAATGCAACGGGCATACGACAAGTTTCATAAAACCCTTCATTTCTCAAATTACTGAATATTGACTTACGCCACCATGAACCTCTATACCAGGACTTCTAACGCCATGTGATAACATCGTGCCGAGACTTCGGCACGAAATGGCAGCTGCACAGCTACGCGCACCGTTCTGCGCAGCTGACCAGAAACCGTGCTGCACTAGCGCCATGTCACTGTCAGTGTCAAACGGTGAAGCAGACGAATTTTTAGTGACGTAGGCAGAAACCATCCTCACATGCGCCACCTATTTGAGGCTTTTTTCGAGGAACGATTTCCTTCTTGGAAAGGCTATTTCGTTAGAAGTCCAGGTATATAGGTTCATGTACGCCACTGTCATTCTAAACCCCTCAATTAGTCTTTTGCTGAAGGGCACTTGAACATCCCCTCACCCCGGCCCCTCCTTCAAGGTTTTTCTCTAACTATGCCCCGTTTCCATATATCCGCAACTATCTTTCCGATTTCAACGCAAGTATTCCAAACATTCTAATTAACTTAGTAGTCACCCTCTATAACATTAAACTAAACTTATGAGTAGCGGTTACCACTATTTCCGAATTATATTTTAAGCCAAATTTGAAATTAAGTTCCTAGCTTAACCAAACGAACAAATTTTTGAAGATGCATAGTGTTCCTCCTAATTAGTTATTTGCTGAAGGACACTTGAACATCCCCTCCCCCTCCCCCTCTATTACCTCCTTCAAGGTTTTTTCTCTAACTATGCCCTGTTTCCATAACTCAGCATGTATCTTTCCGATTTCTACGCAAGTGATTCCAAACATTATAATTAACTTAATAGTCACCCTCTCTAACGTTAAACTAAATTTATGAGTAGCGGGAACCACTATTTCCGAATAATAGTTTAAGCCAAATTTGTAATTAAGTTCCTAGCTTAACAAAACGAATGAAATTTTAAAGATGCATAGTGGTCATCCTAATTAGTCATTTGCTGAAAGGCACTTGAACACCCCCTCCCCTCCAGCCCCTCCTTCAAGGTTTTACTCTAACTATGCCCCGTTTCCATATCCCCCCTACTATCTTTCCGATATCAACGCAAGTGATTCCAAAAATTATAATTAACTTAATAGTCACTCTCTATATCTCAAAAGTAAATTTATGAGTAGCGGTTACCACTATTTCCGAATAATAGTTTACGCCAAATTTGTAATTAACTAAACGAACGAATTTTTAAAGATGCATAGTGGTTCTCCTAATTGAGGGGGTTAGAAAGACAGTGGAGTAAGTCAATTTTTTCAAAAAACTAGCTAACCACATTTTTACTGAACGTATATTAATTTCTGTTCCGTGAGACAGTCAAATTAGTAAACGTTCACTTAGGGAGGCGCTAAAGGGCAAAACAAGTTGGACCACTTAATGCAACGGGCATACGACAAGTTTCATAAAACCCTTCATTTCTCAAATTACTGAATATTGACTTACGCCACTGTCATTCTAAACCCCTCAATTAGTATTTTGCTGAAGGGCACTTGAACATCCCCTCACCCCGGCCCCTCCTTCAAGGTTTTTCTCTAACTATGCCCCGTTTCCATATATCCGCAACTATCTTTCCGATTTCAACGCAAGTAATTCCAAACATTCTAATTAACTTAGTAGTCACCCTCTATAACATTAAACTAAACTTATGAGTAGCGGTTACCACTATTTCCGAATTATATTTTAAGCCAAAGTTGTAATTAAGTTCCTAGCTTAACCAAACGAACAAATTTTTGAAGATGCATAGTGTTCCTCCTAATTAGTTATTTGCTGAAGGACACTTGAACATCCCCCCCCCCTCTATTACCTCCTTCAAGGTTTTTTCTCTAACTATGCCCTGTTTCCATAACTCAGCATGTATCTTTCCGATTTCTACGCAACTGATTCCAAACATTCTAATTAACTTAGTAGTCACCCTCTATAACATTAAAGTAAATTTATGAGCAGCAGTTACCACTGTTTCCATATAATAGCTTAAGCCAAATTTTTAATTAATTTCCTAGCTTAACCAAACGAACGAATTTTTAAACATGCATAGTGGTCTTCCTAATTAGTTATTTTCTGAAGGATACTTGAACATCCCCTCCCCCCCCCCGGCACCTCCCTCAAAGTTATTTTCTCTAACTGTGCCTTATTTCAATAACTCGGCTAATAATGTTCCCATCTTCTCCAAACCAGCTTATTTTTGTATCACGCCTACTATACAGTGCCGTAGGCAGCGGGAACTTGTCTCAGAGGTTCGTTTGGAAAGAGGTTTGTTTAGCACAGAATGCTCCCCTGGCGGTGGAAGGGGAAAATAAAAGATTTTCCAGAACGAACGAGCACGCCCGGTATACGCGGTGTCAAAGCTATCGAAGACAGTGGCCAGAGTTTCATTTTTTAAGAGACTTAAGTTTATTATACGGGCTCGGGCAACGCCGGGCGGGTCAGCTAGTTTATAATAAACTTCCAGCAGAAAGTCAAATTGTTGTCCTTGAACGTGGTATGAAGACATTAATTGATAGTAGTACTGAGAGAAATGATGAGAATGTTCGTATCTGCAAAATAAACAACCTGTTACAGTTCATGTTCAGTGTCGTAAAAGTGTACATTCCGAAGAGTAATATTGCAGCAGCTAAGCGAACGAGATACATAGCGGAAGCAAGTATTTCTAGCACTTGCCCACCTCGTACTAGAGCGCGATTAGGTGAGTCAACTTTTTGCTTTTGAAATTTGTGTTTATTTTGTGGAAATGAAGCTAATGAAGAAAATGAAAAAAAAAGAAAAAACCCGAAGGATCGTAGACGTGTAGTATATCGAGTTGCAACAATTTCATTTAAAGATACTATCCTTAAGGTAGCTCAAAAGCATTACTGATAATTACTGAATAAATTCTGATAATGTAGCAAAAACTGTTCTTGTACGTATAAAGTGTGAATAAGATTTAGTTGTTGCTGAAGCTGTTTCATCTTGATTGCTTTCGCTCTTTTTTGAAGCCTGAAACTGGAGGTAAAAGAGGACGCCCTGAAGATTATAATATCATAATATCACTTTAGCTATGGAAGATATATATATATATATATAATGAAAGCAATGAGGATTGTCAGTTTTCATTGCAGGAATTGAAAAATGCTTGTACGAATGCACCACCTCCGGGTGATAAAACAATAAAAAGAAAATTCAAGCTAAAAATAACAGAGAAGGGGGAAGTTTAACGATTATTTGTTTTATTAATTTTCAACATGATGTGCTGAACAAAGCATGGTCTTGGTATGAAAATAAAAATCGCAATGAAAAGGAACAATGATTTTGGATTCTGAAGGCTGCGGTAGAAATTATTCGAGAAGATATTCAATTTTTTCCATTTGACAATAGTAGTTATCGCCCCCCCCCCTACCCCGTCAAATGTTTGAAAATATAAATGGTGACATTCCGAAATCTTTAACTTGTTTTTTGTAGCGATTTTTTTTTTAATAAGCGACATAAATTGGACCATTTAAAATTAATATGTACGACTGTCAGCCATTGTATTATGGCTGTTTTTCGTCTGGGATAATTTATTTAGAGATTATAATTAGGTCTTTCAGTTTTCTTTCATCGACGATTTGGATCGACACGTCTCATACAATTTTTTTCATCTTTTGGATTGTGTGCATCGTATAATGATACAATGATATATGAGACAGCAACTGTTCTTAATCGTCAGCCCCATATTTTACTACCAGAAACTGTGACCTTAATTCAATATGCTGCGGACAATACTCATATAAATGTGTACATGTGAGATGGTCATAACACTCTCCACATAATGGACATAATCCAAATCCTTACTCCTAGGTGTTCAGTTTTAGTGGAGGAACCTTTACAACGAATAAATGAAATGCCTATAGCTAAGGATTTCGTGGCAAAAGCTCATGTGCCATTACGGGTATATCAAAATGATGGTGTAGTAGGATACTGTAAAATACGAGCTCAAAATTTTGCTTATGAAAGCAGTGCAACTGTTTCTTTGCTTCGAAAAGTAGATATTTTATGTCTTTATGGGAAATGGGGTGATTTATTATTGCCTGGTTGGAAAGTTATGTTGAACTTTTAACTAGTAAAATTATGAATTTTGCGGTATCGCAAATATTATTCCTACCATTTATTCATCAACCAGCGAGTAACTTGAACACTATATATATATACTACTTTACTATATGCCCAGGAAAATTCAAAATGTTATGGCCACGATGTATTTATTATTAGTTTTGATCAACCTTTGTATGCTGAAGCACGAGAAATCGTATCTGCTGCACCTCAAGGATATGAATTCCCAAAGATTGTAACAGATGATGATGCTTCTGACATCAATGAAGAAATACCAGATCCATCTGATTTCTTAGAGCAACGAACAGAAGTTCAGCATCCAGAGGCAGAAAAAGAAGAGGACGAAAAGGCAACTCATGAAATAGAATTCGCAGCTGATTAATTAACAAGTAAGATAATTAATTAAAAGTGTAAAAATCTGTTTTGTAGAAAATTTCAAATTTTATAATAACTATGTTTACGATAAAACGTACTGTTTAACAGATATCTGCAAAATAAAAATATAAAATAAACGAAGTGTTTTGTATCTGACCATTGACCTTGAATATATTTTTCCCCAGCTACATCGATTAACATTTTTTTATATTTCATTTAGAATGATATTTTAAAGGTTTCTTCAAATTTTCAGCTCTTTGCCAGTTTTGGCTATGTTAAATGCCTATTTTGACTGGACTAAAAGTGAAATTCCCGCCCCCCTCCGTCCTCACGAGAAAAATGTCAAAATTCAACACTGCCTGGGCATTTGCCTGACCATCGCACGTTCCTATCCTCTAAATAATAATATTCTAGTAAGAAGTCTAAATCTGTTGAACATGCAAATAAAATTTGCTTTTCACTGTTAGTTTACTTCCTAGATACCATAATATAAAATATTATCTAAAAATATTAATTATAAATATCAATTAAGATATAATTATGAAACTTAAGAATTTTCAGGAGATTTTTTTTCTAACCTGGTGAATGGTGTTAGATTTAGCGGGAGTTATTGAGTGTTATTTGAAAAATATTATCTTAAAATATTAATTATAAATATCAATTAAGAAAATAATTAATTATGATAGTGACAGTGACTTAAGAAAGTTTACGGGATTTTTTTTTCTGCGGGAATATTTTCAGAATTGTTTGAATGTGTTTCGGAAAAATTAATTAAACACGTTTCAACACAAATTGAGGCCCCTTCACATTTGTTTTTTCATTTCAAAACAGGATCCTTCACAAAACTTTTCATCTCAAAACAGGACCCTTTCCCAAAACTTTTCACCTTAAAATAGTACACTTCACATTTTTCGTCTTAAAAATAGACCTTTCACAAAAATTTTCCCTTTCCAAACTGAATCGTTCTCAAATTTAATCACTTGAAAGTAAAGTCTGACTGTCACTTTTGCACTAGATGGTAAACTCAACTCAAAATATATATTTTATTTTACTAATTAGTTAATTAACTAATTTTATATAACATTCTGATAGTTTTGGAAAGTGTTTAATTCATTCAACCAATTCTGAAAATATTACTGCAGAAAAAAAATCTCCTGAAAATTCTTCAGTCACTATCATAATTAATTATTTTTCTTAACACTAGAACGACCGGAAATGTTGCTCAAGTTTTATAAAACTATTTCACACCAGAATTTTTATTTAAAACTATTTAACTTATTCATTTAACATATTCCTGCGAGTTTTATATTTAATTTATTTTAAAAAGAAATTTCTGGTTCGAAACGGAATATATTCTTTTGGTAACGGTCAAAATGACCGCTCTTGGTCGTTCTAGTGTTAATTAATATTTTTAGATACAACTTTTCAATAAGTACTCAATATCTCCCGCTAAATCTAACACCTTTCACCAGTTCAGAAAAATATCTCGTGAAAATCATTACTTCTTAATTAATATCTATAATTAATATTTTAATTAATTTTATAATTAATCTTTTTAAAAATTCCACCTCGTTAAAAAAATTAATCTTCCTAAAATGATAATTTTCACGAGATTTTTTTTCTGAACTGGTGAAAGGGGTTAGATTTAGCGGGAGTTTTTTTAATACTCTTTGAAAAATAGTAGTTAAAAAAAGATAAAAGTTGTGCTATGCGTTTTACATACATATATCTTCTTAAAAATATATAAACAAGAAACTGAATATAACGATCATTTAAAATTCGCGGACAATAGTGCGAGAAGCCTGGTATCTCGAGGAGAAAACATACATCCTTAGATTAACCGTTTTTTGTGTCTATGAAGCTGCTTACCATTTTATCAAAAGCAAAATCAATAAAATTATATGAATTATTAAACAAAAAATAGGAGCAGTAAGCACACAACACAGTAAGCAATGCTAAAGCATCCGTATGTTCTGCCTACATTCCGTTTAGTTGTATTGGTTGTATGTCTTTTAAGGCTTCGTGACGTCACATGCACGGAGTTGAGTTGTTTGAGACGTCACAATGATGGGGTCACTGAGCTCCACAATATTATTATGGAGCTCAGTGGATGGGGTCTGGTGACTCTGATGGAGTTATTTTAATCAATACAAATCGTCCTAGCTCATGGTGCAATGAGCGCGTTCAGAGACCGAAACGCGGGTTACTCGTATAATTGGGGAATGACGTCATTTGATTTTCTTCCAGGCTAACGAAAAAGAAAGGCTACCGCGGTGCTTTGCGCGTACCTTTTTTTACAGACCGCCAGAGTCACGTGATGCTCGAATGCACCAATACAGGTGTTGGAAAAGATCATCACGTCATTCTAGCGGTCTGTATGAAAAGATAAGCGAAATGCACCGCGGTAGCCTGTCTTTTTCGTTAGCCTCGATTTTCTTAGGGTAAAGTTGGGTTTAAACGGTTGTGAACACTTTTGGGTAAAGTTATGAGCATGTTTACAATAAAACACTTCCGTCAACCAATCTACCATTACATTTTGATTGTACGAACATTGCAGAAACCATCTTAGCCGACGTTGGTCAATTATATCATAGTCCTGTTAAAGGTAGACCAATCGAATGGTCAGGACTCATGTGTACAGTAGGAGTCATAAAGAACAACAATTAACAGTTGCAGTTAGCTATAAAGCAAACAAACAAATCTGATTTCCCAACCACGTGATCACTTTACCCAAAAAAATTCTCCAAGTAATGTGTGTTATCCGAAGTTTGGGTACAGCGCCTAGAATACATAGTGTGGAAATCTGCTACAAAATAGTACTAAAAAATTGAATCCAATAAATGTACAACGTTGCTGAAAAGATAACGATGGGACCGCAGCGCTTCTCAACGTAAACATTGTATGTGAACGGATCATTGTGAATGTTTCGGCTAGAATGATCGCTGGAATGAGCACCGTTGCACATTTATAGGGCAGTTGCGGGGCTAACGAGAAAGACGGGCTACCGCGCTACTCCAATTTAGAGTAGTCACGTGACGTCCATGGTCTCAGCTGAGCTGAGAAAACTAGTTGACATAATAGAGAATTGCCTCCACTTTAGATTACTATCGTATACGAGTTATTCTTTAATTTGATTAAATTCGTTACTTTCCCAAGCAGCGGAATCATGATTATCAAATCTCACATATATTTCAAAACACTGGGTTAATTTTAAGTACTAATTAAAATAATTTGTAACCAGGTATAAAGTTGACTCAATTGAGTTGAAAAACAAATAATTGAGCTCTTTACATCCTACAAATCATAGTGAATATACCAAAACATAACACAAACTACATAAATATAATTTATTTAACATTTAAAAATTTCAAAGTTGAAGCACAATTTTTCAGATTTTTGGAAATAAAAAGATATTGTCCATTCTTTTTTTTCAAACAGATCTTTTATACCTTAAAAAATATCAATATGTCTCCACCAAAATTATATACGGTCATAGTATATATATTTATATAATATATAAAAAATTTTAAAGCTTTAGTAGAAAAATAAATATTTTAAAAAATGAAATGTGCTCAATCTTTATCTCTGAGCACAAGATAAATGAAACATTTGTAACACACAAAATATCTAAAAATTAATATTTTTTCACCAAATTTTTCCCAGTAGCGGAATTATGATTAAAACTTATAAAAAGTTCAAAATACTATCATAATTTTAAGTATATTAACTAAAATAATTTATAAACAGTTATAATGGCAACAGTGAAAAATATAGAGACGTATGTTCAAATGAGCTCTCTGTAACCTAGAAATCACTGTAAATACAATAAATAAATAAATAAATAATAATAATAATAATAATAATAATAATACATACTACTTTAAAAAAACCTGTCGCGCTCGTCGACCTAACCGTTCGGAGTTTTCCGTGGTTTTCTTCGAACTTTGCCGTAAATACGGGTTAGGATCCCTTAGAAAGACCCCCACGGAGGGAATTCCCCCTAGGGCCTATATCCCAAGTGTTGATAATCGGGCGTCATAAATCAACCAACCAACCATACTACTTAAAAATGATTTATTTAACATATAAAAATTTCAAAGCTGTAGAACAATTTAAATTATTGAGGGAAAAGAATACGATTATCGAAAAAATAAATAAATAATTAAAAAGAGAGAGAGGGGGGGGGACTCTTATACAGTCGACAGCAAAAAGAGTTGAGCACCGGAACCCCATCAGAAAATTTCAAAATCAGATTTCCCTTTCCCTCCATTAACAAACGAATCATTTACTTTGAAAAGAAAGCATTCATTTATTTATCCAACGTTGGTCATACAATCGGCGCAAAAAAATGGGATCGAAGATTGAAACCATACGGTTCAATCTTCGATCCCATTTTTTTGCCTTCTTTATTTGCAAAGAAGAATTTATTTTATACATCAAAAGCTTGTAACAGATTCATCGCTTCCTCATTATAAGTATTGAAAAGTTCTTCAAAAGTGAAGTAATTGGGCGCAGCAGCAGGTATGTTTACATCATTCGTAGCAGGTGTCAAAGAATCATTGTCATTCACATACACAAAGTCATTCGGAGAGGGGTTCACTGGCGGCATGGAGTTTGGAGAAGCGGTCTCGGCATTCACGTACACAGATTCATTCGGAGAGGGGTTCACTGGCGGCATTGAATTTGGAGAAGGAGTCTCGGCATTTCCATACACAGATTCATTCGAAGAGGGGTTCACTGTCGGCATGGAATTTGGAGAAGGAGTCTCGGCATTTCCATACACAGATTCATTCGGAGAAGGGTTTACTGTCGGCATTGAATTTGGAGAAGGAGTCTCGGCATTTCCATATACATATTCATTCGGAGAAGGGTTCACTAGCGGCATTGAATTTGGAGAGTCATACACAAATTCATTCAAAGAGGCGTTCACGGACGACATCGAAGGGTTCCTGGCAGCCTCGTTATCCATCTGTATCGCGGCAACTGCCGCAGCAGTCTCAGTCCCAGTCTTACTCAAATCCATCGGTTCGGACTGGTCACTCAGTCCCCAGTCCGAAACCTCTTCTTTTGGGTTTTCGTAGAGTTTGTATTTAAACATGCGTCGATACCAATTCAAAACGTCCGGTCTGACCACCTGGACCGTTTTTTCCAGAGGAAAAGTCATGAGAGTAATCACTTTATGCAAAGTCGTCGTCGTCGTCGGAGGCACTTTATGCAAAACTGGCGGAGGTGGCGGGGGCGGGGGCATCAACCTACCCTCCGTCACCCGTGCCCCAGAATCTAGATCCAAAAGCACAGGATCGTTGTTCCAGGTACTCGTAGCAGTCGTAGCAGTAGCAGTCGCAGTACTAGCAGTCGTCGCAAAGTAGGGCGAGGTCCGGATCGGCGGGGGCGGCGGAAGCTCTTCTTTTTCCTCTTCTTCATCCCCAATCACGGCTTCCTCGATCAGCGGGGTTCTCACGGGTCGTCGGTACACATGGTCGACAGGATTGGGCCTCGGCACTTCCCGGATCGGGTTGATGCACTCAAAGGGCAAATGGCGCAGTTGATCGGCCCGCAAAATGTGTAGCGAAAAGAAGGACTTGTTGGTGCAGTAGATGAGGTAAATGGTGCCTTCCGGAATGCAGTAGCTCTCGTACGGTCGCAGCGTCTTTTTTTTGTACTTGTACTGGTCGTCGACAGGCAGAAATTTACTTTTCTGCTTCACTTTATGCACATTATGGCGCTCCACGTAGTAAAAGAGCATTTGCACGGCCCCTATCTGGTAGACGTGCACTCTTTCGTCCTCCACTTTTCTCTGGCCAAACGTAAAACAACTCTTGACCAGGAAGAAATTGACCTCGTATTTGAAGCAGGTCCTCGTATCAATGTTTTTCCTCAAGTTGTCCGCCACATCCTTTTTGAGCTTGCGGGCCGCCCAGCTCCAGGGTTTCTCTTCGTACTGTCGCAACGGCTTGACGCTGCTCGCCGTGTCGAGAAAATGTTTCTGGTACCGGCCATTCCACTCGACCAGATTGTAGTAGATGAGCTCCCGCTCATCCATGTAGACGATGAAGCCATAGATTTTGAAATTGCTGACGACTCCCTGAAAGTTGGGGACCCGCGGCAGCTTTTTCACATTTCTCGGGTCATCTATCCGGGTAGGGAAGACATCTGTCTTTGTGCTCCGGTCGGTAGCCATCGTGTCTGAGTGACGATGGAATCGAAAGCTCTATTTATACGTATGACTAGGGAGAGGGGGGCGGAGGAGGTCAGAGACTGGAACGCGGAAGAATGCGATGCAGGAAGAAGAAGGGGGATGAACGGAGCATTGACTCGGCTCGGTTCAAGGTCTCGGAAGTGGCGGGAACGCGGTGGGGGGAACGATCGGTTCAAAGTTTTTTTTTTTTTTTTTTTTTTTTTTTTTTTTTTTTTTTTTTTTTTTTTTTTTTTTTTTTTTTTTCAGGCAACTGTAAACTATTATCTCCATCCTATTTTGAACGTCCCGGGACCCCCCTATTTGCCCCTGAAACTATTTTTTAATCCAGTCTTAAAATTTGGTTGGTTTATCCCGAAACGTCTCCATGCGAGCCGAAAAAGCCTTTCATCTTTTTCAGCTCGTTTCCTTTCCAACATTGGCGTCTCTCCCTTTACAAAAAAAATGCGAGCCGAAGGAAAAAATTTATTTTTTTTTCCTTCGGCTCGCTTCCTTTCCAACATTGGTATCTCTCCCTTTACAAAAAAAAATGAGCCAAAGGAAAATTTTTCCTTCGGCTCGCTTCCTTTCCAACATTGGTGTCTCTCGCTTTACAAAAAAAATGAGCCAAAGGAAAAATTTTCCTTTGGCTCATTTTTTTTGCCCTTCTTTAAACTGATTGTTCATCAGCATGCAAAGAAGAAGAAGATAACTTTATTTCACCTTACCTTTTTTTAGAGGGGCCCGTAATTTCTCTTGAACGTTCTCAACCAGGACGGGAACGTGATGCCGTACACATCGTGAATCTGGATCACTTGCGGAGGTAGTGAGGGGTAGTGAGGCAAGTCTCTCACCGACCCGTGTTTCAGCAAATCCCGTAGCGCGATGACTCGCGGCGTCCCCCACGTTTCCAACTCTTCCAGCAAATGATCCTGTCTAATCATAAACATGTTGACATTTTCCCGCGTCAAAAACTCGAGCTGCCGGATGTGGCGACTCCGAGGCCATTGACTATTCCGGAGCGGCCCTTCCACGTCCCCTCTCAGCATTTTATCCACATCCGCGGTGGAAAAATAAACCTCTCCATCGTCTTCGGCCAACACTGCTTCCATTCTATACTCTTTTTGATCGTAAATTGCAACGAGTGTGAAATACGCCATCTTGCCAGAGCGCGAATAAACTCTCTCCGCTCAAAGCATTCCGAACCCGTCCACCCGAAGGTCACCCGCTTCCCGAAGCGCATCGCCTGCGGAGGCTTTTCAAGGGCATCCGGCCGTCGCGCTTCAGTGGTTTCAAGTAAATGGGAGGGCCTGAAGCGGAGATTCGGGGGGAGGGAAAAGAACGTCACGAGGGTCCTTAGCGCCGATTCGGGGGTGGGCGGGCTCTCGCTCTCTGAGGCCCATTTTCATTCTCTGCCGCGTTCAGCATGGCGGCTAATTCTGCTCCCATGCATTTACTCGACTTGCTTCCCGAACTCTTGCTTTCCATTTTCAAACTCGTGCCTCTGCACGATAAACTGCACTCTCTCTCCCAGATTCCGCAATTTCTTCCTTACCTGCACGACCGAGGCTCCTACCTCGACTCGCCCCTTCCCTTCTCTCCTCCCTACCTCCGCGTGCTGCGACTCTTGCGGCCCGGTATGTACATGGCCCGGCAAAACTGGTCGCACCGTTTCCTCTTGAGCATCGACCCGAGCACCCTGCACTTTCACCTTTACCACTTTTTACTAGACTGTCATCCGAGCCTCTATAGGCCCCAACCCAAACGGGACTGTCCTTTCCGCGAACCCATCGACCGCATGGTTCGCAACTTGACCTTTTTCATGACCGACTACGTCTGCCTGGACGACCTGACGCTGCTCGCCTATCACCTGAGAGGGTACGGGTTCCTCCTGCTCGACCACTCGTTTGCAGGCCCCGTGCAAAACCTCCGCTTCTACGACTGGACCCGATGCACCCTCGAAACCAACGTGCCGAGAGACATGCTGAACCGCTTCGAGGTGAGCAGTCACTTTCGAGTCACGCTCACCCCGGATCGGACCCTCGTCGTCGAATGCACGCTGCTCGAATGCCCGTGCCCAAGTCGCATCCAGCACCTGACCCCGTTTTCGTTTCAACCGAGTCTAGACTGTCGCACGCTCACCTGGCCCGGAGGCGATCCCATCCGCCTGGCCGCGCATCAAGAATTTCAGCTCAACGAGGACGGGGACGTGGAAGGGGAGACGACCTCGTACGTTCATTACCCCTTTAAAATTTCCATGCAGCACGAAATTGGACTGAAACGACTCAAAAGAGTCGTCCTGGAAAGAAACATTCCCCTTTAAGCTGATGAAGATTTCAGTGAAGCGGGGGAGCAGAAAAAAGGGCGGTATTTGTAAAGATGGCTAAACATCTTTACAAATACCGCCCTTTTTTTTGCCGCTGCCTTGTGACCAACCTTGGAACCGTTTTTTTTTTATTCTTTCACTCTAAAAAAAAACAGATTTTTGTAAAGGGAATCGTCTTTTTATTATTATTATTATTATTGACGCACGAATAGAACAGTCAAAGAGTCTCTGCCCGCGTCCTTCAGCCCGCGTCCTTCAAAAACCAGTTGGATGAGTGGAGAGGAAGGGAGGGGAGGGAGGAGGAGGAAGGAGGAAAAAGGGATGCAAAGGACGGGTCTTCATTCAAACGCCGACTCTTGAGATGGCCGCTCCTGCCTCTTCTCGTTCCGCCGTGTCTCCGCGGAACCTGCTCGACTTGCATCCGTACATTCTCCAGCATATTCTCCGATACATCCCGCTCGAGGATAAAATGTGCATCCTCTACAAGATGCCCGAATTCAAGCCTTTCCTCGAACACCGTGCTTCGTACCTAGACTGCCGACTCCCCTTCTCCTTTGACTACCTGCGCTATTTCAACCTGCTCCGGACCGGATGGTACGTGGACCGAAATAATTGGGGCCATCGCCTCTGTCTGCTCCGAAACGAAAACACCCTGCAATTTACCCTGCGTCATTTCCTCATCGATGGCTTTCGGGGCCGGTACGCCCCCAATGCACGCGGCGCCTTCTACAAAGGCACTTTTGAACGCATGCGAGAAGTCATGGATCAGTATTTAAACTCTTACCAATGGATGGAAGATATGCACCTGTTGACCTATCACCTCCCCGGCTACGGCTACATCATGATCAATTTCTCTCCCTACCTCAAAGTGCAAGCAATGCGCTTTTTCGACCGCGGTCTACACGATATTGAGACCAACGTGGCGACGATCCTGAGACCTCGAAATCATCCCTTTAGTCACTTTTCTGTCAGAATCCAAAGGGATCGGCGCCTCCTCGTCGAATGCATCCTGCCGCCCAATGTGCACTGCCGCTGCCAATCCCGCCTTCAAGAACTGACTCCCTTTACGTTTGGCGTCTCGGAAGGCCATCGCTTTCTCACTCGGGCCGGAGGCGAATCCATTCCCTTTGTCGCCTATCAAAAACTGAAGCTGGAAAAGGACGAGAAACATGTCACCTGCATCATTATTTACCACGTCAACCGCGACCTGAACAATACAGTCGCCTTGACCAAACCCATGAAACGCAACCCGGAACTGAAAAGACTTTTAGATGAAGGTAATCCATTTTATAAACGTCAAAAACTATGCTAAACTGTTTTTTCTTTTTTCCCCGTATAGACTGGTGCCGTCGGCATCAGGGGGAGCAAAAAAAATGCGATACAAGTAAATTTGGAAATTTCCAAATTTACTTGTATCGCATTTTTTTTGCAGACGATGGCTCTCCAACATTGGAACGCTTAAGTTTATGTGAATAGATTTTCCCCGTATAGACTGGTGCCGTCGGCATCAGGGGGGAGCAAAAAAAATGCGATACAGGTAAATTTGGAAATTTCCAAATTTACTTGTATCGCATTTTTTTTGCAGACGATGGCTCTCCAACATTGGAACGCTTAAGTTTATGTGAATGGAAAGAGACTGGGAAGTGGGGTGGGGGGGTGGAATTGAGAGCCGACTGGATAAAGACAAATTTTACTTTTTAACCCACTCGGCGGTCGCTGCGCTCCCGCCTCGCGGGTCAAAAAGTAAAATTTGTCTTTATCAGTCGGCTCTCAATCCATTTCATTTTTTTTTAATTTTTTTCTGAGTGGTGCTTCTTTTTCGGGTTCCTATTTAGGTCTAGGGGGGTTGATGTAAAAGCCGACTTTTTTTGGAACTTTGATTAAACTCTGAGCTCAGAGATGCGCTATTCCATCTGTTTCTATATGTGATTGATTGTGGTTTAATGCGGGATTGTAGATGTGTCCACTCCTATTTTGAACTCTAAAGCGAGAGCTCGATTGCGGTTTCATGTGGGATTATATATTTGTCAACTACTGTTTTAAACTCTAAAGCAAACGCTTCGTTGGTGCTTTCAGCAAGGAAAATTTTTGCAATGAGATGCGCTCTTCTGGACTGCCGCTCTATTAACTCTTAATCCATCCTTATCCAGAAAAAGCTCTTTCATTGAGGAACCCTTAACTGATGTTATTAAGCACATCAGCCCTTCAAGATGAAAATTGTCAAGCTTCCCTTTAGTGTCAAAATTTAGTGCAAGGCATTCAGTGGGGTTTTAAAGTTGTTATTCTAGTTGCATATTTTTCTGTTGATTCTTTTAAGGCCTCTAAAGATTAACAGGGTAGCGATGCAAGTAAGCTAGATTCAATGCAAAGTGATCCGAAAAGATTTCAGTGCTCTTTTGATAACCTCTGTGTATTTTCTGGATACCGAATACCATCTTTTACGTCAAATTGTTTAAAGTCTAAATGAGAACATTATTCAACAGTGATCCGAAAAGATTTCAGTGCTCTTCTGATAACCTCTGTGTATTTTCTGGATACCGAATACCATCTTTTACGTCAAATTGTTTAAAGTCTAAATGAGAACATTATTCAACAGTGATCCGAAAAGATTTCAGTGCTCTTCTGATAACCTCTGTGTATTTTCTGGATACCGAATACCATCTTTTACGTCAAATTGTTTAAAGTCTAAATGAGAACATTATTCAACAGTGATCCGAAAAGATTTCAGTGCTCTTCTGATAACCTCTGTGTATTTTCTGGATACCGAATACCATCTTTTACGTCAAATTGTTTAAAGTCTAAATGAGAACATTATTCAAAAGTGATCCGAAAAGATTTCAGTGCTCTTTTGATAACCTCTGTGTATTTTCTGGATGCCAAATACCATCTTCTCGTCCATCCGCTTACATTCATCCATCCGGTTCCACTCATCCGCATGTCCACACTCTCGGCTATACGAGTCAACCTGCGTCAGTCTGCAAATTTCCCGGAAACCTCGAATCATTTTTATCGTTTCGAGAGTCTACCTAAAGAGTTCAGATTACCCCGTTGCCCCCATTCAGGAATGGAGGGCAACATGGTACGAGCCCGCCTGAAAGGACATTTCCAAGTCATCCGTCTCATTCTACCCGTTCTCGCAAGACTAGGTGCCGTGCAATCACCCTCCACCCGTTTCAAGCACTCCTCCCGTCAGTACCCCAGGGACTCTCGAATATGGCTACCCGTGAGAAACGAACCGTGGACTCGCCCGCGCCCGCCGCCCCCCGTCTAAAAGCGGCACGTCAACGAGTGCCATGGGAACGCAAAGCACGTCAACCAGTGACATGGGAACGCAAAGCACGTCAACCAGTGACATGGGAACGCAAAGCACGTCAACCAGTGACATGGGAACGCAAAGCACGTAAACTGGAAGAAAATGTAGATTGAATCATTAAACAGTGTAACTTGTAAACACATCAGAATCACTCAACTAAAAAGTTGTGGGAAAATTTGAAAACTGTTTAGAAAAAAAAAAAAAAAAAAAAAAAAAAAAAAAAAAAAAAAAAAAAAAAAAAAAAAAATTTTTTTTTTTTTTTTTTTTTTTTTTTTTTTTTTTTTTTTCTAAACAGTTTTCTGAGCTAGTTTTTTCACAGAAAGAAACATTTGTCCCTTCGAATGGAAAGAAAATGTCCAGGAAAATCGATTTCCAAAGATTTTACTGACCGCTGTGTGCCAAAGTAGAATCATTCATAAAAGTGATAAAGATGAAAACAATTATAAATCTGAACCTGTTACTTACATTTTGCCAGTTTTTGAGGGTGCCATTATGGTTTACGAGTATACAAACAGTCTTGGGAAAATATAACCATTCCAAAGCAGTGTTTTTTCGAACTAAAGAATGGAATCGAATGAATGTTTTTATGAAAGACGAACAAGTTTTTTTTTTTTTTTTTTTTTTTTTTTTTTTTTGTTTGACAAGCTAGACTTGGAGCTTTCAAAATATTTTAGAAACTGAAATCTGAGTTGACAGTCTAAGCCCATAACCCTACACATTTTTTTTTTTTTTTTTTTTTTTTTTTTTTTTTTTTTTTTTTTTTTTTGACAAGCTAGATTTGGAGCTTTCAAAATATTTCAGAAAGTAAAATCTGAGTTGACAGTCTAAGCCCATAACCCTACACATTAAAAAAAAAAAAAAAAAAAAAAAAAAAAAAAAAAAAAAAAAATTGTAACTGATTTTTTTTTTTTTTTTTTTTTTTTTTTTTTTTTTTTTTTTTTTTTTTTTTTTTTTTTTTTTGACAAGCTAGATTTGGAGCTTTCAAAATATTTTAGAAACTGAAATCTGAGTTGACAGTCTAAGCCCATAACCCTACACATTTTTTTTTTTTTTTTTTTTTTTTTTTTTTTTTTTTTTTTTTTTTTTTTTTTTTTTTTGACAAGCTAGACTTGGAGCTTTCAAAATATTTTAGAAACTGAAATCTGAGTTGACAGTCTAAGCCCATAACCCTACACATTTTTTTTTTTTTTTTTTTTTTTTTTTTTTTTTTTTTTTTTTTTTTTTTTTTTTTTTTTTTTTTGAGAGGTTCGACTCGGTTTCAACTTTACGCTCTGTCAAAACGTTTTGAAACGGCTCCACTTTCGATTCATTTTTGAATACTGTTTTCAAAAACTCTTTGTGACTCATGCCGCCCAAAAGCCGCTCGGATTTTAGATGTTACAAAAATTTCTTGTACAAAAAAACCACCGCTTTCCCCTGCCCTCACTGCCCTCGTCCCGTCTTACCCAGAGATTACGAGAAGCACTGCAAAGAACGGCATGCATTGGATACATTACTCTGTTGCGCTTGGTGTTTCGGAAACAAAACTTGGCCGGCAAACTGCAAATGCAAACATTCCGATCACCTCCTACAATGCGCTCGACATTTTTTGACTCTGCATACTCCCCCCTCCTCTACAAACCTTCGTCTCCTCTGCTTTCGACAGGAGGCCTCTCTGTCCCGTTTCTTTGGTCGCACTCCTGATCCGCAACCCCGAGCTTACGATCCCCTCTGGCCCCCTGCCTCTGTCTCCCAACCCACTCCCATTCGACATGGATTCCCTCAACCGGGCCTCTTCCTGCCTACGTCCCTTCCAGCAAAGACTCTTGCACGCCTTCAAGCCGCTGGTTGACCGCAACCAGCAACTCGAATCGGACAACGCGGCCTCGCGAAAACACTGCGAAGCTCTCCAACTCGAAAAGGTCGCACGAGAAATGCAGCACGAGCAGGAAACGACCCGGCTCCGAGAAGAAGCGCTGCTTTGGCAGGAGAAACACAAAGTCGCGGAGCAGGAAGCGCTCAAGTGGCGGGAGAAACACGACGTCGCGGAGCAGGAAGTCAAAACCCTCCTGAAAAAAATTAACGAGCTGAACGAAGGCGAAATTGCGCGACTGAAACGGACATGCAAAGAACTGGAAAAGAGAAACACTGAATTGGAAAAGAGAAACGCAGAATTGGAAAGGGCCGCCAAGAATTTTAGTCCACCTGACCCAAAACACATGAAGGACTGGTAGGGGGGAGGAATTGAGAGCCGACTGGATGAAGCCCAATTTTACTTTTTCACCCACTCGGTAAAAAAAAAAAAAAAAAAAAAAAAAAAAAAAAAAAAAAAAAAAAAAAAAAAAAAAAAAAAATTGTTTTTTTTTTTTTTTTTTTTTTTTTTTTTTTTTTTTTTTTTTTTTTTTTTTTTTTTTTTTGTAGGCTTATGAGCTTAGACTGTCAACTCAGATTTCAGTTTCTCAAATATCTTGAAAGCTCCAAGTCTGACTTGTCAAAAAAAAAAAAAAAAAAAAAAAAAAAAAAAAAAAAAAAAAAAATTTTTTTTTTTTTTTTTTTTTTTTTTTTTTTTTTTTTTTTTTTTTTTTTTTTTTTTTTTTTTGACAAGTTAGACTTGGAGCTTTCAAGATATTTTAGTTTCTTTGGAACTGCTCAACTTTCGATACTGATTTTTGAACACAATTTTAAGGATTTCTTTGTTACTGTTCAACATGCCTCCGCGTCCCGTCAAACCACTCCGCAAAGTCCAACCACCGCCTAAAGACCGCACAGATTTTATCTGTTACAAAAAATTCCTGTATAAAAAGACCAACTCTTTCCCCTGCCCTCACTGCTCTAGTTTTGTTTTACCCAAAGATTACGAGAAACATTGTAAAAAACTCCATACATTAGATACATTGTACTGTTGCGCTTGGTGTTTTGGAAATAAAACTTGGCCCTCTAAATGTAAATGCGAACATGCCATTCACCTGATGGAATGCGCTCGACATTTTTTGACTCTCCATGCTCCCCCTCCTCTACAAACCTTTGTCTCGTCCGCTTTCGACAGGAGGCCTCTCTGCCCCTCGAAACATTTTTTCGATCGCACTCCCGACCCGCAGCCCCGGGCTTACGAACCCATCTGGCCTATGCCTCTGTCTCCCAACCCCATCCGGTTCGACACCGACTCACTCAACCGGGCCACATCCTGCGTTCGCACGTACCTGGATCTCGGGAAGGATGCCGAATGGCATCACGTGATCGTGCGATCCATAGCCTTCCAGAGTTTTCTCGAAGCCATGGATTCAGACGAAGGTCGCACGCGCACTCTCTCATTCTCCTGCTGGTGCGACGGGGGCAAGTACGAGGAGGCCCGGCATCGCCAGCACCGCCATTTGATCACAGTGTCCCCGCCCTCTCCCCATTTCGAAAGAAACGTGTGGAAAAAGATTAAAATCGACCGAGAAGACCGGCCCGGTCCGCGTTTCCGCATCATCCATAAGCAACCCATTCATTCGGCCCTGCATCTCGTCCACACGCTCGGCTACCTCAGCCAGCGCGAGTCGGTCTGCGATTTTTCCGGGGACGACCCCCATTCTCCCGAGACCCCGAATCACTACTATTGCTTCGAAAGCCTGCCGAGAGACTACCGACTCCCTCTCGTCCTGCAATGGGAAGGCGGGCTCCAAGAACACTTGAATCTCGAATTCCGAAACCTGAAATGGGGTGACTTGATGCACGCCGACCTCACGTTCGTCCGAGGAAAGTGGCGTCTCCTCGTCCAAAACATT